>WOVY01002049.1:0-552235 GCA_013436015.1 Rhipicephalus annulatus | reverse complement strand
TCGGACAAGTGTGTGCTTTCCGTGTGCAGCCTTTGCTTCATTAGCGACGAAACAACTGCTCCAGTACAGTAGCCAATGTAACGCTTCAGTGTCATGCGACTTGGAAGGGTGAGGCACCCAGACCCGACATTTCGTACCCGCAGGGTGATTTAGCTTGCACAATTATGGCCTGCTGATGGTCACCTTTTCCAACGGTGATTTTTCTAACGCAGGCATTGCAATTGCTCCTTCAAAAATTCAGCCTTCTTGTCGTTCTCGTCCAGCATTTCCTGATGATGAAAGGGGCAGTTGAAAGCGTAAATCACGCGCAAGATAATACTGGAAGAAAGCGGAAGTGCAGGGGAGAATGGAAGCTTGACCCGCTGAAACATCGTAGAGCAGGGAATGCCGGCGCATCCAACCAATTCGACATTTACGTACTGGACTTGACCTTGTCAAGACAAGTTAGATGTTGTGGGAGAGTGAGCAAACGTTCACACACACGCTACTAAAAGGAGGCTGTTGCTGTCCTGACAAAGAATAGTGCACCTGATTGTCGAAAACCTTGCATTTGGCATCATTCCTTATTCAACAATTCAAATCGCGAGAAAAAGATATGCGTTTACTCTTAAGACAATAATAGATGTTTCATGTCACCACGTGGACATTCAATTGCAGCTATGCTACATTAATGAATTGCGCAACTTCAGACTTGCGTCATGTTCAGTAACCGGCCACCGACTCACACATACGGACTAGCGGAAACTGTTCACTTACACTTTCCAAACCATTCCTTCCTTTTTGAATGCAATGCTGCTCGCTCAAGTTTATAAGGCAGACATCACATGTGCGTCAAGCGTGGCTTCCTGTACGAGCATAAACCGATCGGCCCATAGCACCAACACAACACAGCTTGCAAATTACTGTCTTTCAGTTGTCAGTCCAATGTCCTTAATTGTTTGCGACGACAGAAATTTGAAACTCGTTGTTCGCAGGATAAAGGAATAAACTCGGGGTGCGCCAATCACGCAAGGGGGTACACACCGACCTTCGTATCTTAAACACTTGCTCATGTGCGCGCTTTACCCACCAACCTTCTTTTATTCCGTGTCCTTATGTCAGGCCTACACCTTCGTATGACCAGAAAGATTGCCAGCATCGGCGTACACTAAAATGTCACGTAAATTTATATGAAGAAGAAAATCTATAAACAGAGTTTCTCTCGAGCAGACATCATGACAGCGGACTTGTCATCCTTAAGGCTATAATTGTATTTCAGTCTTTCAGAAAACAAGCCTGCTTGTCGAAACGCCGGCTCGAAACAACTTTGCTAAAACTACTGATTAAGCGAGTTGGTTCATGATTATTTTCAGTGTTTGTGTGTGTGTAAACAGCGATTAAAGAATGGGAACAACCCCTGTTCACAGGTTTTTTACTGCAAGCTTCCATCCTCCCCTTTCTGACGTTTCTTACAAAAAAGTATAGGGACACTAAGTTAATAGACTGATAAATGAGTACCTGATAATTCTCTATCGTTCTGTTCCGATCATACGACTATTAGAACAGAAAAAATTAAGACTAGGTTAATGTTCTGAGTTTGGCGAACAATCTTCGACACGTGCACGTCGCTTTAGTTGCGTCGCTCCTTGTGTACTTGGCCGCATTGGCTGAGAACATTTCTTTGAAACTTGCTACTTCAGACCTTGCATCTACTAACACAGCAGTCTTAGACATTACCTGAGGCCGTCAAAGTATGACGTCACTGCTAGCCGATGCGCGAGAACTTAAGGGTAGCATCGCCACCTTTACAATCTCTTATAGTTTCGAGAATTCCTTCGCTCACCGGACGTCCTCTCGTAGTACGGGTGATGTTGATAGAATTGACTTACTCCTAAATTGTTATTATGTTCAGAGTCATTTAAAATTAAGTGCGAATATAAAGGATTAATATAACATTCGTCCACTGACGTAACTGCGTACCTGCAGCGTAGAGCGCCATTCGCCTCGGCGAGGGCTTTCATCTCGAAAAAATCTTTCTTTAGCTTCTCTAGCTGTGAATGCAAATTACTGTTCATTTCTTTCAGCCTGCTGCACTTCCGCCGCAACGTCTTAGTTGCCGCGACCAGGGAGCGCATCTTCTTCAAACCGATCGACGTTTGCGACGTCATGGAGCGCCGCACTGGCCTCTTCTGGTGTTCCCCTTGTATAAACTGAACTACAGTCCTCCATGTTGTCCTGACTTGATGGAAAATGCAACCCACTCGGCCTCTTGTGCAGTTTCAATTGGGTTTCAGAACTATATACTTCCCCAGGCTCCGCTGATGCTCGCTCTTCTTGAGAAGAATCTGCGTTGGACGTTCCCCTGTTAAGCCGAAAAAATAGCGAAGCATGACAGATATATTGTCCCGCTAAACGCATAAGGGAATACTGCTAACATTATTCTTATCCGTTGTTGTGTTAGACTTCAAGTTTTACTTACAGTATTTTACTTGTATGGGTGCCAGCGTTGTTTCCCCCTGCGTTCGTTTTAGCCGCTTTTTCCGCGGCATTGGATCTTTGCCCACGTGGATCAGGAGAAGCGGGAAATAAGGAAGGCACGGCTGTGGGCTTCAACATCTTCCTTTTCGTCACTGTTCTGTAATCTTCAGCGGGTAAAATGCAGGCTGCATACTTCGACCGGTCGCTGGGCTCCCAGCGATGCTTTCCTGAACCTTCATCAAAGGTAAAGGCGTATAGCGCATGGCTAGCAAGATTGCAAAATAACAGTCCATAACACCTTTTTTGTAATTAATTTTTCCAAAATGTAACAAGCCAAATGGGGAGGTTAAGAAAAAGCATAGCCACGATTTTATTCTGGGGAAGTACCTTATACCCATTTAGTGCATTTTCATATTTTCTCGCAGCCTTTGTAAATGTCTTTTTAGATGACTACATTCGTCGATTGATGTTTAGTGATGGTACGTGGTCGAGTCCAGTGGCATACTTGAAGCCCTTTATTCGAAGAGCTCATTGGCTATACAAGGTTTCATAACAAAGCTGAATTTCCTAATGGCTGCTCAGTAACGAAGCGCGACCCAATACGACAGAGCCGAAACGAGGCGCACTTGAGCGCCTTGGTCTTGGTTTAGAGCGCAAACCTCTAACCTGTACAATGACTCCGCCGTTGACGACGATGACTTCAGTGGTTTTTGTTCTTTTGCATTCTCCAAAACGAATCTTTGTCATGCATGATGTAATCTCAGATGCAGCACGCACATAAATAGAGTATCTGTCGCTGATTATTCCAGGTTCCTCATTTCGGTTTCACCGGCTGGGTCTCTTAACCCTCACAGAGCCGATGGGCTCATTGCACGAAGGACTTCAATTATGTCATTATACCCGACCGCCTGCCAGCCCTATATAGAGTGAACAGTTAATCGCCACATTTCGTTACCGGCCGTAACGTTTCTAATTACCTTAAGTAAGCTTATACAGAAACGAACAAAGCTGTATGGGAAGATAGAAGTTTGAGATGAGAAATACATTTGACCAAATTCGGTCGCTAACTTCAGTGACACCCAGTGTTCAAGAGTTGTCCATCGCTAAACACACCACACACACACACACACACACACACACACACACACACACACACACACACACACAACACACACACACACACACACACACACACCACACACACACACACACACACACACACCACACACACACACACACACACACACACACACACACACACACACACACACACACAGAGAGACAAACTGTGGAGGCAGCACGTAAATATTTCATATCATTAATTTTTTATGGATTTCGGCGGCATTTGTTGAGGCAGCCTTCGGGAAGGGTGCTCGAACCCCTCGCAACCCACCGCTACGCATTTTTACATAATTTACAGGATTCGTATATTTACTTTTTTCTTGTGTGCGATATTTAAATTTCTTGGCACTATTTGTGGAGCCTGCCATATAGCCGCGGTACTTTAAAAAAGCTTTCATGTTTTTTAGCTCAGTGAATTAGCATAACACACGGAAATAAAGTTTACTAAAGCACCCTGGTGCTTCTTGCTAGCTTGCAACTCGTTCTGAATTGAAACGACTCTCAAAAACACAAGACTCACCTTTTCTTCCAATTGCCTCGATCCATTCTTCCCGTATGTCTGTGGCAGGAAACTCGTGAAACTTACTTTACTTTGTTTGCCTTGTTCCGATTTGCAATATGGCACGCAGCAATACACCATACTTACATTTGAGGTGTCAGCTCATCTAAAAAAAAAAAACTGCACGCGGCCACTATTAGAGCTGACTACTGCAGCTATCTGCCGTCTGCAAGTTTCTGCACACGACCTACTGTGTTTCTGCGTATCTTCTGCAATTTGTGTATGCGTATCGTCTGGAACCATCGTGATTCAGTGTGAACAATGAATGCCTAACAATAGTTTTTTTTATCTCGTTGGACTACGTTTTCATTCAAGAAATATTTTCATAATAAATTTTCCTTCATTTGTAGAAAAGTTCCCGTCTGCTTGCCACTGTGACCCTTTGTGTGCTTTTTTTACGGTTCTATTTCTGCTTCAAACGTCCACACGAATGCAGCCAACTCTGACGAGGAATCATATCACTTTATTTGCCATATTTTACACATTCATACACAATTCATGCACAATAAGAACGATTTGCACTGCCACAGCGATGGCTGAAGCAGACGACAGCGAACAGGTGCTGCCTAGCGCCACGCCGCTCGTAGGTGACGGCCCTAGCGGCAGAAGGTATGAACTAGAACGTGGGCGCTGGAAGAGGTGCTCTCTGGGCAGGTCAGGAGTGTAGTAGGTCATGGTAAAGCCTATCCGGCGAGTAGTTTACGTTACGTAAAGGTTTCACGTTCCGTAAAGACTCGCGCATGCGCAGATTCTATCCGGTATCCGGTAACACGGTAACGTAAAGAAGTATACGTACAAACTAAACTCTGGGACTCATGGCCAGTTCACTGCGCCCGCTACGTGGCTTGACTGGTATGAAAGGCTGTTTTCGTGCGGCCTCTCATGTGGTCATACGTTTAGAAAAACCGCGAAACAAGAACTACGATTCCGAATTCATGTCACTGTCTAATAGCTTAATACGTATACTTTTAGTTTTTTTTTACGGCAACGCCTTACACTGCTACACGATTCGCAATTCCTCTACTACTTAATTTCAAAAGCCCTACTTGATGTGTTCCACACAAATTGGCCATACGAACCTAAACAGAAAAACTAAATACACAAATAAGTAAACAAGTGAACAGAAAAATTGAGGGCGTGAATTTTTTTTTAAAAATAACAATGTAAATGGAGTAAATAAATCATTTATATGACAAATATTGGTCTTACTGCATAGGCAGGCAGAACTTTAAACACAAATTTGGCATATCACAGTTTCCTACTTAAATTTAAACGGATGAAAGTCAAGGCACCACAAAGGCCGCCAACATAGCAGCAAAGGACCAACAGAAAACCCGCACACGCAAATCACCCAGATGTCCCCGATATCTTGCACTTTAATCTTGGAAGGGTCTCTCGGAGTCTCGTAAGGCGGGCAGCCCCACCTTGCACTTTCTAGGAAGAAATCTTCGTGGCCAGCTTGATCTAAACGAGGATTGTCTTACGTGCCAGCAGAAACTCCACTGTGCGGATGGTCTGTCCCGTGGGGTTCTAGGAACGGCGGCGGTAACCCGAGGAGCCGTTTCCTGGCCTTTCGCCTTGGCCATGTTGTAGTCTCCCGAGTCAAAGCACTTTTGCCCGTTGTTCAGTAGTTCCGGTGAGAAGAGAGATCTTCCGGGCCTCATGTTCTCGGAGTATTTGAACTTTGCCTTTTCCTCCAGCTCTCCTTTCCGCGGCGGAAATCAGAGCTGGAAGAAGTTGTTGAGGACGTGTGTGCGAAAGTCTTTACAGAAGGAGGAGGAATAAATGAGGAAGTACAGGGACAGAAATTGAGCATCTTGAATATCAGGGGAACGCCGACGGTCGATAAGAGAATTTTCTTGACGACCATCAAGTCTACTATTATCACCATCGTAAGTGGTGACTCTATGAAGTCTCTGGGTAGATATCCAGCTGGCAATGATTGCCATGACGCTGGTTGCAGTACAGCTGGAAGCTTCCCAGAAAAGATTGCTGGTTTCAGGAAATGCTTGACTCGCTCAGCTTCGCGAAATGGATGCGGTGCTGCTCCTGTACAACCGAAGGAGTAGCCTGAACAAGTGCATTAGCTGCTTGTCGGACGTGATGAACGCCAGGCATCTCAACGGAGAGAGCATGGCCAGCAGCATTGCAGTGCCTTCATATAGGTCGAAATAGACGGCCTGGAGGAGCTCGCACCATACCTAGAATGTCGCGTTGAGACAGGGGGCGTTTGCGGTGCTGGTCTTGGGTACGACGTTGTGCACGTCCTTGTGGTGGATCAGGATTATAAATGACTGGTTGGTCGACAAGGTGGATCAATTTCCGAACAGGCACGTGGTGTACTCGCGCTGGAGGCCGCTCTGTTATATAGCGTTGTCGACGCCACCGGTTGTCTTCGCGGCATGTGAACCAGCATCTTCAACAGCGGAGCTTGACCGCTGCCAGGATGACCGCTGCGATAGTGAAAATTCCCGGAACCGTCTCTTGCTGGACGTCACACAGACCGTTGTTCGGTTGACACGTCCGTCGAAATCTCCATGATCGAAATGACAGCGACGAGAATGGAAAGCAGACTGACCATTGCAGTGGCGGGTGAGCGCTTTTGTTCTTTCTTCTGCGCACTAGCCCTCGAGGCTCTTGCTCGTGCAACGCACGTCTCCGCCTTCTTTATCTATTTCAGTCTGATCGAAACCTTGAATGACAATACATCTGGAAGAATACGTGGTCACCAATGCGGATAATAAATTAAAGCGGCAATCGACACAGGATTTTGTAACACGCTCTTGCTGCTTTGGTACCGTTATTTGTTAATGGTTTAAGAAATTGGCTCCGAAATTTTAGATATAGTTATGCTGATTATACTGAATAATTTAAGGTACACGCAAATACAAGCCAAGTTCCCGTAAGGAGATATTTTTTATTTCCGTCCACTGCGTTCACCATTGCGTTAATTGCTGCCTTACAGTCAGCCATGAACAACGGTTGGGCAGCTGGCGCTGCATGTTGTTTACATAAAAATTACACAGAAAATTGTTGGCGCCGCAGAATGCGGTTTTTAAGAAGTCAAGAATGACACAGAATCATGAGACTGGGTATTATACGTGATGCTCTTTTATTGTACACAAAAAAACCTACCAGTGTAATTGTTAATGCAATTAGCATGTACGTTGGTCAAAATTTTCAATGTGAGCACGTTATTTAGGTACGCAATGTATATAATTCTTGGGACGCTATATTCTGAGATGCTCCATGCTTCTTTGGGATTGTATTTACCGATTGGTGGCTTTCGAAACACCCAAAATCAAAATGACGAAATAACAGAATGCCGAAGTTAGAATGCCAAAAATCTGAAAAGCCGAAGGTACAAGAAACCGAAAGCTTCAATGCTGAAAAATAAAAACATGGAAACATCAGAATGACAAAACATGAAAATGTCTGCATAAGCTGGCTATAGTGGAAGATGAAGTATCTTGCCAAGAAAAAAACCTCTCTTATTCGTATTTTATCATTATCATCATTAGCCTGACTGTATACACCCACTGCAGAGCAAAGGCCTTTTCTATCTTCCGCCAATCAACGCAGTCTTGTGCTTTCCGTTGCCGCGTTATAACCGCAAACTTTTTAATCTCACAGGCCACCTAACTTTTTCCCCTTCGGGCATCTGCGTTCTCTGGGAATCCAGTCAGTTTCCCTTAAAACCGCCGGTTATCCTGCCTACGTGCTACTTGTGCGGCTCTTGTCCATGTATTTTTCTTGATTTCAACTATGATATCCTTAACCCTTATTTGTGCCGACCCACTCTGCTCTCTTCTTGTCTCTTAAGGTTACACATATCATTTTCCTTTCATCGCTCGCTGCGTCGTCCTCAAATCAAGCTGAACCCTTTTTGTAAGCCTCCCAGTTTCTGCTCAGTAGTTAAGTACTTACAAGATGCATATATTATATCTCTTCCTCTTGAAGGATAGTCGCAATGTTCAAGTCATGATTTGAGAGTGCTTGCCAATCGTGCTCCTCCCCATTTTTATTCTTCTAGTTACTTCAATCTCGTGGTCCGGCTCCGTGGTGATTACCAGTCCTAAGTAGACGTATTCCTTTACAACTTCCAGCGTCACTCCACGTATCACAACTGCTGTTTTCTGCCGAGATTGTTGCACAATAATTTAGTTTTGTGCATATAATTTCAGATCTGCTTTTCTGCTTCCCGTATTCAGTTCAGTAATCATGAAGTGTGATTCGTCCCCTAAGTTATTCATCAAGGCAATGTCATTAGCGAATTGAAGGCTACTAAGGTACTCTCCATTAACTGTTGTGCCTGACTCTTCCAAGTCTAGGGTCTTGAATACCTCCTGTAAACACGAGGTGAATAGCATTGGAGAGATCGTGTCTCCCTGCCTTACACCCTTCTTTATTCGGATTCTGTCGCTTTCTTTATGGAGAACTATGGTGGCTGTGGATCCTCTGTAGATTTTCTCCAGTATAATTATCTAGGGTTCTTCGATAACCCGATTCCGTAGTGCCTGAATTACTGCTGATGTCTCGACTGAGACAAACGCCTTCTCGTAATCTATGAAAGCTATGTATAGTGGTTGGTTGTATTCAGCGCATTTATCTATTACCTGATTGATAGTATGAATATGGTCTACTGTGGAGTAGCCGGTACGAAATCCTGCTTGGTCCTTCGGCTGATTGAAGACTAATATCGTCCTAATTCTATTAGCTATTATTTTTGTAAATAATTTGTAGAGAACAAAGAGTAAGCTGATCAGTTTGTAATTTTTCAAGTCCTTGACGTGTCCTTTCTTATGGATTAAAATGATGTTGGCTTTCTTCCAAGATTCTGGTACCCTTCCCCTCAAGAGACACTTTGTATATAAGGTGGCTGATTTTTCTAACACAATTTCTCTGTCATCTTTCAAGAGATCCGTTGTCACTTTATTCTGACCAGCGGCTTCGACTCTTTGCATTCCTTTTAGGGCTTTCCTTACTTTTCTTTCGTTACTGGTAGGATGTCAAATTCTCCTGGACTATAATAGTTTCTCACAATATCATCCTGGTTCTTTCTACTTCTGTACAGCTTTGTGTAGAACTCCTCCACAATCTCGAGTATGGTATCCATATTGGTTATAACATTGCCTTCCTTGTTCTTCAATCAATACATCCCATTTTTGCATACCCACAACTCTGCCTTCGCAGCTTTTAGGCTTCTGCTGCTTTTTACAGCCTGCATAATTTTTCTATGTTATACATCCCTATGTCGACTACTTTACGCCAATTTATTACCTTCGAAAGCTCCTCTAGCTCTATTTTGTCGGTTGTATTTGAGGCTTTCGTCGTTTGTCGTCTCTTAATTAGCTTTTTTTCAACTCCTGAGATAATTTTCCAGTTTCCCGTCTAGTGACTGAACCTCCAACTTAAATTTCACACTCTCTCACTCTTTGATGACACTAGTAATATTATCGTTGATTGCGTCAACGCTAACGTCGGTTACCTCAATATGTCCCTCAAGTCGATTCTGAAGCGAAATTCTGAATTCCTGTATTTTCCCTCCCACCGCCAATTCATTATTTGGCTTCTTGCGTGTCCGTTTTTGTCTTTGCTTTTTTCAATCTTGGTAAATACGAGCTCTTACCATTTTTTGGTCACTGCACTAAGCTTGCCGTCTACTTCTACATCCTGTACAATGTCTGGGCGCGCACACAGAATGAAGTCAATTTCATTTTTAGTTTCGCCATTCGGACTTCGTCACGTCCACTTACGGCTAGACCGTTTTCTGAAGAAGAGAGTCATAATCTGTAAACTATTAGGTTCTGCAAACACTACTATTAACTCCCCTCTGGCGTTTCTGGAGTCAATGCCATACGTTCCAACTGCATGGTCTTCGGCCTGTTTTTTGCCTACTTTGGTATTAATGTCGCCCATAAGAATAGTATACTGTGTCTTTACTTTATTAATGGCTGACTCTACGTCTTCATAAAAGCGTTCAAAAAAGCGTTCAACCAAATGATGATGCCTCAATTTAGGCGCATAGGCCTGTACACCTTCATCTTGTAGCTTTTGGTAAACCTTACTTGATACTTGCCACCCTCTCGCTGATGCTATAGCAATCCTCCATGTTGTCAGCGATATTCTGTTGCATGAGAAACCCTACTCCAAGTTTTTTTCTGTCAACTAATTCACGGTAGCATAGGACGTGTCCATTCTTCAGCACTGTATTGGCCTGACGTGCCTTCCTAACTTCGCTGAGCCCTGTTACATCTCATTTAACACACTCTAATTCCTCGAAAAGCACAGCTATACTAGCCTCACTAGATAGCGTTCTATTAATGAAGGTAGCCATTTTCGGATTCTAATGGCGGCCTGTCCGTACCCAGGGATTGTTAGCACCCTCCGTGGCGTCACAGCTCTGACCGTCGCCTTGGACCGTTGCTTCGCAGCTTCTGGGGACTGAGGGTCAAGAGTTAATTGCTGTTTTCATTGGAGGTTGTGGCCAGGCACTGCACCAGGGTGGTCAGTCCTGCGCTGGTGAGGGAGTGCATTACGGGCACAAGGTCACCAGTGAGGCTGCGCCCCAGACTTCTTTTTTTTCCTTCTTTTTTAACGATTCCTTCATCATGCATTTTAAGTAGATATACAATTGTTAATGGTTCCAGTTCGCTATTCGAACCGAATTTCGTCGTGGCATGCTTGGCTGCTGCGCTATCTTTAAGTAGATAGTCTGTTAGACTTTATCAGAAGTGTAGAAAACCACCTGACTGCCTATAGGCTCCCAACTTCACCTGGCTCGAAAATGTGCGTTCAAAAGTCTTCATGCATCCGGAACAGCTTGGATATTACGTGCACATTGATGGTCGAGAAGGCAAATCTCATGATGCCGAGCACGCCCATAATGGTCACCGTGGTATGTCTATCAGCACCCTAGGCAGACGTCCAGCAGGCAATAATTGCCATGACCAAGGTTGCAGCACAGCCGGAAGCCACTCAGAATTACGTGCTGGTTTTAGGAAGCGCTTGACTCGCTCAGCTTCACGAACTGGGTGCGGTGCTTCTCCGTGCACAACCAATGAAGTAGCCTGAACAAGTGCATTAGCTGCATGTTGGACATGATGAAAGCCAGACATCTCAGTGGAGAGGCCGTGGCCAGGAGCTTTCCAGTGCCTTGGAAGAGGTCGAAATAGACGGCCAAGAGTAGCTCGCACCATACCTAGAATGTCGCGTTGAAACAGGGGGCGTTTGCGGCGCTGGTGATGGGCACGACGTTGTGCATGTTCTTTCGGTGGATCAGGATTCAAAATGACTGGTTGGTCGACAGTTCAAATCAGTTGCCGAACAGTACGCGTGGCGTACTCGCGATAGAGGCCGCTCTGTCATACAGCGTTGAGGCCACTTTCCATTGAACACCGGTTGTGTTCGCGGCATGTCAACCAGCATCTTGAACAGCGGAGTTTGAGCGCATCTAGGATGAATGCTGCGATAGGAAAATTCCTGGATCTGAGTTTTTCCGGGTGCCACACAGCACGTTGCTCGGTTGATGCATCCGCCGAAAATAGTATCGAGCGCAACGACAGCGTGGATAACGAAAATCAAAGTGACCATTGCAAGATGGAGCAGCGGGCGAGTGCTCTTTTTCTTTCTTCCGCGTGCGAGCCCTCGAGGCCCTTTTTCGTGCAGCCCACGTGTCCGCCTTCTTTATCCATTTCAGTCTGATCGCAATCTTGAATGATACTTCTGCAGGAATACACGGTCACCAATGCAGATATTGCAATACAGAGGCACTGCGACACAAAGATTAGTAAGACGCCCTTGCCACTGTGGTACCGTTCTTTGTTCTTTGTTTAAAAAATTGGTTCCGAAATTTAGTCATTTTTATGCTGATTACACTGAATAAGTTTAAGGTACGTGCGAATACAAGCCAGTTTCCCCGTAAGCGGATATTACTATTTTTCGCGCACTGTGTTCACCATTGCGTTAATTGGAGGCCTACAGACAGCTATGGGCAACGGTTGAGCAGCTGGCACTGCATGTCGTCTATCATGAAAATTACACAGAAATATTGTTGACACGGCGGGATCAGGTTTTTAAAAGGTCAACAATGACACAGAATCAAGAGATTAGATATTGTACATATGTTCTCTTATTGTACTCAAGAAAACTACAAGTGCAATTGCGAATATGATTAGCGTGTACTTTGGTTAAGAGTTTCAATATGGGCACGTTCTTAAAGTACGCAATGTAATGAAGTCTTGGGTTGCTATTTTCTGAAATTCTCCATTTTCTGCTTCTTTGTAGTAGTATTTAATGATGGGTGACTTTCAAAACACCGGAAATCAAAATGACGATTCATCAGAATGCCAAAATTTAGAACACCAAAAATTCAAATGGCCGAATATACAAGAAACTGAAGGCTTTAAATGCAGAAAAATCAGAACATCAACGCATCTATAAATGACAAAACATGGAAATGCCTGCATAAGCTAGTAATATGGAGGAAGATGGAGTAGGTTTGCCAAAATACAAAACCTCTCCTATTCTAAAACTTCAGAATAGTTTATGAAACTACTGATTTTTTGGCCAATCCTCCACAGTGGGTATGCACCACTAATAATAGCGAACAAGTACAAAACAAGGTTTCGCCGGCGTTGTACGATGTACAGACTACTTCACTCTCAATTCCTATAATCATTGCATTTTTACATTCGGTTGAAGCCTTCGAACAAAAAGAAA
The DNA here is from genome assembly GCA_013436015.1 of Rhipicephalus annulatus. Classification (NCBI taxonomy): domain Eukaryota; kingdom Metazoa; phylum Arthropoda; class Arachnida; order Ixodida; family Ixodidae; genus Rhipicephalus; species Rhipicephalus annulatus. The sequence continues at coordinate 539,376 of WOVY01002049.1, read as the reverse complement.
AAAAAAACATTTTTCGCGTACGCATAAGCATAACATAAGAATTTGGCTCCATGTTTTTTTGCACACAGGTTGTGTGCAATTCCTCGTTGAAAACCTCAAGTGTACATAGCAGCTAACAAGAAATTTTTTTTTGTAACCTTCGCTTGTTGTTCTGTGAACGGCGGGATTAACCTCTATTCCCGGCTGCGGCGGCTGCATTTCCGATAGAGGCGGAAAGGTTGTAGGCCCGTGTGCTCAAATTTGGGTGCACGTTAAAGAACCCCAGGTGGTCAAAATTTCCGGAGCCCTCCACTACGGCGTCTCTCATAATCATATGGTGGTTTTGGGGCGTTAAACCCCACATATCAATCACTTAACCTCTAATCGCTCCCCCGATCTTGTCTTCCAGTCTAGCTTGCTCCCTTTTCATGTCAGCGATATGCTGAGAGTGCATTGTAGGCGTATATCACTGTCTTTGGGATTACCATGTGTGTACCTTCTACCTCAAACAAGTTGTAGGGGAATCTTAGCTGACTTCTCGCCGACCAGCAATGGGCAATCCAGCAGACCCACGGAGCGTCCGCCAGGTGCTCTCAGTTGGTGCCTACGTGGGAGACGTCCACTACGCGCGTTCTGCTGGACAAAGATAAAGTTTTTATCTCGATAGCAGTTATATGGATATTCTCAGCTGGGTTTTGCCGCCGGCGTTGATGTGGAATTCGCTGTCAATCACCGGATATATATATATATATATATATATATATATATATATATATATATATATATATATATATATATATATATATATATATATATATATATATATATATATATATATAAAGCGCTTCCGTTCAGCCTGTGCATACCGCACCAGCGACGTTTCAGAGAATGTTGGACGCTGTTCTCGGGGCAAATGGCAGTCGTGCTTGGTGTATCTAGGTGACGTCATATTTTCCACCACATTTGACTTACATATAGACCGACTGCGCACAGTATTGGAAGCCATCCGTTCAGTAGGCTTGACCTTAAGGCCGAAAAATGCCACTTCGGTTTTGAAGAGCTCCGATTTCTTGAACATGTCGTTAGCTGGGAAAGTATACGTCCAGATAAGGAAAAGACAGCTGCTGTCGCGAAGTTCCTGTTACCTAGAGACAAAAAGGCAGTACGTTGCTTTTTGGGTTTATGCGTGTAGTATAGGGAATTTGTGGAGAACTTTTCCTAGATTGCTGAACCACTCACAAATCTAACAAGAGACGACGCACCATTCAAGTGGGAAAGCGAACAACAGCAAGCCTTTGACGAGTTAAGGAAACGCCTGCAATCTTCTCCAATCCTTGCCCATTTTGATAAGACCACCGACACTGAAGTTCGCACTGATGCAAGCAATGTCGGTCTCGGCGCCATCCAAGTTCATTGACAAAATGGTCAAGAGAAAGTGCTGGCGTATGCTAACCGCAAGCTCAGAAAACATGGGACAGACTACTCTGCCACTGAAAAAGAATGCCTCGTGGTCATCTGGGCAATAAGTAAATTTCGACCGTACCTTTATGGCAGACCGTTCTGAGCAGTCAGTGACCACCATTCACTGTGCTGGTTGGCCAATCTCAAGTGTCCCTCAGGCCGGTTAGCAAGATGGAGTTTTAGGTTAGAAGAGTACGATATTATGGTCGTGTATAAATTTGCGAAAAAAAACACAGTGATGCAGTCTGCCTTTCACGCGCACAAGTTGATGCGAGTATGCCAGAGGAAAAAGACTTCCCGTTCCTAGGCATCGTCGATGCATCGGAAATAACTCAACAACGAGATGATCCGAATTCACTGTCACTTATTGAACGCCTCCAAGGAATCGACGTTCAAGTCCCACAAATTTTCTCTAGAGAGCTCCTTTAATTCAGTCTTCGTGGAAACAACTTCGAGCCCAACAGCGAAAATTTTTTACGAGTTGTACCCACAGCTATGAGAGAAGAAATTCTGCACGCACGCCACGATGAACCGACATCTGGACATGCAGGTGTGAGCTGTACCGTACGTTCACCAGAATTCGGATGAGATACAACTGGCCTAAGTTACCAGCATCTGTGCAGCACTACGTAAAAACTTGCCGAGAATGTCAGAGGCACAAAACTCTGTAAAACCAGCAGGCCTTCTCCAACCAATGCACCCACTGAATGCCCCATTCAAACAAGTTGAAATAGATCTTCTGGGGTCTTTTCTGACATCGTCTACACACACGAAGTGGATAGTTGTGGCCACGGACTATCTCCCCCGTTGCCCTGAAACTGACTCTCTGTACAGTGCAACCGCTCTCTAAGTCGCCCTATTCTTCATCAGCAACATAGTCTTCAGACATGGTGCGCCAGTGGTCGTTATTACGGACTGCGGGACAGCTTTTACTGGAGAATAATGAAATGCCTGCTACGAATGACACATACAGATGATTGAAAAACTACGGCATACCACCCTCAAAGAAATGGCCCAGTGGAACGCCTGAACAGAACTTTTACTGACATGCTCTCAATGCATGATGATAAACTGTGGGATGAAATATTGCCCTACCTCACCTTCGCCTATAATACAGCCGGTCAATAAACAATATGAGTGACGCCATTCGCACTTTTATACTGCCGCACAATACTTCTCCATTGGATGCCGTGTTGCCATTAAATGAAGCAAGCAGCAATCCACATGACAGACAATTTTTTGCAAAGAGCTGAGGAAGCCCGACAGCTGGCAAGGTACAGAATACGCCGCCAACAACGCATTCATTCTTGCCCGTACAACCAGCGACATAGTGAAGGGCAATATGAGCCCGGTGACAAGTGTAGGTATGGAACCCGGTGCGCCGCTATGGACTCTCTGAAAAGCCTTACGAATATACTTCATCGTATCAGCGACGTCACCTACGAAGTTAAATCCGCTGGACACGGAAGCCACAACGCCGCAATCCAACGGAGGTGGTACATGTAGTCCGCACGAAGCCTTACGACGAACGATCATCGGAGAACAACTGATGCTCACCAGGAATCTTTTCAGTGTCTGACACATCGGGACGATGCGCATGAGGAGGGGGATAGTTAAGATTGGGATGATGAATGTAATCCCGATGGTTCAAATGATCACGACGACACGTTGAAGGACTAGACTGCTCACTTGTTGGCAAACTTCAAGTTATTTACACACTGACACTCATTTACAAACAAAGGCAGGGGCGGTCACTAAACATGCCGTACAGTAAGCACTGGGCTGTATTAACGTCGGTGTTACTTGCCGAGCCCTTCGTGTACTCCACACATCGACACCAACTTCTCGATGTAGTATCAACCTTGGATAAGAGTCTGCGCCAAGCACGACCTCTGTCCCTGCTTCCCGATATCGTTCTCGAGCACCAAGCTCCCCTCCTCTCCATTTCTCTTCACTAAATACCTGTTGTCTCATCTGAGACCGCCTCATACGATGAACCTCTACTCGATGCTCCACCAATGTAGCAAGCTCTCTTTTCCCCAGAAACGTGTCTCCGTCTCTGCGTTCCCACACTTTGCTATCCTCATCCTCCAAGAAATCGGCTAAAGAAGAACTCCGTCATTTCGTCAAGGTACAGCTTAAAAATACTTTCATGTGACAAAAAGCCTGGCTAGACAGCTGGTCGGCTCTCTGGAGTTAGTACACACGATGCTGCCCTCTATGCTCACGTATTATGACAACACACCGCCACATTATCTAGTCGGAAGCGGTGTCCCGACAGGGACCACTTATTTCTCAGTCTGGCTCACCGTGAGAACACTTCCGCCGTGCGGGTGACTCACCAGCATCAGGAGCGGTGAACAAAAGCTCAACAAAAGCGCGTGCAGAGACAACAGGCTTAGTCCGCGTCTGCGCAGCCTCTTTTCATTAACCTCCATTTTCGAAGGATGGCCAGTCTACCGACTGGCCATCCTTCGCAAGCCACAAACATGATTCCTTCCAACCCTTGAATGTTGTATGTACGCTTGTTGTACATACAACATCAAGAGCCGTATGGTGAGAGTGGGGGGGGGTTCACACTAGGCACACTAACGATACTTTGAATCGCGCGTAAACATCATAAAAAATAACCAAAACAACAACAAAAACATGTTATAGGGGATTCACCTAATGTCATCACATCATTACAAGCACTATCACACAAGTGTCCCTTCCACAACTTTTTGTGGTCACCCAAACACACAAAGTCACAGAGAGTACCACAAGGAGGGGCACACACACGAAATGAAAAAAAAAATGAGGAGGAACGCACTTAAGTAGCCACACCCATGCACTGGTCAGACCGTAACTTGCAGGTTGGACCCTGTCTTCTAAACTCCATGGTGCACCATGGCAATTAATGAACATTGAGACACCATTATCTTGCTACCTGCCTAAATCTAATAATCTTCTATACTACTGCTTCACAACGTGCCCATTTTGTAGTAGTAGTAAAAAAAAGAAAAAAAAGACCTTCCACCTATTTCCCGCAGCTTTCTCTACTGATCCCCTCTGTCTAACGTGGGAAAGCATCAACGCACTTATAAAAGCACCCCTTCAGTGAAATAAAAAGAGATGTCGTACTTTTGTTATGCCAAAGCCCAGTGGGTCAGGCGAGCACCAGATCACATGGAGTGGGTTCGATACGCGAGCGGGTCACGTGCCATTACTGCCTCAATTTTGGCACCAACTGGCCGCATGTCTGACAGGCTGAGTGCCCACGAAATGGTAAACACCTTTTACTTGCCAACCAATTTGATTACTGAGGAGTGATATTATTTCTGAGAAAAATGATTGGTCTTTCTTCTCCGTTTATCCCTCAGCAACACGGGCCCTATTCGCCTTTTTGAGGCACCTGTCATTAATGCTACTTCATTTCTCAGATGCGGGGCGCTTGGCTCAAATACGGCCTTCAGGGCCAGCGTAACAGCATTAAAATAATTTTTACCCTTCGAGCTCCCTAAGAAAATAGGTACAGAGTGGTTCGTAAGGTCCGTAAATGGGCTCATTAACTTTCAGTGTGCGGGTATCTGTTTTCGGTTATATATTAAATGTGCCATCACACTGTGCAGGTCTCTCTTAGCGCGCGGAGAGTTAAATTGCAGAACCACGCCTAATATATTGAGCTTAGAGTAGTGACAACTGTCAACAAGTCCGAGGTAGCTCATCTGCATTTGTGGGACCGAACATCTTTCCAGGTTCATCACTAGGTCCACGGACACTATAACACCCAGAACCAAAGTTAGTGTGAGCCAAAAATATGCTCTCCGGATGCACTCACTTGTTTTCTGTCCTATGAACATTCCCCGCTCACTGTCCAGTTCGTGCTCGCATGTCATCTACTGTGAGCTTTCTTCTCGTCGTTTCCTCACAGATATCTCGCCCCCGGTCTCACTACCTGAAGACTGTACTTGTATCACAGCCTCGGCAAATGAAACCTTTGTATTTGGCCACTCTAGCATCTCATCTGCTTTCATTTCATCTTTACGGTCGACCGCCTCAACGATAACTTGCTCCGTTCTCACTAAATGAACTGTCAATACGGCCGACCCTGCTTGAATCTGCTTGTGCTTCTTCAACGTACTAGGCGTTAGTAGGGCATCTACTCCTGCAAGTTTATTTGTGATCGCACACAGTTCAATCAGCTAAGGGGCGGCACCTCTTTCACAGAAGTGTTCAGCCCCGATGGGACATACACCAGGTCTGCCTGAACACCATGCCAAAATGCTCCTCTCAGGCATACTTTTCCTATTCGGTGGAGTTTGGTACAGCTGGAATCAGCTCCTCTCTGAGAACAGTTATGCCAGATCCCCAATCTAAACACGCCTTAAGCGTGTTCCCCCGCTTACTAACTCAACCTATGTTAACCTTGACGTACTAATCATGTCTGTGACAAAAACATTCTGTCATAGGTTCGCATACTGCCCTCGCCATCAACCTTGCAGGCGGGTGTACTTCTTGCCTTCCTTCTGCTGCCGATGTTTTCGGTTTCAGTTTGCGAGAATTGCCATTGAGTGTCCGCTTTCCCCGTAAGCACAGCATCGAAGAGTCATCTTCCCATTTCCTAGCGATGGCCCATCGGCCGCGTGGTAATTAAACGACTCCCCTTTTTTGATTTCGCAATGATTGTTTTGCCCCATCTTCTGCTCTCTATGCTCTCGTCATATTTCTGCGCAAGCTTCGCTAGAGGCTGGGGCCTGAGACACTCTGCTGTCTCATTCTGTAGGACATATGCCCGCATGTCTTCATTCATTAGCTGTTGGACACGGTCACAAATCAATAATGCAGGTAGCTCATGTAGTGCTTTAATTTCTCTACTACGAAGGTAATAGTCAAGTAGGATCTCAAGCCTACTGACGAACTACCCCACGTCTTATCTCCCTTCCGACAGGTGTAAAGACGGTGTTTGTATTTCTTGGGGGTAAGCATCAGTTCCTGTATAGGATGAAATCACGAACCTCTTCATAAGAAAGGACTCACTCCTCCGCTCGGTTTGCTACCAATGTCCGGAATTTCTCATTCAAAAACAGCATAATAATAGCATCCTGACATCTTCAGGAATATCGCAACTTCTAAGCATACTTTCGGCACTGCGGAACCCCGCAGGCACCAGCTCATCAGAAACCGGCATTGGCTCAAGAACTGCTCGCAACTGATCCGCATTCCATGCCAAACCAGACCTCTCACTCTTCTCCACCTCAACTCCTGTCTGAGACTGAAGCTTCAATTTTCGGAGCTAAATTTGGAGCTTCAACCCCCGATTTCTAGTTCCTGCATTCGAACTTGAACAGCAGGATCCGCGCTTTAACTAGCAACCACATTTGCGCCAATCATACCCGCCAATGCTTCAATACGATCTGACTTCTAGTCCTCAGAAGTCCCATCTGCCCTCTGATTTCTCGTCACCCTAGTCACCATGGTGCTCCCGAAGAAAACAGAACCAAGGACCCACTTGTGGTTCACTGTGCGTGGATGAGTCGCCACACCACTTCCACGTAGAATTTCTAGTCAGCAGGTATATAGTGGGACCGATTTTCCGCTGCACCACTCAGTCGCCGCCTCAATAGGTGTGCTGGTCGTCGGTCACACACTGCTTATCTCCATAACCGAAGTAGTCACCAGCCGCTCTGGGCGACAAGCCGATGTCCGAGCGTAAGAAGCCGTCACTCCACATTCCGGCTCAGCTGGTTGTCACGGCCGCTGTGGCGCCGTGATCAGGTTTGTTGAACTGCATCTCTTCTTCTCTGCTCTGGCATCACCTGATGATCCTTTTTTTTTCGCCCCCAAGTTTGGCTTTTGGTGTGTGTGTGTGTGTGTGTGTGTGTGTGTGTGCGCCAAGAAGGCAGGATGTCTCATTGTCCTCCAGGAAGCCGCCGCGACATCCTGTCGACTGCGCCAGTTAAGATTGGGATGATGGATGTAATCCAGATGGTTCAGATGATCACGAGGACACGTTGAAGGACTAGACTGCTCACTTCTAGGCAAAATTCAATTTATTTACACACTGACACTCATTTACAAACAAAGGCAGGGGCGGTCACTAAACATGCCGCACAGTAAGCACTAGGCTGTATTAACGTCAGTGTTACTTGCCGAGCCTTTCGTGTACTCCACACATCGACACCAACTTCTCGATGTAGTATCAACCTTGGATAAGAGTCGGCGCCAAGCACGACCTCTGTCCCTGCTTCCCGATATCGTTCTCGAGCACCAAGCTCCCCTCCTCTCCATTTATCTTCACTAAATACCTCTCGTCTCATCTGAGACCGCCTCATACGATGAACCTCTACTCGATGCTCCACCAATGTAGCAAGCTCTCTTTTCCCCAGAAACGTGTCTCCGTCTCTGCGTTCCCACACTTTGCTATCCTCATCCTCCAAGAAATCGGCTAAAGAAGAACTCCGTCATTTCGTCGAGGTACAGCTTAAAAATACTTTCATGCGACAAAAAGCCTGGCTAGACAGCCGGTCGGCTGTCTGGAGTTAGTACACACGATGCTGCCCTCTATGCACCCGTATTATGACAACACGCCGCCACATTATCTAGTCGAAAGCGGTGTCCAGACAGGGACCACTTATTTCTCAGTCTGGTTCACCGTGAGAACACTTCCGCCGTGCGGGTGACTCACCAGCACCAGGAGCGGTGAACAAAAGATCAACAAAAGCGCGTGCAGAGGCAAAAGGCTTAGTCCGCGTTTGCGCAGCCTCTTTTCATTAACCTCCATTTTCGTCGGGCGCCGTCTACTGATTGGCCATCCTTCGCGTGCCCCAAACATAACTGGGATTATGCCGCGATGCTTTCCCCTCATTCAAATAATGCGACTTTATCGGTGTGCCTCTCAGAGACCATCGCATAGCACGAGCACCTAGCGGGACCCAGCTCGTATGCGCTACGCGCTGATGGTTCTCGAGGAGAGAAAAAAGAAAACATCTGGGCGCCCTTTTTGGTGTTTCACGGACTCGTAGTTTTTCGACCACAGTCACTTTGAGTTGCGGACCCATGTTTGCCCTTTATAAATACGTTTGTACGATTCGTTTGTCTGCTTCAGCATCACCATAATATATACAAAAGGTCGAAGCTATCATCAGTAGCTTCAGCTCCATTGGCCTTCGCGCACGAAAGCGGTTTATTTTAGGCCCCGTTTTCATCCTAGACGGCGCACTTCCGGATCCCACATTTCGTGCTGTTGCTGCATTTCCTGTGCGCTGTGCGTGTTCGATGCCTCGGTGTATGTGTGTCTGCGTGAGTGTGCCATGTGCTTGCACTCAAATTGGTTTCCTGCATTTGCTAAACTGACAATAAAATGCGTTGACAGTTTTCTGTGCTATTGATTTTATTTTATACATTTTGTTCGCAGCTTTCAACAATTGAAGCACCTTTGACTGATTTCCGTTGCGGTCGCGACCTTTGAGCGCGGTAACTGCATGGGGCGATGCATAAAATAAACTCCGCTGGTTTTTACGTCGGCCCCAATTTTGCGAGATTTTGATCGGCTCGCCCTAATTGAGATACAGAGAGAGTGAAATCTATTATGACAGGAAAGCTGACAGCGCTCCAAATAAAACAAGGACACTGGCAGTGTCGGCCTCGGCACTGTGCTTGCCCAGCGCAAACGTGAGTTTGACGAGTTAGTCATTGCTTATGTCACATGTGTGTTACATATGCGCGCAGTATTCCAGTTACTCCGCCAGTGCTGCCATCTATGAGTCGACATCGACTAAAGAAGAGCAACTAGCGCCGCCCACGTGAAGCTTCCTCAATCTGTATCTGGACAATAAACAGTGCCACTTCTGCCCTCGACTGGGCTGGTCCCGTATCTGTCGCGGCTTAACAACAACGCAACGTAAAGCAACATAACAATAGTCACCTACAAAAGCACGCGCGAAGATACATCAGGGTGATTGAGCGCCTAACCCTACCTCCCACTCCCTCCCACGAAAAAAAAAATGTACGACGCGTTCAAACTCGCCGTCAACAACGTGCCTGTGGAGCGAAGCAGGAATCCTTACATTCCTTAATTGTCTTGTGGACTTATAGTTTGAAGCAACGTTCTTCCATCTTTAAAGACATAAGCCATCGAAGACACCATTTCAATCTTTGCGACATTAGAGCTACCATCGCAACTACTTCTGTGATGGATGCAAATGACTTATTCCATGCCATACGTTAAGACACATGCGCGCCTTCAACGCTAACTGACAGTTTGCACATACAGAAGGAGTGAAGTCTTGCGCCATGGCCGCTGGGTCAAAGTGCACAGCTTGTGCGCTTTGATCCAGCGGCCGTGCTTGTACTTTCCTTCAGCTCGACTAACATATAATGTACCGCTGCGCCCACAGTGGCGGAGTCGGGAGGGTGGGGGTTCAAACCCCTCCCCACTCTGATATTTTTCAATTTTGTTTGCGTATATATGTACATGCACACATGCAAACGCACGCACAAACATACATAAAGTATAATTGAACCCCTTCCCCCCCATCGAGAAAAACTTGTGGCTAAGCCCCTGTTATCCACCACTATAACTGTTGCATCACGCGTAGCACTGCAAGAATCCTCCTTGCCATTTGCCTGCTCTGTAACGACCAGTGACTTACCCTCTGAGCCCTTTGAACTATGCCGAGGATAAGTCGTATGCTTCTTATTGCTCCTGCTAAAAAAGATAATTATTGCCATCAATTACACACTAAGTGGAGACTTCACCATCGCCATCTGCTAGCAATGTTGCCTCGCATTTCACGCCACCATAGGCGTGCGCAGGGAACCCGTTCATGGGGAAGAGGGAGATGGTTTATCGCAGCATCCCCCCTCTCTATTGAAAAAAAAATTATGGGGCAGATTTTGCCCCCCCCCCCACTTTAGTTGACTATAGGCGCTCTGCCAATGTATCGAGCAAATTTTGCACCCTCCTCTTAGGTGACTAGGGGGGCACCCCTCTGCCCCCCCCCTCGTGCGCACGCCTATAATCACAACGTCATTCTACTGCACAGCGCAATACGGGAGCCGCTCATAGGCTGACGGACCTGTATTTTCGTCGGACGTCGTCAAGCAGTTCTAGACATGCAATGTCTTTCACCGAGCCACCGCATGTTACAATCATGAAACGAATGGTTTCACAGAAATATCTAATCGAACATCAGGTGCTATACTGACAATGTACGTCACTACGAATTACTTAGACTGCGACCATGTGATTCTCCTTATGATGTATACGCCCAAAACACTGCTACGCAGACCATGACTGGACTCTGTCCCGTCTTCTACCTATACGGGCTCGAGGCCTTCAGTCCTCTAGTATGTTACGCGCAATACCTCCTTTCCACGCTTATGTGAGTGAGTCGACGACAGTTTTAGCTGATAAGCATTGAAGAAGGTCGCCAGAGAGCCCGATCTCACGCCCTTGCTGGTAAGCAGCGTCAAATATATACACAATGGAGATGTCTTGAAGACATTTAGCATCATATGCTCGTGACTGAGTTATATGGCTCCGACTCATTGAGCTAGCCCCGGTCGTCAAGCCGCTTTAGGTTTCTGCTAATACTGTAAATAACAATGTCGAGGCATGAGATTTCGCATATGCAAATCCTAAAGCCTTACTATCATGCACTGTGCGTGGTGTTCTGCCCGCAATTTTCCAGGATGGCCCTGTTTCGGAAGAGGAGGAGGAAGAAACTTTATTGAGAAAAAAAAAATGAAATGCAAGCAGTTTGGTCGGGCCCTCAGTCCATGGCTCCGCTGGCACGAGCGGCTCGCTGGACCTGGTCAAGCAAAGCTATTTGGCTCTGCTTGTCCTCGTCCGCAAGCCATGCCTCCCACTGCCTGTGAAACATGTGTGGTTGCTTCGTGATGTGTGGGCTGTCGATGTGTGTGGGCCTCTGGGTGCCCTCCCAGAGTGGGAGTGCATGTGGCTGAGTGTTGGTACTTGTGAACACCACGGACAGGTGTCTTTATATCTTGTGGGATATATTCTACTTAGATGGTACAAATTGGGATTGATTGATTGATTCGTGGGGTTTAACGTCCCAAAACCACCATATGATTATGAGAGACGCCGTAGTGGAGGGCTCCGGAAATTTTGACCACCTGGGGTTCTTTAACGTGCACCCAAATCTGAGTACACGGGCCTACAACATTTCCACCTCCATCGGAAATGCAGCCGCCGCAGCCGGGAATCGAACCCGCGCCCTGCGGGTCAGCAGCCGAGTACCTTAGCCACTAGACCACCGCGGCGGGGCAAGTACAAATTGGGAAAGCTATTGGTTTGTATGCGTCTCCAATCCCTGCTTTGCTGGCTATCCAAGTCCTTATGTGGAAGCTTATATTCCTTATATGTCACGCGAATCGGAAAGAGGTTCAACGTCGTGGCCTGCCGTCGCTCGGTTGGTGATGCCCCGAGCTATACGGTCTGCCACGACGTTCCCCTCCAAACCTTCGTGAGCAGGACACCATATAATGTGATGGTCTCTTGTTATGTGTTTATTTAAAAATTTATACGCTATTTTAGGTAGCGTTCCTCGGAGAAACATTCGGCATGCCGCCTGTGAATCGGAGAGCACAACCACTGATTCTCCCCTGATTTCTGCGTTGGATGAGAAAATCACCACTGCTTGCCGAAGCAGATAACACTGCTCATGCAAAAAAAAAGAAGACGATTCAGCAACACAAGCTTTGTCCTGGTTTTGCCATAGCTGGTTAGTCTTCCATTGCTGGTTAAACAGCTTCCCTTGTGCTTTCCTTCAATTCAATATATGTTGATTTGGTGATCTTGCAGTTGAGTAAGTAAACCCCTGGTTCCCATTCCTTTGTCATTTAAATAATAGGCAGCGTAATAAGAAAGAAATATTAAAACAAGAGAAACTTGCTTGATTTCCAGAAACGAAAGTGGCACCACAGGAAAGATTCTGGGTGCGACGCTTTAGCGAAAAAAAAACAAAATACTAAATCTTCAGCAATCACGCACAATATTATTTGCTGGAGCATTATGTGCCGAAAACACGATATGTTAATGAGGCGCGCCATAGAGGAGGACTGGTCTGGAAAAACTATGCCCCACAGGCATAGCGGGCATCTCTCATTGTTTGTTGCGGAAGAACAGGGTGCCTGAAATTTCGATCATATGGAGTAAGTTATTTCACGTGAATTTACAACTACGTATACACACATCTAATACTCTAGGCTTCTCGCCTACTTCGAAATGCTATAGCCGTGGTCACGATCAAAACCATGTCCCACGGATCGGCAGCCGAGCACGTAACTACGGACAGAAATTCTGTAAAAAAAAAAGAAGGAAAAGAAAGAAAAAAAGAGAAAGAAAACATTTTACTTGAGATTCGAACCTACACCGCGGCAAACTGACCGTGCGCGAGCTAGAAGCTCGGTCGATCTACAAACACAACCTCGAGCACGACGAATAGAAAGATCATCGTTTTAATAAATGAATAAAAATTAACTCGGCCAGAACACCAGCCGGACACGCGGTGATAAGATAAATGCTATCAAAATATTAAGGTCCAAGGCGCCAGTCGAAGACGCGACTGAGATGTAGAAAACCGCATTTTGGAACGTATTTTTGGCCACGCAGTAACATGATTGCGGGCTGTTGCAACTCCGGGTCCTGCAGGTCTCAGTTTTGGTAGCGGGCTCCCGTCGTAGGAACCGTCGTCGAAGAAGTCAGATGAGGCATTCGTACAAACGACAACAATTTCTTTACATAGCTGAGGAGCTCAGAAACGAGCTCGGGGACTCCGGCTGAAGGTCTCGCTCTAGATGAAGCTCACTGAAGGAATGCTGAAAACACACACATCCTCCGCTTTTAAAAGCAACGTAGTCAACTATGGTCACATTGTCAACTCTTTCAGCCAATGCAATGCTCAATGACTAGTCGGGCGACTCATGAAGACGGAACCACCTTTCCACACGCAGAAAGAGAGAAGGAAAGTGATGAAAAGAGGCTCACTAACATGTTTCACACCACCACAACATTTCGATGTCCGGCTTCTTGATCACGTGCGCGTATGAGGAATTCGGCTTTTCCTTGAAAATTCTGGCCCAGCCCCACGACGTGGGGCATCTGCCCCCAGCCAAACTGCCGACGCTGAGCAGGAGGCGGTTCGGAGAATCGGGACAGTGGGGTGCAAGAGAAGGCATCCATCCCGTCGTCTGTAGGCCACGGCGAGCCGGCGCATTCCGCTTGATAAGCGAACAGAGGCAGAGCCCAAACCTTGACCGGCGGTGAAGCCTGCCTTCCATTGCACTGCGGATCAATGTCCCGTGCGTTGGTCTTTGTTCAAGATGGAGGGGCCGTCACCTTTTTCTTCCAGAAATGAGGCTGTGCACGCTTATCCTCCCGCAACTTACTTCCCGAAACACGAGGTCATTCATAACAGGGCTCAAATCAAGGCTTAGTCCTCGTACTACTTAGATCTTGGATAAATTTGCAGGTTTCCGTCTAGTTTTTTTTAGACGGCCTTTTTGTCGTTGTCCTGAAAGACAAGGTGCGATTACGGTAGCTTATATAGGGTCCCATTGTGCTAACTTTATTCGTTGCACAGAATCGGAAGCCCCGACGTGAACGATGCTGCCTTTGTGAAGTGCAGTACAACTCTTAGAGCTTGTCCCTTTAAGAAGTTTTGGAATTTCTGCCTCTACAGTTTTTTATCATCAAAAAATGACCCTGCCCCATTAAAGGAGCCCTAACATGAAGTTTACTCGTGCCAAGATTTTTGCGTCAGCGAGTAGCTATAGACCCCGTAGCAGCAATTTGCGACCTAAAACGCAACTGAGGGATTAATAACTATCATTTTTATTGATTTATATTACTGGGACCCAGCACTGTTCAAAACGGCCGCCAATCCCGCCATTTTTAGCGCTGGGAGCACCAGCAGTGGCGCTACCTCACGGTCACCTCCCGATCACGCCGCAGCTGACCACTTCTCCACAGAAAAGAGTGACGTCAGGCTCAGCTGCTGAGCAAACATTTCATCTGCTAGGCGGACACATTCAGTCATGCCTTGTCACCTGCATTGCTGTCGTCGCCGTACAAAGTGTCGACTCAACTTCAATACGATAGGCAATATAGCTACGCCCCGCCGCGGTGGTCTAGTGGCTAAGGTACTCGGCTGCTGACCCGCATGTCGCGGGTTCAAATCCCGGCTGCGGCGGCTGCATTTCCGATGGAGGCGGAAATGTCGTAGGCCCGTGTGCTCAGATTTGGGTGCACGTTAAAGAACCCCAGGTGGTCAAAATTTCCGGAGTCCTCCACTACGGCGTCTCTCATAATCATATGGCGGTTTTGGGACGTTAAACCCCACAAATCAATCAATCAGGCAATATAGCTATCGCGAATGAGCATCAGCGGAGAAATAGAATACGTTTCTTGATTGTCGGGTTCTTTTTTGTGCCTCTAGATGGCCCCACCTATCCCGCCTCTCGCGGTTAACATGGCTTTTACGTGGACGCAGTCTACAGATGAACTAAAATTCAACGATACCTGCATGTTACTTGTTAGCGATGATATCTGACTACACGCCCTTCCACTTTTGATAGCTTGTGGTCGTGTTGATGTGTAACACATACGTGATCCGAAAAGACACCCTCATTGTGCTTCTTTTGTGCTTCTAAGCAGACGACTGCAACTCACCTGCATCTCACAACGATTCCCCGACATGCTGACCTACAAGCACACGTTTAATCATGCTATTTTTTTCGCCATTCTTTTAAAGGTGGTTTTTATCTTGATAATTTCACGAAATCACTCAAACCGGTGCGATGAAAATCAGACGCGACGAGGACCGGCCGGGCTAGACTGCACCAGCGCGCGCTAGCCCGGCCCTAGCCCGGCCATGGACGAGCGAGTGCATTTCTGCACTTCAGCACAAGTCGGCGCCACGATAAGAACACTCGGATCATACACGTCATCGCTACTAGGGCATCGTCACTCAGGATGGTATTTGTGGAATGTATCACACCGAACACGTAGCACTAGTGTCGATGTCGCAGGGCAGTCCGGTTCGAACTGTCACGGTGGATGGACGTGTTTTTTGAGCGCTCCCGATCGACTGCGCAGATAAGTTGTTTTGCATGTTTTGAGCTTGTCTTTATAATTATAAGGCAGTAGTTAAAATCCCTGTAGCACCTATTTTATTGCACGGCTTTTTCGGGAGTCAGTCACCAGGTATTTATTAGTTCGTGCGTGTGTGATTTTTTGTTGTTTTTGTTCTTTTATTTTGCCACCCCACGGGGGAGGTGCACGTGCATTGAACACATAAATTTTTGTAGGAGAGCTTAGGCTTTCTCTTTTTCGTAGGGCAAGGGCCCGAGTTTTGTAATTATCGAGTGAGACAAGTCATCGGGACAATTGGTGTCGGAAAGACATGGTTAAAAAGACTGTAAAGTGTTCAGGATGTGGTGTGGCTTTGAAAGTGGACCCAAGTGAAGAAGCGGAAGGAGAACAGGCTGACGCGAAGTGTAGGCAATGTGAGGTCGAGGAAAAAATTGAGAAAATGATGGTTGCCAAGAGAGACCTGCTGTTGAGAATCACCGAACTCGGGATTGCTTTGGCGACAGAGCAAGAGAAAACGAGGGCTATGGGAGAAAGGCTGAAGTCCGCCGAGGAAGCACTAGCGAAGGGGAACAGAGGAGCGGCCTACGGAAGAGAACAGTAGGGAACCGGCAACCAGAACTGCGGAGAAGAAAGATCAAGCAAGTTCGGAAAAAAACAGGTTCAGCCAGTTCAATTGTCGCAAGGAACTGCTTCAGAGAAGTAGTGGTGGGGCTGGGAGGGGATAAAGCAGCCGGCGTCACAGGTGCAAGTAACCCCCAGGTGCAGGACGCTCCAGCTGAAAAGTCACAGCTTGTGATAATTGCCGGGGATTCGAATTTAAATCGATGTACAGAAGCCATCGAAGAGAGGGTAAGAGGTGACAAGAGGGCTGCAGTAGGGGCGTTCCCAGGACGCAAGCTGGAAGCAGTCATGAGGCAAGTGAGCGTAAAACTCAAAACTACAGCTGATAGACGAAACCTCGTGATAATTTCAGGTGGTTTAAACGATGTCTTAAATGAAGATACAGCAGGACTAGCTAACCACACTGGCGAAAGGCGTCGATGACATGCGCGCTACTTCTCCTCAGGTACAGGTAGTGATATGCACGATACCGGAGGTACCGGTGCGTGATAGCAACCTGCAAAGAGCGATTGTCAATGCGAACCAAGAGATATGGTGGATGAGCCGAAAAAAAGGCTTTGAGGTGATGGAAATAAACAGAGAGGTGCATAGATGGGGTGGTTTTCAACGAGACAGAATTCACTTCGATGGGCGGCTAGGTCATGAGGTGGGTTGGCGACATGCAGAACGCGCAGTAGCTTTTTTGGGGGGCAAGCGGGCCCTTCGGGGTGCAGGATAGCTAGTAACGAGGAAAACAACCAGGGAGACTCTTTGACAGGTGGTATGGGCAGATACGATTCCAAAGTGGCACCAGTATCTAAGATAGGTAGAGTCCGGGGCAGAAATAGACATAGCCACGTGCGCAGAGCCAATTCAGACATAGGGTATATTAACATGCAGGGTGGTAGGAACAGGCTGAAGTGGGAAGAGATAGAAGAAACGCCAAGGGAGGAGAGGCCGATGGTATACAGATTTGCAGAAACACATCTCAGGGACATGGAACAACCTCCTAACAATGCAGACTAGGCACGTGAATATTGTAATAGAACAAAAGGCAGCAGAAAGGGGGGTGGTATTGGGGCATTCATTCATAAAAGTACAGACTGGCAAAGGGTCAAGCAGGAGTGCAAGGAACATTTATGCCTGAAAGGGAAAGTGGCAGGGCAAATGACACTCCTTGGTTTCGTGTACTTATGGATGGAATTGTGTTGGATATCAAGGGAGCGTACGATAGCATGGTTCAAGAGGAATTGTGGGGAATACTGGACACACAAGGCATGGGCCAGAGAGGAAAACCAGGCAATGGTAGAGTGTATATTAAATGACATTCAGGAGTTAGAAAAAGAGTGCGAGATAATTACACTAAGAGATATGAATGCGCACATAGAAGATATAGATGGTTATACCGACCCGACAGGCAAAATGATCATGGATATGTGTGAAAGGCTTGATTTGATCATTTGCAACAGTACTGAGAAGTGTGAAGGGCAAATAACATGGGAGGTAGGAAGGCTGCAGTCGGCGATAGATTACGCACTGCTGTAACATAGGATGAATGATAAGCTCAGGGGAATGCACATAGATGAAGGTGGCTCCAGAATTCTGGGTAGTGATCACAAACGTATCAAGCTAAGTTATGGAAGAGCAGTGAAAGTGGGAAGGAGACAAGATGAGCAACTACAAGAAAATTTTTATTCAGAAAGGCAAATCGAAATAGCTACTGAAAAAATTGAGAAAGTAATCACTGAGGATAATAAAACAGTGTGGACATACACGAGTTTAATTAGACTGTTTGAGCTAGAGCTTGCTAAGGCACGTGACAAGTCACCCCGGAAGAGAAGACACAAACCCAAAAATTGGTGGGATGAGGAAGTTAAGAGAGCCATAGAAAAACGTAAGGAAGCCTCTAGGGAACACAGACATGCTAAGCAGCGGCGTGAACCAGCAGATGATGTTAAAGGAAATGGGAAATCTTTCTAAGCTGTAAAAGAAATGCATCCCTTCTGATCAATGAAAAGATTAGAAGAAAGGGAGCTCAGTGGCTGGCAGAAGTACATAAAAAAGATGGAAAGACAGCTGCGAAATTTTGGAACCATCTAAACTCCCTAAGAAATGAGACGAGCCTAGAGCAGGGGTTTATAACTACAGCTCAAGGTGCTAGGCTATAAGGGGACGAAGCTATTGAATATATAAGAACAAGGGTGACAGAAAAGTTTCAACAAAGAAGTGCTTTATGCACCACAATAGACAAGGATGAATTAAGTGGCGCAATGGCTCTATCTTCACAACGAGAGTGGGAAAGGGCTGAGAAAAGGGTTCCTATTAGTACATCAACAGGCCCAGATGACATTTCAATTATGCTGTTAAAGACATTAGGTCCGAAGTCTAAGCAGGCTTTGAGAGAGGCAGTGAACAAAATAATAATCGATGGAGAAATTCCCGATGAATGGAAACTTAGCAGGATGAGCATGACCTATAAAGGAAAGGGGGACAAAGCTGACAAAAACAACTACCGTCTTATAACAGTGACGTCAGTGATCTACAGGTTGGCGATACAGATTATAAAGGAAAGACTGCAGGCATGGATAGAGAATGAGGGGGTGCTGGGGGAACAGCAGGATGGGTTTCGGAAACACAGGAGGTTGAAAGGCAATCTGTTCTCACTCACGCAGTGCATCGAAGCAGAAAAGGAACACAGGCCCCTGGGGCTAGCATTTTTGGATATCAAGGGAGCGTACGATAGCATGGTTCAAGAGGAATTGTGGGGAATACTGGACACACAAGGCATGGAAGATGTAGTCACTAATCTTTTAAAGGATATCTATAAAGGTAACAAGGTAGTTCTAAAGTTGGAAAATCAGGTATCCAAGTCTGCAGAGGTGAAACGGGGGCTTAGGCAGGGGTGTCCTCTGTCACCCTTATTATTCATGATGTACCTACAAGGATTAGAGGCCAAATTAGAGAAAAGTGGACTGGGCTTCAACCTCTCTTTCGTCAAACAAGGAAAACTCATTGAACAGGCACTATCAGCATTGATATACACAGATGATATAGTGCTAATGGCCAACAACAAGGAAGATTTGCAGAGATTGGTGGACATCTGCGGTAATGAGGGAGATGGGTTAGATTTCAGATTCAGTAAGGAAAAATCAGCAGTCATGATTTTTAGTGACAATGAAGGTAGTGAGCTTAGAATACAGGAGGTCATGCTAGAGATAACAGATAAATACAAATATCTGGGCGTATCGATAACCAATGGGGCTGAGTACCTAAGGGAACAGGAAACATACGTGACGACTGAAGGTAACAGGAATGCAGCGGTAATGAAAAACAGGGCACCGTGGAATTACAATAGGTATGATGTCGTGAGAGAAATATGAAGAGGGGTGATGGTTCCTGGTTTGACGTTCGGCAATGCAGTTTTGTGCATGAGATCAGAAGTTCAAGCAAGATTAAAAATTAAGCAACGTGGAATAGGTAGGCTTGCCTTAGGAGCTCACGGGAATACACCAAATCAGGGAGTACAAGGTGATATAGGATGGACATCACTTGAGGGCAGGGAAGCTAGCAGCAAGATAAAATTTGAGAAGCGATTGAGAGTAATCGGCGAGGAGCGTTGGGCAAAGAAGGTTTTCAGTTACTTGTACATGAAGAATATCGATACAAAATGGAAGAAGCGAACCAGAAAATTGACTGGTATATACTTAGAAAACAGCAGGGGGCCAAACCAAAAAGAATTATCGGTTAAGAAGAAGGTGAAGGAAGCTGAGACCGACATGTGGAGAATCGGCATGATTAAGAAGTCCGCACTAGAGATCTATCAAACATTTAAGCAGGAAATTGCCAAGGAAAAGATCTATGATAATACTCGGGCTAGTTCTCTACTGTTTGAGGCCAGGGCGGGAGTATTGCGAACCAAGACATATCGGGCCAAATAGAAAGGGGTAGACACGGTATGCAGTGCGTGTGGAGAGGAAAAAGAAACTGCCGAACACCTGATAATGTTCTGTAAAGGGATTCACCCTATAGTTCTGGATGATGGCGCAGAGTTCTTCAAAGCACTGGGGTTTAGGGACAGGGAGGGCAAAATAGACCTCAAGTGGGTAGAATTAACTAAGGTTATCTGATTGGTAGCTATAGCCAAGGCATGAGTGAAAATTAAACCCTTCAGAGCAAAGTACGAATCCTCAACCTCACTATATAAAGGAAAAAAAAAAATTGCCCGCAGCTTCCCTCGGGGGAACACTGAGGAGGATGCGGAGCATATAATTGGTTAACGGGGTGTTAAAGTGCGACTTACTTGGGTCGATGGCTAAATTGGTTAACGTGGTTGTGAAATGGGGTGTTAAATTGCGACTTACTTGGGTCGATGGCTAAATTGGTTAACGTGGTTGTAGGAGGGGGTGTTAAATGAGTGAACACGTACACACGTATGCGAAAGGGCGGCGCTGGTCGAAGGGACGTCGATCATTGTGTTTGTGGATTCGTTGGCATTCATTTCACGGCGACTTCGGACGTCGACACGCCGTACAAACCAACGGACGAGCGGCAACTGAGCGAGCGAGCGCCGACCTTGAGTATATATACAGCGCGACGGCGCATGCGCTGTCAGCTGTCGAATGTTCTCGAAGGAGAAGCGCGCGCGCGGCACAGATGGCGACGGCGCATGCGCTGTCAGCTGTCGAATGTTCTCGAAGGAGAAGCGCGCGCGGCACAGATGGTGGGCGACGGCGCATGCGCGCGCGTCAGCTGTCGAATGTTTGAGAAGCGGTGCGGACGGCGCACTACAAGGCGCGAGTATAAGATGCTTCCGCATCTAAAATAAATCTAGTTTTTGGTTCATTAAGTATTTTGGCTTGGTGGCACTAGCCACCGCCCGATCTAAAGGGTACAGCCATATCCATCCATCCATCCTTACACCCTAAAACCCCTTGATCTCGGGAAAGTATTGCCATCCACTGTACTCGTAGCCGAGGGCATGCGACCTCCTCTCTCCCTCCTCTCCCCTTCCGCGTTCCTCGTGATTTCCACCACAGTTGCTGCGCGATGATTGGTCTCCTTCGCGGTTGCTCGTGGAGATGCGCGACTCAAGTGCTTCGCTGATAGTTTTTTTTTTCACTCATGCCATTTTTCGCCGAGGCTGCGCGTAGCTCTCGTAGCGAACATGGCGCGAACTCTGCTTTCTGCGTTGTTTGCTAGCGCTACCCCTTGTGGTTGCGCATATAAATGTTGCAACCAGAATACAAATGACTATGCTTTTATTGCGATAGCAATTATATGAACACTCTCGGCTGGATTTTGTCGGTGGCGGCGCCATCACTCACCGTACATACATACGTATTTATATATATGAAAACGCAAGATATAAAAAAAAAGTCCAGAAAAAGACTCTTGCGCGCAATCAAACTTGGGACCACTGAGACCTGAGTCCGAGGCGTTAACGACTGAGCTACGAAGCAGCTTGTCCTTGAACTTTCAAACGGCAAGCTATTTATATCTACCAATTACTGCTGGTGCCGGGCATTTTTGGGGGGGGGGGGCAGGGGGGACTATCGTGTTTTCAGCATTACCAGCAAGATGGCGCAATAAGCACGCGCCGTTCCATAGTCACGACGCAGCGGCGCATGCTCATCTCCCACCTGTACTTTGCCCCACGTAGGAAATAAGGGGATGGACGCTCGATATCTTGCAGTGGGGAGGATCGTACGTTTCAGCTAGCCTTTGGGTTTGGCCGGAACGATTTTTTTCTAGTTACCGGGCACACAAAGCTAACTGCAATCGTTGCACAGTCTCCGTTTGCGAAAAGAGCGTGCTTTTCAGACACAGCGAAGTAACAACTGAGACGCTTATTCGCGTTCTTCTGTAACTGTGAGTGAGTTTTGTGCGTTATTCGTGCGTGAGAAATGCGGGGCATGTTTCGATCTGCTTGCCATTCCACGCGTGACCTTCCAATTCCTTCCTATCGTGTTCATTGCTTGGCCTTTGTGGAAAAGCTGTGACTTTTTTACGATATCCAAGGTAAACGCGATAGCTTCTGTAAGATCAATTGCTATACTACATCACCTGAAAGAACTTAAATCCATCGAAGAACATGTTCTTCTCGAGTTATGGAACTTTTTTTAATGCTCGTACGAAAGCATCACCGAATGATTTATGTACTTAAGTATTCTTCCTGCATGATAAACATAGTTTTTTTTTGCGGCTAACTGTGCTTTGCATAAAAATAGTAGTTTCCTGAATGTGCTGATTATTCTTCAGAGACTCCAGCAAATCGCAAGTCGGCAACTGTTATTCAGTCTCAAACAAACTAGATAAACAGCCTTCGACAGCGACCAGTTACCTGCCATGATACAGCTTCTCGATCGCGCCATCTGATCGATAGAATCTGTTGAAAATTAATGTGAAAAAAATTAATGAATGAACGATATATATTGAGGTGACACTGACGATCCAGATGGGGGTTTTTTTTTGGAGGTGGCGTGTATTCACACGCAAAATACTTACACAAGTGATGTGGCACTAGAAAAAAATAAAAAACCACTGCCGGAAAAAATTGTCGAGAAACAACATCCACTTCCAAATGAGCCGTTATGTCACAGCGTATGGTACGCCATGTAACGGCACTGCGAGGTCATTATGAGACCACAAATTTTGCGACAAGTATTAAGTTTTCTTCATATGGTTACGTGATCTCGCGATGATGATTTTTTGCATAACCTGTTCTCGACGACGCGCGACGCCGACAGCCATATTTCACGTTTGATGAAAGGTCTAAGGCTTTAGTCTAAATGATAAGCCCGCCTGTGAAACTACTGATAAGTAGCGTCACTTGGCGAAAATTGAGTTTTTTTGCAAGTAATTTATTTTTAAATTGGGACGCCAGCATGCACAAGACTGAGTGCCGACAAATATTTGCTTTTCTCGTGCATACGGGTGACGTGCAAAAGGTGTTCACGGGATCATACTCGCTTGCTGGCGAATAAACTTCGATTTCAGTTGAATGAAATTTATTTGTCCAAAGGTTGTTGCTGCAGAGGCCTAACATCCTCACTCGCTCAATGAATGCTTTAAAGTCACCCTTCTGTGGTTTTTCGGTGACCTTTTTCTATTATTGTAACACGAGCTCAAAGAACAGCATCGATAAAATTGGCGACGAAGATTTAGCAGTCAGTTACGACTATGATGCATTTCGAACATTATTTTTTCACCACCCTGCCGTAAAGCACAGGAAGCCCTTTTGACAGAGACATGAACGTCGAGCTGATAGTAGTAGTGGTTGCTGCTACCTGCTCCTTTTCGCATCTGTAGTAGTTGCCACAAGCAAAACTATATAGAAAGTGAACGTAAAATATGTTATCACCTGAAAGAAAAAAGACACCTTTAAAATAGCAGGCCACATAAGGTACCTAAAAATACCTAAAGGTAGCATATACAGTAGCTCTAGGTGTCCCTGAAAGCTGGATATGTTACTATGGCAGTTAGCATACAGCTACAAATGTTTCTGCAAATCTTTACACTATATGTGCTAATTATTTAAAGAGTTTATCTACTTGAAAGCTCTGACTGCTCTCGTCATGAACATCAGTTGGCAGTATTTACTTTATTTCCACATACTGCAGCCAAACCTGCGACATCACAGGAATGGGTTTTCTCTATGCAAAATACAAACAAAGGCAAAGCAATACAAGAAAAAGAACAAACAAACAAGAATAAAAGTCTTAATAAACACAGTGCAAATCAATGCATTATTTCAAGAAATATTTTAAAGGCAATTATCTAGATGACCCATGCAATGTATTCTATTCTTCTACAGTGTGCGGAAAGAAGCAGAGTTTAAATAGCTTAGAACGTGGATAGAACGGCGTCAGGTTGAGCTTGTGGCTATTTCTTGTGGGTTTCAGTTTATGGCGAGACAGACCTTCGTTAGCATGTAGCGTGGAGTATTAACAAGAATATGTAACAACTTCGGGGATTCAAGATCCTGTCGCTCGGACAGGGTTTGTAGACCTAACGTAGTAAGGTAAGAGAAGGGTGATAAATTCCAGTCGTAACAATGGAAAATGAAATGAATGGCTTTCTTTTGAACGGATTCTAGTGTGTTGATGTCCGATACTTTATAAGCGTTTCATACAGGGCAGGAATATTTAAGGATGGGACGGATGAGCGAATTATGTTAGCAGTTTCATTTCATGTGGAGCATCTTTTAGGTACAATTTAAACAGCCCAGTTTCTTTAAAGCTATATTGCAAGTGTATTCGATATGTTTAGACCAACACATGTGTACTGAAAAGATGAGGCTTGGGTACTATGACCAGACACATGTTTTAGGGAAGAGCCATTGAAAGAGTAATCCAACGGAGAAACAGAGGTGTGTTAGCAGAAGGAAAGAATGACTGTTTTAAAAAAAGTTAATACTCATTTGTTATGTGTTGTGCCATCTGCAAAACAGTGCAAAAGAGTCATTAGGTAAAATATAGGCATCATTGGTATTAATTGCATTATAAAGTACCAGTCATTGACACGAGGGCAGATTTTGGCAGACACTTAATTTGACAAATAAATTACGAACAACACTAACAAAAAAGTGGTCCCAGGACTGAACGCTGGGGAATTCCAGATGACACATGCACAACAGACAAGCTTGAGGAATTAAAAGAAACATACTGGGAACGGTTTAAAAAGCTAGCAATCCGCCCTACAAAAAAAAGGTTCAGAATAAATAGCGTAAAGTTGATATAATAATAATTGTTGGGATTTACCATCCCAAAAACACTATATGATTATGTGAGATGCTGTAGTGCAGAGCTCGGAAATTTACATCATCGGGGGTTTTTTTTTGATGTGCACCTAAATCTAAGCGTTCTTGCCTTCATCGAACATGTGGTCAATACGTCAGGGGTTTGATTCCCGCAACCTGCAGGTCAGCAGAGTAAAGACGGCCTTAGCCACTAGACCACCATAGCAGGAGTTAGCGTGAAGTTTATGCAGAAGTTTAGAATGTGTAACAGTATCGCATGCCTTCGAAAAGTTGATGAAAATTGCATCAATTTGGTAATTAGAGTCTGGAGCATGCGAAATGTCATGCGAAAATTCCACAAGCTGAGTTACTGTACTAAAACCTCGGCAGGAACCATGCCGAGCATCACTTAGGATAATATTATTTTCAAGAAACCACATAATGATAAGTGCACTAAATGCTTATATGATATAAATTTTAATGAAATCAAGTGATAGTTCGTTTATCGGTGACTGCTTGCTGCCAGATTAATGCATAGGAAGAATTATGGCCTATATTCAAGGCAAAGGAACGTTAGAGGTGCATAAAGATTTTTGAAAAATTACAGTTAAAGAGCGGCTGGTCCACCCCCAATATCTAAGAAGAAAAACATTAGGAATGCCATCAGGACCAAGAGATTTCTTATTTTCCAAGTCCAAAATTAAGTTAACAACAAGATCGAGAGACACAGAAACATCATTGAATTGTTTGAACCATGATGACAGCTAAGAACATTTAAGCTGTCAGAATTGAGCATAGCGATTGAAAGCATTCGTTCAACATGTTAGACATTGTTGAAGAACCACTACAGGGACGCCATTTATAATAATTGTATTTGTGGCAGCTGAGGTGAGTAAAATTGAAGCCCAATATTTTTTAGGGCTGCTTTTCATTAAATCTTACAATGTAACCTTGAAATGGAAATCTTTTGAGGAATTATTTTGATTCTTCTGTGTGCATGGTGTAATTCCTGCATTTTAAGGGGGTCACCGTTTTTTTTTTTCACGCCTCAGTCTAGCAATACGATGTGTAGTGTACACGTATCCCAAAGGAATACGGCCACTAGCGTGGGTCCGGTCTTAGCGAGCGGCAGGGCATGCGCTAACCATCGCCTTGGCAAGAACACAGTACCGCTCAAGGTCGCAACACTTTATTGTCTGTGGCAACACCGAAACGCAGTACAGAGCCCGTTGAAAAGGCGCGATGGGAAAGCAATAGGGCTTATCTACGCCACGGGTGAGAAATACTACACAGGGCTGCCGTGCGCACGTCTCCGTGGTAAAAGAGATCGACTGAGACACCGAAACAAAGGCCCGATTGCTCAAGTGAGGGCAAAGGCGCTCGCGTTGGCTTCGGAAAGATACGGGTCGGCGTAGCCTGGCCAAGCACTAGGACACCACACCGCTCTTCAGCCAAGCGTTTGCAAAGGGGCAACAAAAGGTGAGCGTTCACCGCAGGCGCAAAGCGCTGTTGGTAAAGTCCGACGAGCCCCAAACAATAGGAGTTGATGGACGGAGAAGAGATGCGTGCTCACCCTTAGTTGTCCCGGAAAAATCTCACTCACTCCCAACGCGCGCGTGCGATAGGTCCCGAGAGACTTCGCGCGTGGCGCCACAGTCAAGATCCGCTACCGGGTGAGAGGGGTTAAACATCACTTCTTGCTCTCCCAGCGCGACAGACCGTGGAGGAGGGGAGACATGTCGGGACATGAGAATGCAGAATGAGGCGGCAAAGCCCGAGTAAAGACAACAGGCTAGCCTCGATTCCCACAGACGTTACATGTGAAGCATGTCACGCGATATCCAGGAAAGCTGGGGGTTTTCCTTTTAGTTTTTATTGGCCCGAAATGTTCAATTCAAGTTGCCAGTCTTTTCAAAAGAAGCCTCCAAGGAATTCACATCATCATCAAAAGAATCTGATGAAAGATCAAGAACAGATGTTATCGGCTCATGAAAAATAGGGGAATGCAGAATAGATAAAATGGTTTGCTACGCACAGGAAACCTTTAATTCATAACTACTCTCTCAATGAAAAGGACGAACAAAAATTAAATCTAAAACTGCATCTCCTCGTGTGTTAATTTCAACAATCTGTTTAGGCCAAAATTAAGCGAGAAATTTGACAAAACTTTGCAGATTTCTACGTCACAGCCCGTGAGCCAGAAAGATGGCCGCAAAATACCTGGAGTATTGAAATCCTCCAGGTAGACCAAGCTGGTAGTAGATAAGAAGTGCTCATGTATGAAAGTTGTCAAAAAGAGCAGCTAATCTAAGTTCGATGATGACGAGCTGCAGACTAAGCCAAGGACTATAAAAATGCTTCCAACAAAGTCTGCACCAAACAGATTCGGGATCAGGAGAACTGAGGATAACTGAATATTTAAGATCCTATAGTAAAAATAGTGCAACACACCCTCCTCTGCCATCATGACGTCTGTCAGTTCTGATGAATGTAAAACCTCGACATGTTATTTTGCTGTCCTATATATGTTTATTCAACCAAATTTCTGTTATGCCAGCTATGTCTAGTGAATGTGATGTGATAAGCAAAAGAACATTTGGAAACTTTTTCACTAGGCTTTTGCCACTAACATTTAAGATGCGCAAGGGCTCATTAAGATCATTCCCGAGGCATCAAGGAGCCTTAGTGGTGATGTTAGAAGGAGCTTTTCCTGGACGAGAATGAATCCTAATGAGGGTATTAGTGTCATCATTGCAGTAATAACTTGAGTTATGAACACATGATCAAAACTGAAGTGTATAATAAAGCCATTATCCCAAAAAAGCTTTGAGGCTTCCTTTATCTTCTATCTGATAGTTGGTATGCATGCGCAATGAACCTTTAAGCTTGTAGCCATTTTTTGGGCAATCGATTCGCAGATTTTCTTTAAACCACTCCGAAAGATTGGACAGAAGAAGGGCGGAAGATTCATCCGGTGTCTCAGCAAGACCATGCAGCAGCAAGTTATTGTGGTGAGATAAGTTTCCTAGATCATTGTTACACATACCGAATTGGTTGATCATGATTTGTAGCTGCTGAATATGGTTGTTCACTTTACCAGAAGCTGCAGAAGAAGGCCTGACGGGAAGCGATTCTAATGTGGAGACACGAGTCTCCAAAGCATTGAACCTATCATTGACAATTTCATAAAATTTCTTGATATCAGCTACCATATATCTAGTAATGTACGTTGCCGACCCTTAACTCTGTGAGCATTTCAGTCACTAATGACAAGTCAACATCCACAGCCTTGAAATCACGTGTCTCATCGGCAAAGAATGAACCATGTAAATGAGTGTAGCCTTGTTTAACTTGAGAGGCCCTGGGTCCAATTCTACATCACGGTACATGAAAAGCCTGCTAACGCAGGAGGTCAAATATAAAAACAAAATATCATAGGTACATGCGAAACTGTATGGGCGAGACAACAGCAGCTGGAAGTGATTTATATGCCGGAATTCACTTGGCATTCAGAAGGTAACATATTTGCGTAAAAAGCAGAAAACAGTTCAGCATTCCTCCAGCACTACTGTGAACTCACCCACTAAAGAAGGTAGGCGTCCACGATGTCCTTATACGCCTTGCTAATGATGTCACTGATCCAGGTTGGTTGACGATTGAAGGAATTAAGATGCTGTCATCAAGGATGATGGCATGTAGAACACTGGCTGACGAGGTGATGAACAGGCCTGAACTACCTTAAGCGAAGTACATAGGGCCGTGCACGCCCCCAAGATTGGAGTTGTCCACATTCCAAAACTCAGTCGAAGAAGGGTAGTTAATGCCATCGCTTTCCCAGCAAAAAATTCGAATGAGCCAGCGACAAGATCAGCGAGGCAGGCTTAACACTAAATAAAAAGCAGTAAACAGCTCAGCATTCCGCTAGCATTCCTGTGAATTCACCCACTGACGAAGGCAGACGTCAACCCTGTCCTTATATGCCTTGCCGACGATGTCATAGATCCAGGTTGGCAGATAATTGAAGAAACCAAAACCAAAATGCTGTCATCATAAATGATGACATGTAGAACACCTACTGACGAGGCGTGTTCAACAGGCCTGGACTATCTCCAGCACAGTAGATAGGGCCGTCCACTCCACCAAGACCAGAGTTGTGCACGTGCCAAAACTCGGTCAATGAAAGGCAGTTGATACCACGCTTTCTGGGTGAATAAATTCAGACGAATCGGTGACAGGATCGGCAAGGCAGGCCAAAAACCACGTAAAAAGCAGAAAACTGTTCAGAATTCCACTGGCGCTGCTATGAACTCACCCACTCACTTCAGAGTATGAGTAGCAACTCACTAAATTACACATGTGACGACAGTGAAGTGCATCTAAAGTGTCTGAATGCAAGAGCACTAACCGGTACAAGCCAGCAAGAAACATGTACGATGATTTGATTAATATGTGAGATTCAACGTACCAAAGTCAACATATGATTATAAGAGACGCCGTAGTAGAGGGCTGCCGAAATTTGGACAAGAAACATGTCCAAAGTGGTGCTTGAGTAAGAAATAATCACTGAGGAGATGCTTAAAACTCAATCTGGTTCTTACTCTGCTGGAACACAATGCGGTATTTGCAAGGCAACATATAATTGATAGTGTTGGTGCAAAGCATAGGATTCTTGCAAGGCTCAAAAGAGTGAGCAGTGCGTGTGTAAGAGTGGAGTGAGTCAAAAATGCATGAATAGGTTTTAAAAAATAAACATCTGGAGAGGCAGTCCCTTCAATAGAAGGCACGAAATCCTCAAAAGAATAAAAAAAAAATCAATGGGGCATCAAGCAGACTATGAGTATGTTGTTGACAAACTGAAGACATCACTTTTGGCTCTTAAAATACCCAGTCTACGTGTGGTTACACGATCATTCATAGACATACTGATGGAAAGATCTGTCACAGATACTTTTAATAAAACTTTTTGTTGGGCTAGTTGGTACATGCTTACTGAAATACAAAAATACGCGTACCATCAAAGAAGAAAAATTAAGGACAGAACAGAAAAAAATCCCTTTCTGTTCAATCTTTAATTTTGTTTACTTGATGGTACATGTCTTTTTGTATTTCAGTAAGGACAGATACCCTCTTGCTAAGCAAACATAACTAGCTTCCAAATTAACTGAATAGCTGCAGAAGAACAGAAGTGTCAACAATGTAAAAGTGGAGGGGGGAGAGCTCTAAGTATTCCTATGCGATATGTAATTATTGAAAATATTACTTAAGATCGCTTTCTAGCATCACCTAAAAATCTGAGTGAAAATTATAATATAGCATCGTAGCCTCACTATTGCAAGTGACAAACATGTGGTTTGGTACGGCCAAAATTGTGAATGATCATCATATTCCCGACTTGCACAGTCGACATAGTGCTGGTCAAACATAAATACAGATCGCTCGCACAGTAACAGATGCCAGTGTTTGTGAACAACAATGGCAAAGTGAACATGGCAAATGTTGCCCATAAGAAGGAATGCCTGACTGTTGAGAAAATGGATCATATATGCTTGTGATAATGATAATGATGGGTGATTTCATTTCACAATATTTTAAAAACAGAACTGTAATACATATTGTCCTACTACCCCGAGAACATTGCGATTCAAACTTGTATGACATAAAAAGCTAATTGAAGTGAAAGGGAAAAGCATACTTTTTAATTGTTTAAAAAAATGCTATTTAAATATTTTCAATAAAAGGAAACAGGTAGCAGTTTAACAAGGTCCAAAATGAAATTTATTAGACATGCTCCTGATCAAAATGCATCATGTATAATAAACTTAACACTTTCCTGTCATTTCCACATGCAATGACAGTCAATTAGAAGGGGAGAAAAAACATGAAGCAGCTTTAGAAATAAAAGTGAGGCAATCAAAGTGGAAGATGAGGGGCAATGAGTTGCCGTGGGCTTTTCTCGCTGCCTGAAAAAAGAAGACATATGTAAGCGAAATCTTGCTAACTCTGATGTGTACACAACTGGTGAACGAATTGTAAAAACTTACGCTCTTGAGCCTTGGAAAGTGCTATAACTTCCTCCAAAGTCTTTCCTTTCCCATATTTTGTAAGCAGGTGTGGCAGTACTATCTTGTACAAATTCTTCACCTTAGCTGCAATGAGAATAAATAGTATATTTCTAAAGTTTTACACAACAGTACACAATAACACTAAAAATAAAGAGTAAAAGTGGTTGTACCCTATACGATGAAGAACATAGAAAGCTATATTTTCGACATTTTAAACCTGCATGTCGCTAATAAAACAAGAAAAAGATGAAATTGACACACTGCACTGGACTTGAAAGTTCTGAATTATATTAAATTGCAACACATAAATCACCAATACAAAGGAAAAGTAAGACTCCCCTAATCATATACAGCGAGGAATGGTTAAAGAAAAAAAAAGAAAGGAAGCGCGCACACACTCAAGCATGGGAGTGTCAATTGTTTTGAGAGTTGAGTTGATCGCAGAAACTTCAGCAGCACCTTCATTGCTTTCTGGCTGGGACTTCCCTGCCTTTCATCAAACAAAAGTCCTTCAATGCTTGTGTGGTCATGAAACTCTTCCGCAACGCTATGGGGCGAGCTTGCTATGTTACTGCAGTGGCTGCGCGGCGGCGGCGGTAGCACGCGGCGGGCATTGAGGAGAGCTGTGGACTCGAGAATTCTGGCAGCATCGGTCTTCAGCTTTCTGCATTTTTCCAAATTTGTAAATCTGACGGCTCTCCAAACTGTGTGTTGTACCGGAGCGATGATGCCAAAGACTTGCTGTGTGCTGGATTGTCACAGAGGTGCAAGCGCAAAGATGTTGTTTAGTCTGATGAGGGATGGTGATGAAACGGACGAATGGAAACATGCAATACAGCAACAGGCAGCTGGTGGATTTACCTTGAATCCTAAAAAGGTTATTGTGTGCGAGAAAGATTTCGAGGCCACCAACGTTATTCAGACTGACGACTTTGTAGTGAATGGAAGGAAATGTGCCTTCGTAACGCGAGAAGGAAAGTTACCGGCCAAGCTGTTTCTTTTGCAGCTTGGTAATTTGTTAGGTTCTTGCCAGTTTATTAGGTGTTATTCTTTTCTTGTTTGCAGTTGTGAAAAGCACCTTTTCTTGCTATTTTCATAGACTCAATGTCAGCAAAAGCTGGCCTTTTTTTTATTTACATCAGTTTCCTCTGTTTTCTTTTTTTATAGTCTGCTGCTTTCATTTACAGGCATTATACAGAGTTTTTCTATGATTTAAGAAGTCGTTCATAGCTATCTGATTTCTAAGGCTATTTTCCAGTATTTTATCTTTCTTTTTCAGTAGCAGTCTTGCTCTGTTTACTGTAAATTGGTGGCTCAACAGTGTAAAGTTCTTATACATTCGCATTGAAATAAGCAATTATAAAAAGTATGGACTTGGTGAGATTTAGCACTTCTTCGGCCAGGCGAATTTTTGAGTATTTAGCCCTTGTTGCACTATTTATGTTCTGAATAAATCAAAGCGCAACAGAGCTTTATTTGTGAACATGTGTGCTTATACTATTTACTCGATAATACGTACATAGGCACAGAGAATGCGGCTAACTGCGCGTAAATGTAGTATGCATTAACCACCAAATACCGGTTTGCCGCTAAATCAGGATTAAATACAGTGCCACAGCAAATATTGCCTCAAGTGCCCACCACAAAGCCATTTCTTCCTTTTTGCCAAATTCGAGACATGATTAGCACCCTCACACCGCCGTTTAATGACACGCGGTGGCGATATCAAGAAGCATTTCGAAACTAATGAAGTCCGGGGTACACAGCCGACGTAGCGACTAGCATAGCGACAAAACGGACAAAAGCAGCTGTCCGCGATAAATGTGTACCATAATTTGCTACTTAGTGACAACACACACAGCTTTTTTGAGACGCAGTACAGTCGCAGGGAGTCGGTCGTCTACTGACTAGTTGCGCGCAGCGCTTCGCTTACTTGTCGTAAACACCGTGCGAAGCCGCTTGCTTAAGAACATGCTGTGCTTCAGACTATGCACAGATGCGGCGAGAAAGCTATTACGTTAACGCGATTATGCGAGCAGAGGTCAGGGAATTTCAAGTGAAATTCCCTGACCTCTGCATAGGCGGCAATACATGTAAGATCATTAGTGCAGACGACAAAACATTGTTTTATTTAGAGCGCAAACATAAATAATTCACCGCAAATTGTAGTCGCTGACTAGAGTATTATTGTACAAAGTCTGTGCAAACACACATCGGCTTCTGCTGTTTGTGTCAGCCACTGCACAAGAGTTCTTGAAGCACTCATCTGTTACTTCTTAAGAGCATCTATTTTTTCTTGCAGGAGACTAGCTTCCGCCAGTGAGTCACTAAGCAGCCTTCGCTTCTTTTCTTCCAGTTCTTTGACAAGAGCAGCCATTCTTTTCTTGTTCTTCTGAACACCTGACTCCACTCGTCTTTCTGCCTTCTTTTCCTGCAGTTCCTCTCTGAAGACGCTGTAGGAATTCCGAACCATCTGCAGCATCTTGTCAGTAATTAGAACTTTTTCCACGCTGCCTGCCGCCAACACGACATCATGCACCAGTTGTTGTGCTATCAGCGAGTCTTCTTTCAAGTTTTCGACGAGGCATTCTTTGTTGACTGAGAGCCCTCTTTCTATGGCAGCGTTGCCGTGAGACAAACAGAGGATGATCTTGATAAAAGGCAGCAGCTCTTTGTGATCATGTGAGCAGAGATCTGGCCACAGAACGTCCAGCCTCTGCTCTTTCCTGTGAAAATTTTTCAATTTTTCTTGATTGAGGCTCGATGAACAGACCTCTATGTAAGAACGATGGGCCCACTCTGCTTGCAGACCAGTCATCCACTGCTGTTCTGACAGCACTTCAAGTGCCAGGGTCAATCGTTTTGGGCCAGCCTCCGGATACAATGCAAATGTGGGGTCCAAACAGCTGGCACCCCTTGTTAGCTTGTACTTCAATGGTGACCTCTCCACCACCTTCTGACAGCACGCTTTAACAAAGGAAACACAGTCTTTCTTGAATTGGTGCAAAGTAAGCTGTGGCATTTTGGGCACCTTGCGGAGCTCATTCTTCGCAGCGAACCCAATGTCGAAGGTAAGTACGGGTATACAGTTCTCAAGCTTCTCTAAGTCAATCTTGAGTAACTTCGCGGGTGTGTCTACAGCAACAAGCACTTCCTTCTTGACAATCCTTGCAAGCAGTGACCGCAGTATATTGTGCAGTGCAGTTGAAAGAAAGGGCACCATTGGATTGTCAGTCTGAAATTCTGCCAAAAATGGCTCCAGTTCCTCACAAATTGACAGCATGAAGGCCAGTTTTACTGGCAACAGCTGATCCCTCACCGCGTTCGCAACAGCACTGTAGCTAGAGCATGTAGGCTGCTTCTTTGCCTTCACAGAGCCCTCCACAAACTTCACCAGGTTAGGAAGAAGTTCTAACGCCCTGGTGATTACCTTCCCATTTTCGAGCCACCTGACAGCACAGAATTTGAGGGGAAATAGTGCACTTCCTGTAAAGGTGACGTAGTCAGCACGACGTGCAGGCACACATTTGAACAAGTAGCTGCTGCGAAGAAAGCCTATCACATCCCAGCCAGTTGCAGCATGACCTGCCTTGTATGCTCCATTCATTACGTGTAGCCCACAACTTCCAATATCTAGGATATTGTGACTCTCATCCAACTCCTTGAGTTCCTCCTTCAGTGACCTCAGGAACTTCATGTTCACATTCGGCCCATCCATTGAAACTGTAGTATCTTGGCTTGCTTGAGCTCTCCTGTGGCCTTCCTGAATGCAGATGCCAGGTCCTCCGCACACGTGTGCCCCAAGAAGCATGAAGTTAGGTACTGCGTTTTCACAGTGCCATCAGTAGTGTCATCCCAATATCGGACGAGCACATCCACCTGTTGCTTCTGGGTCACTTTGTTCAGCGACTCGTCAAATGAAACAACTAAGAACGGCACACCGGCAAGGCTTGATAGAAGATTCTTACGAAAGTAAGGCATAATATTGTGGCAAATCGTATACCCTACCTTGTCCTTCCCTAGATGAAGTTTTTCAGCGACTTCACATCCCGGAAACATGAGAAGGAAGAGCGAGGCCGACGCCGCTGTTGACCGAAAAGATCCGTGAGTCGCTACCGCGTTTAAGCACCACATTATTTCGGCCTTTGTCACAGCGCTCTTCAGAAGAAAGCCGCTCATCGATGTCTTTGCACTTGTGGTGGGGGCAGGCTCCTCGGGCGCGACTGTCCGGTC
The DNA here is from genome assembly GCA_013436015.1 of Rhipicephalus annulatus. NCBI lineage: Eukaryota > Metazoa > Arthropoda > Arachnida > Ixodida > Ixodidae > Rhipicephalus > Rhipicephalus annulatus. The sequence goes on along the minus strand of WOVY01002049.1, from coordinate 504,206 downwards.
TTCGCTACATTTGGCCGAAGCGTTCGTCGCTGGCGTAAAAAAGGACAACATACCAGTTTGCGAGGCGCTCGACCGACACTTCAAACCAGCAAGATGCTTCTTGCTGGACGCGTGACTGGAAACTGCAGTTCCTCCCATGTTGCTTAAAGAAAACGTTTTGCAGCACAGTGTGCAATGAGCACTGTGAGGATCATTCTGCACGGGCTTAATCCAGCTTGCATATTCCGAAACGTTCGGGTTCGTCCAGTCCGAATTAAAGGAGCACTTTCTCGCCGCCGACATCGTCAGTGAGAAGGCTTCTCTTCAGAAAAAAAAAACGATGAAAACACACCGCCACGGGAAGGTTCCGTCGTTCAAAACATGGCGGACAGAAGAGGTGGTCCAAAACAACAAAAGTGTATACCCAGCATGCCCAGCGCGCACTGCTCAAGGTTGCCAGGCCACAGAGAAAAAAAGGCCAAACTTGTCAACCTTGGCACTACTGCCCCACTGGCTTGGATTGGATCTGTTACCGTTGGCTGTTTGTGCCAATTACGGTGAGCTGAGTGCGCGCTCCGCGCCGGGGAACAAGTCGCGAGTCATTTTCCCTGACTGGGTTCTCTTTTTGGCAATATTCCCTGACGATTCCCTAATTTTTCCCGGCGTGTATCATTTCCCTGACAATTCCCAGTTTTCCCGGTTTTCCCGGTTGCTAGACACCCTGAAAACGCTGGCTAGAGGGACAATGATCACGCCAGTTGCCAAAGCGTTTTTTATGCTGCCAGTTATCTAGATGAGAAGCAGAGGTTAGTAATACAGAAAATTTAGAAGCATTTCTCATCATGCCTGAAGATAGTGAGCACTAGCGAACGAGTGAGCACTGCACCCTTCAAACGAAGCAGCCTTCGCCCCCTCCCCTCTTTCAAAAACAAAAAACAAAAAACAAAGCATTCATTGGAATGATGCGTTATTTAATTTTCTTTACCCGTCAGCTATTAACCATAGAAAGCAAGAGGTGGACGTGTAGAAAGACATAGCCGCTTCACAGTGCGCCTTCCAACACCAGAGCCGTCAGTGATAGCCTGCCTATTGAAAGTTATACGTATTAAAACTGAATTGTCGCTGCTCCGACTAGCAAGCATAGTTTCAATAATGAGATGACATTTTAAAGAAAGCACGCAAAAATTTTGAATTCGGACCCTAGTGATCACGAGTTCGAAAGGGTAGGGTTTTTTAAGGGCTTTTACCACAACAACGATTGAATATTCAGATGTACTAGTAGAAGAAATTACTAAAATTAACTTTGAACGAAGATCCATGAATAAAGTATATTCATGGGAAAATGTCATTGCATTCCCACCGGTTGTTTTTAACTGGGGTGACAGACATTCTGGCGGCACGCGTGCAGTTATTGGTGAAAATTGCTTAAAGAAAGGACAAAGGTCTTAAAATAGCACAAAATTTTAAAAAATGCTGACTTTCAAAAATTTCAATTTGAGGTATTTCTAGTTGTAAGCATGTTTTGGAAAAAATTTATATTGTGGCCAAATACCATTTTTTTGTTGAAAGCTTAATATAAAGAATTACAAATGTTTTTAAAACTGGAAATGAAATTTTCTGGGCATTGTTATTTTTGTGAAGTGAATATGTTTTACGAAGTTTTGAGCAAGTTTCTGTTAAAATATCTGAACAAACTTAGTACCATGCTTTTTTAGCAGCAATTCAGCTACAGACTAAAGCTTTTCTTTTTCTCTCAACCTTGATAGAATTGCTATTATATGATAAATACCACTTAAGTACAGGAAGCTCATTTTTACCTTCCAAGTTAGTTTTTTTTACATCTGTGGGATGAACCTTTTAGAAGAAACATGTAGTTTAGAAAACTAATGTTTTTTATTGTGAGTTACCATAATGACCCATCAGAAATTATTTAACTACAATGTGAAAATTTGTCATAACTTTTTTTTCAAAGGAGATATTTGAAATCTCCATTCAATGATACCATGCATGGTAATTTTCATGAGAGATTGATAATAAATAAAGTTTTTTAAAACCTGTTATACGTGTAAATTAACGGTTGGCCAGGCGGTAGTCACTACCGTGAACAGTATAACACGATGACGGTTACTCGGCGACGGTGAACTGTAAGCCGAGAAGGAACGTGCCTTGGCAGGACTGTTGCTTTGGGCTTGGGTGTCTCTTCGTCTCGAATTGCACACCTTCGCCAAATGACCTCGTTTGTGGCAGTAATTGCAGATTGTCTTCACATGCTTGGATTTTGATGCAAGATGTCCGTCTCCGCAGCGGTAGCAGGTGACGCCCCCAAAACCTGACGAGACACTGTGAGTCGAGAAAGCGCTGCTTGTGTTCGCTTGCGCTATCTCATCTGCGTCCTTTTTTGCTGCTTCCATTGCCAGGGCGGTCTGCACAGCGTCGTCGAAGGGGAGGTCTGGTTTTTCCAGAAGTCTTGTTGGGACATCCACATTGTTTATGCCACACACGACGCGGTCGCAGAGCATGTTTTCGAGTTCAGCCCCGAAGTTGCAGTGCTCGGGCAGCTTTTTGTAGTGCTGCGATGAAATCGCTGACAAATTCCCCGTCTTCGCGAACGCATGAGTTGAAACGAAAACGCTGCACGACGGCAGAGGGCTTCGGACAATAATGGCTTTCAAGAACTTGAAGAATCTCGTCCAGCGTCTTGTCACTGGGCTTGGCGGGCTTGAACAAATTGCGGAGCAAAGCATACGTTTTCTGCCTGCAGCAGCTGATGAACACGGCAGTACGCTTTTCTGGGGCGACACCATCCGCCAGGAAAAGTGCTTGGAGCCAGTCCACATAACAGGGCCAGTCGTCTCCTCCCCCCTCGAACAGCTCGAGGTTGCCAAAATTTGGCATGGTGAACAGATGGCAGAGTGGTGCGGGAACGAAGACCTACATGAAACTTCCTTTCATCCTCGTCGCCAGTTGTTACATGTGTAGATTAACGGATGGCCGGGCAGTAGTGACTACCGTGAACAGTATTAACACGATGATGGTTACTCATTGACAGTGAACTGCAAGTCGAAAACGAACGTGCCTTGGTAGGGCTGTGGATTTGGGCTTCGCTGTCCCTTCGTCTCAAATTGCACACCTTCGCCAAATGACCTCATTTGTGGCAGTAATTGCAGATTGTCTTCACATGCTTGCATTTCGATGCAAGATGTCCGTCCCCACAGCAGTAGCAGGTGATGCCCCCAGAACTTGACGAGACACGGTGAGTCGAGAAAGCGCTGCTTGTGTTCCCTTGCGCTTGTGTTCGTCCCCCCTTAATTACATGTCGCGCAACCCTTCAAACGAGCGACGTCCGCCGACTAATCATCACCACAGCTTCACGCAGTGATTGGACTAGACGTCGCAAGCCCATACGAAGAGCGCGTTGCACCGTTAAGCGGGCTTGCACAACAGAAGCTCCGTCAGCGCCAAACATAGCATCGTAGATTACATAGGACGCACGTGTGACCACTGTTCATTGAGTGGAATAATACTATGCACGCGATTGTGAGTTTGGTGGCCCCGAGAACAAGATACACGTTTTGACATGCCGGCGTGGCTATTGCTGGTGATAGACGCTCCCAAATCCGAGTTTAGAAGGCCCCTCACGTGGGGTGAGTAGTGTTGTCTCAACGAAGGCCGGTTTTCAAACAGAGCAGAACCGGGCATGTCATGTAACTGTAGATTGCGAAGGGTGTTCCTTATTTGCCTTCGCCTTTAGAAAGTACAGAAAAGATACGAAACATCTCTGCCGCTGCAGCGACCATTCATTCGATTCCACGTATAGGATTTCCAGGCGTACAGTGCAATAAACACCCATACAAAGGCGAATGCCCATGTGGTGCACAGGGTCCAACATCTTCGAATCACTTGGTGTCGCAGATTGATAAACACCGACCCCGTAGTCTAGCTGAGTGCAAATGAGGCTTCTATAAAGGTTGGGGAGGCACTTTGAGTCACTACCCCACATAGTTCGAGACACTTTCAGAATATTCATGGTTATTAGACACTTATTTTTGATAAGCTTAATGTGTGGTATGAAAGTTAGTTTTGAGCTTAACAGTAAGACCAAAAACTCATGCTCAGTTTTTACAGACAGAGGCTGACCATTTTAGTGGACAGCATATTCCGAAGGAGTAGGGCCACTAGCGTGGCTTCGGTCTTAACGAGCCGCAGGGCGTGCGTTCTCCGTCGTCTTGCGTGACTAACAACGCTGCACACGCGCATTCTGACAGCCACGGCCCCGAGTGCACCGTGGCAAGTACACAGTACTACTCTCAAACAGGTCGCAACACTTCATTGCCGGCGGCAACACTGGCGTTCGATAGGGGCAACGAAAGGTGAGCATTGGCCGTGGGCGCAAGGCACCGTTGGCGAAGTCCGAGTAAGCCCCAAACAAAAAGAGCTGACGGACAGTAAAGAAATGCTTGTTCACCCTTCGTCGTCCCGGAGAGGTTCTGACTCGCTCCCGACGCGCAAAACGTCCTGAGAGATCGAGCGCAGCACCACAGTCACCACTGGGCAAGAGGGGTCCATGTCACTTCCGCTACCCCAGAGCCGACGGACGCGAAGGATGGGAGAGTCATGTTAGGACATGAGAACGGGAGAAATAGGTGGCAAAGCCCGCGCATTGGTAGCAGACTAGGCTCAATTCTCCCACCATGCAGGCCGATGCTAGGATTGGGGTGACGACCCTTCTTATCTGCAGAATAAGACGCAGGTGCTGTTTTGTGAGTTAAATTTAAACCCATTCTCTTTTGCCCACTGAGATACCTTGTTCAAACCTATTTAAGCCTGGCATTCACATAGAGACGTTACATGATTTAAAATCAACCTGTACATCATCTACATATGTGCAGTACAACATAATACATGGGAAAGTGAGGTGCAAAGAGTTTATTTTGACTACAAAAAGTGTGCAACTAAATACACCTCCTTGTGCCACTCCTGTTTCTTGGACAATTGTACTGGACTAAGCACTGCTTATGCGAACATGGAATGTCCACAGGTATCTTTTGATTACTGTGAACATTCTACCCTGCACACCTAAATGTGACAAGTCTCCGAGTATGCCAAAGCGCCACATAGTGTCATAAGCCTTCTCCATATCGAGGCACACAGAAATAAGAATTGTTTATGAATGAAAGCATCATAAATTTGTGTCTCAATATGGACAAGGTGGTCAGTAGTGAATTTCAGCCTCTCGATACTTACACTGGTGTGGATCAAGTAGGCTATTTGTTTCAAGGAAATGCATAAGTCGTCTGTTTATCTTTTTTTTTTCAAAAACTTTGCAAAGGCAACTTGTAAACGCTATGGGCCTGTAGCTTGATGCTGAAGATGGGTCCTTACTCATCTTCAATGGGAATAATGACAGCTTCTTTTCAGGCGGAAGGGATTTCACCGGAAAACTAAATGGCGTGATACAAGAAAAGAAGGGTTTTTTGGGCTTCAGGGGCAGTATTTCGTATATATTATATGGTTGGAGCCTGGGACAATTCCGTTACAGCAGTTTAGGAATGCTTGCAACTCAGCTAAGACGGAAGATTCTTTGTATGCCTCATTGTTTGTGGATTTGCATTCTATTTTTTGTTTTTCTATTTTTGCTTCGTATCTTTGGAATGCTGCACTGTGATGGGATGAGCTGGAGATCTGTTTGAAGTGTGACCGTAGGGAGTTTGCTTGGTTTTCCAAACCGTTGCATTGTGTGTCTACAAGAGGAAGTGGATGTGCCTCCCGTCCCACTATCCTATTAACCATGCTCCAGACTTTTGCCTCATGTGTATATGAGTTGATGCCAGATAACTTCTGCCAGCTCTCCCTCCCGGCCTGTTGACGCGTTGTCCTGCCTTGAGACTTGATGTTTTTAAAATTGACAAAATTATCGGCAGTTGATGAGTCTCAAAGCAGCCTTTGCCAGCTCTCCCTCCCGGCCTGTTGACGCGTTGTCCTGCCTTGAGACTTGATGTTTTTAAAATTGACAAAATTATCGGCAGTTGATGAGTCTCAAAGCAGCCTCCATGCTTTGTTTTTTTTTTATTTTATTTACGTGCATCGCGACACTGATTGTTCCACCAGGGGACGCGCCGTTTTCCAGGTAGTCCAGAAGTTTTCGGAATGCACTTAGCTGCAGCTCCATTCACAAAAACAGTTAAGTGCTGTACAGCTGCATCTATGCTACAACTGCAGATGTCAGTCCAACTTAAGCTAGCAATCTTGTAAAAGCGGTCCCAGTTGGGCTTTTCTTTGAGCCGTTTGAGAACCCGTGGGGGGCATTTGACGCTGGAGAGCTCAGAACTACAGCATAGTGATCACTTCCGAAAGGATTATTGATGACTTCCCATTTAAGTAAAGGCAGAAGTAATGAAGATATTATACTGAGGTCTATTGACGACTAAATATTGTTAGCGAGGCTATAATAAGTTGCCTGTTTTCTATTCAGGAGACACGCACCAGAAGAGAAAAGGAAATGTTCAATCAGACGACTTTACATTTCGCAGTGGGAGTCACTCGATAGACAGCTATGTGTGTTCAAGTCTCCAAGGAGAAGATATGGTTCTGAAAGTTCATCAATTAATGATTGGCATTCTTGTTTACTGAGTTGGTGGTGAGGAGGGTATATAGATAAAGCAAATAATGAGCAGTTTCTTCAAGATAACGGCTCGGACAGCTACTGCCTCAAGAGACCTCTGAAGCGGTAAATGTGTGCAGGCAGTTCCTTGATTAACTATGACGGCAACACCACCGGATGACGCGACAACACCACTCCGGTGCTTTAGAAAAATATTGAATGGCGTAAAAACTTTGTTTGTTTTGGTTTCAGGTGTGTTTCTTGTACACACAGCACCTTTGGTGTATAATTGTGCAAAATTTTCCTGGATATCGTCGAGGTTTTTCAGCAGTTTCACCCTTACACCTAACTCACTACCACCGGCTCCTCTCTCAACCACATGTGCAAAAACGAAAAGTCTCGACTCCCACATTGTCATTCGATGAACGAGTAGAGAAAGTCGAAGCGAAACTAGAGAAGGTTGACAAAGTTAAAGAAAAACTAACCAAACTCGAGGAAAAACTACACAATTTTATTACCTTCTCCACAGCTTCCTTACAGAAGCTACATGAATTCGTGGCCTCGATACAACAAGCCATGTTACCGATGCAACAAACCCTAAATAGAGTCACGCAGTGGATCGACACGGTCCACGCTAATCATCCAGAGCTTGCCCAACCTCAGCCAAATCAACCCAGCGAAAATGGCGCCTCATAACCGCACCGAGCTTTGCGTATGGCAATGGAACAGCAGGGGGTTTCGCCGAAAAAAGGTAAACCTCCTGCAGTACATCAAATCACAAATTACCCCTCCCCCATTAATGCGTTACAAAAAACAAAATGAAATGGTGCAAGGCAGCTGCCAGGTTATAGAACGCATCAAAACCCGGTTGATACCAAACCAAACACTGCTGTCTTAACTCAGAAGCACCTTACAGTTACCTATTCAAAATTTGCTGACATCGACATTGAGCATGACTTTCTCCAAATACTACCTGATGAACTTGCCATTCTTATATATTCTCAACGTATATAGTAGATCACAAGAAAAATCCACTGCTTCAATTCCCTATTCGCCCGAGCGACATCCTCGGCAGGCAAACACACCCTCCTCATAAGGGGGGATTTCAAGACCTCCCACCCAGCGTGGGGTTACACCACATCTATACTGAAAGGTAGAGCCCTCTGGTCCCATATTCAGGCACATCGTTTTACACTGCACAACCACCCGGAGGAGCCAACTCGTTTGGGGAACAGTGTGAACAAAGATACATCCCCCGATCTTACCCTCACTCACAATGCTCTCACAATGATTTCGACTAACATCCAAACTAATCTTAGCAGTGATCAGTACATTATTAGCATTACTTTACAATTAAAACACAGACCCATTGCACCCAAACCACTGTTGCTCACAGAATGCAACAAATTTAGAGAGACCCGCAACGGCACCGCTCCCTCACGTATTGTAGACCTTACCAAATGGACTCAACAGCTTCAAAAAGATAATGAAATCCACATGAAAACTCTACCCCCCGACAGCCCGATAACTACTCTCGACTCCAAGCTTCTCCGTATAAGGGAAGCAAAACGGTCACTTCTGCGACGGTGAAAACACCAGCGCCACAACAGAAAACTCCGCATTAGGATAGCGAAGCTAGACCAACAAATCGAGCGATACGCGACTCAATTGGCAGCACAACAATAGGGTCAGCTTTGAGAAGGAATGCATGACCACCTCAGTAATAAACGAATGTGGCAGCTTCTTAGACATCTGCTAGACCCCAGCACTTCTTGCGCACGACACTGCAACGCTATCACTAAACTGTTACACGAGCACAGTGACCATTTAGGACAGCTCTTCAATAACCTCTGCACTTTGCATTTACCTCAATTACGTAAGGATTCTATAACATCTTACGCAGGGAAACCTCATGAGTCATTGGATATGCCGATAACGGAGGCGGAAGTCAGGCACGCCTTCACAACACTCCGTACCACGTCGGCTTCAGGCCCCGACTGCGTTAACAAGAAATTACTTAGAAATCTTGACCCTATTTCTATTAAAGTTTTAACTGAGTACTCTAACGACTGTTTTGATACGGGCACCCTTCCACCTTCATGGAATGATGCCAGAGTCATACTTATACCTAAACCGAACAAAGCTCCCTTAGTAGAAAATCTGAGGCCCATTTTCTTTACACCGTGTCTCGGAAAGATTATCAAGCATGTTGTGCTTGCTGGCCTACAGAGACATGTGAAGGATAATGGACTACTGCCTCCACAAATGATTGGCTTTAGGGCCTCACTTTCGGCGCAAGATGCGATGCTTCGCTTTCAACACGACATCATAACTCCTAACCAGAGCGAGGATACTCAGGCGATCCTTGGTCTGGACATACATGAAGCGTTCAATAACATAGCCCACTCAGCTATATATGCTGGCCTCAACAGTATTTCTTGTGGTCCTAAAATGTAGTTTTACATCAGAAGCTTCCTCACCGACTGCACAGCTGCATTAATATTAGGACCAGAACATTCTTCACCCTATACACTAGACAGCTTCGTAACACCTCAAGGGTCAGTGCTCTCTCCAATCCATTTTAACCTGGCTATGCTACCTATACCCAATGCTCTTAAACGTATCCCTGACTTGAACTTCACCATCTATGCCGATGATATGACCTTATGGGTGAAAGGAGGCTCAGATGGACACATTCAAGACAACCTACAAACAGCTGTAGATATAATAGCAGCACTAACATCTCAGATGAATCTCTATTGTACCCCGAGTAAATCAGAGTTACTCCTTCTACCAACTCATCGTCGCAACAAACATGTTCCAATGATCGAAGTTAACATAAATGGGTGCCTCATTCTTAGAGTATCATGCATTCGTGTGCTAGGTTTATTTATCCAAAACAACCACCTTAATATGCACACACTCGATGCTTTACGCAATACCTTTGAAAACACCCTTAGAATGATAGAAAGAATCTCAGGGAAAAATGGAGGGCTCAGAGAGTCAGAGCTACTTCGTGTAATACAAGCTTTTGTGATTAGTAAAATCACATATACTCTCCCTTACCTTCACCTTAAATTAGCAGAGGAGGAATTAGTCAACACCCTCCTCCACAGAGTTGACAAATGCGCGCTAGGCATTGCAATCAATACCTCTAACGCACGACTCCACCAGACAGGAGTCATAAACACCATATGTGAAATCCATGAAGCCCATTTAACAGCTCAATACACAGGGCTCGCGACCACTATCAAAGGTCGCCACATTTTATCGTCTACCCGAATTAATTTCACCTCACTCACTAATGCTAAATGCAACATTCCCCATCACATACACAAACAATTACTCATACCGCCCCTTCCTAAAAACATGCATCCAACATATCATACTAGGCGTCACATCCAAAGAGCAAAAGCTCTTCACAAAAAATTGCATGGAGCCAATGACGTGCTCTATGTCGATGTAGCAGAATACCCATCCTCTTCATTCTATACCCTCTCTGCTGTCGATTACCACGGCAAGGCGCTCAAAACGACATCCATCACTGTCAACTCTTCGTAGGAGGCAGAGGAGGCTGCCATCGCTTTATGTCTATCCATCCCCAATATCCCGAAGATTGTAAGTGACTCCAAAACTGCCATACGCAACTTCAGTGCAGGTCGCATTTCATCAACTGCCCCATCAATTCTTAAGAAACATCCTCCGACGCAAGATGTTGCTTTCATATGGACGCCTGCATATGCGGAGTTGAGTGGCAATGAGGCGGCTCATACCTGTGCTCGAGGAATGACCGGCCGAGCGCAGGCCTCTGATGGCGCCTTACCCCTATATTCTAGAACGTCTCTTCATTCAACGCCTCACCTTCACCTGAGAAAGCCGATGAGAGCGCCATCTCTAGGCACGGCTAGTCACTGCATATCAGCAATAATCTGCTGCGATTCTCAAGTAGCGCAGCGTCATTTTGAGCCGAGCTGTGGCGCAGCGCTCAACTTCTGTCAAGTGGGTGAAAGTCGAGCCGAGGAGAGTTTCTGAATATGGGGATTAGACTACGCGGCCTCTTTCAGCGTGAGAGATCGTCTTTTGACCTTCCACGATATTGCCACCTGGTGTTCTGTGCCAGTGAACAGTGGGTCAGTTCTGTGCCGGTGAACGAGGTAGACGAAGACGAGCAACCCGTGCCAGCGGAGACGTCCTTCTTGGTCTCTGAGATTTTTGACAGTCGCGTCCTTTTATACGTTCCTTCGAGCTCTTAGCACGTGACAACTGGTGGAGGTGCTGGGTACCCTATGCACCGAACCCCTCCTAGTACAAGAAGCTCCAGCCCCATACCGGTGGTTACGCCTGTTCACCGTGCTAGCCGCAGGATCCGTGGACTGGACCCTGAGTTCGGACTTCTCTCAGAAGAGATGACGGCCCCAACTATTCCAGGCAGCGCCGTCCCAAGCGGCTCCAACCAAGCCGGTATGGAAGGCGCAACGCCATCGCAATATACACTATTCAAACCAAAAACGCCGAATCCCTTTCATGGTGCTGTCCATGAGGATGTCGAAGATTGGCTACTCCACTATGACTTCGTTGCCGCTCATAACATGTGGGATGACACAGACAAGCTCCGACATGTCTACTTCAGTTTGAATGACGGGGCACGGGTTTGGTACGAAAACCGGGCAGGTGTGTTCACGTCATGGGTGGACTTCAAACGCCGGCTTCTTGAAACGTATGCAAGTCCCGATCGCCGAGAGCGAGCTGAACGTGAGCTCCAGTGCCGTATGCAAATGCCAAATGAAGGCGTAGCAATGTATGTTGAGGATATGACACGTCTTTTTCGACGAGCCGACCCTCACATGCCGGAAGAGAAGAAGGTGCGTTACCTGATGCGTGGAGTAAAGGAGCAGTTGTTCGGTGGTCTTGTACGCAGCCCTCCCAAGACTACGTCAGAGTTTCTTGCTGAAGCCGTCCTGATTGAAAGCACGCTTCGGCAACGGACCCAGACGTGTGAGCGACGTGAACTACGAAGTGGTTCCAGACGGAGGCTCACCATCATCCCAGCGCAGGTTACCACGTCCAGAGACTGTACACGTAGTCCGCCTAAAACCATACTTTACGCGGTGATGCGAATTTTCTTCTTGTGCCAGTGAACTCTTCATGTGAACAGTGAATGCCGTTTATTTCCGATTGCCGGGCTCAGGACGCATTTTCTCTCGTGCACTAATTTGTTTAATGTTTTTTTTGTATCACCTACTTCGACCCACGGCAGTGCACACGTTTGTTTGAGCATCGGGTCGATGCTCTCTTGGGAGGAGGAGTAATGCCACCTGGTGTTCTGTGCCAGTGAACAGTGGGTCAGTTCTGTGCCGGTGAACGAGGTAGACGAAGACGAGCAACCCGTGCCAGCGGAGACGTCCTTCTTGGTCTCTGAGATTTTTGACAGTCGCGTCCTTTTATACGTTCCTTCGAGCTCTTAGCACGTGACAATATAACAAATCACTACCGCCTACAGTGCACTATATACCCCCCCTTACATTATGGAGCTTCGCGCTACCATGAAATACTATGGTGCCAGTTACAGACGCGTACGTTTCCTACCCCATCTTTTCGCCATCTTATGCACCCTGCAATATAGCCCTCCCCTTAGTGCATTTTCTGTCAACAAAGAGCTAACCTAGACCATATCATGTGGGGGTGTACTCGAAACCCACCACCTAATTCTCTAAACATTAAAGTAAGGAGCGGTGGGAGTCTGCTATATGCAGCTCGGTGCCCGCGGTCCAGGACTAGACTTTGGATTGGGCCAAGAGGGTTGCGTAGACCTACGCTGGATAGGATCCTCTGACACTACACCACCGCACTTTTCCCTCTTGGGAAAAGTAAAGTTTTTCTCCTCCTCCTCTAACAATCCACTGTAGTAATAATGTCATTTTAAAGTTGACTGATTGATATGTGGGGTTTAACGTCCCAAAACCACCATATGATTATTAGAGACGCCGTAGTGGACTCCGAAAATTTCGACCACCTAGGGTTCTTTAACATGCACCCAAATCTGAGCGCATGGGCCTACAGCATATTCCCCTCTATTGAAAATGCAGTCGCCACAGCCGGGATTCGATCTCGTGACCTGCGGGTCAGCAGCTGAGTACCTTACCACTAGACCACCAGGGCGGGGTGGTGTCATTTTAAAGTTGTGTGGTGCTGTGTGTACAAAAAGTGCTACCTTAGTGTGGTGATAGCGCCCAGGCGCATCAAGTGTCCGCGTTATCTGGCGCTGTCGCCCGCAATTGTAAAGTGTCATTTGTACGTGACGTCATTGGTCACATGAGTGTCTGCTATATATGTATGCTGGTTGCATGGAATAAAGTTGGACGTTATCTCGCGCCCATCGGAAGCGGCTCAGTCCCTTTTTCTCAGCTCCTGCGGCCGGCCCGGACGCGCATGCCCTTTCGCTAGGGCGCAGCACGACATGGTGTCAGAAGTGGGGTTCTTCTGATATTCGAGGGGCGTTGCACTTTTCTTCGTCAAGTGGCGCCATGTCAGAAGACAAAGAAGTCAAGCCAGTTCACGGCATGTTCGCGGTTCCAGCTCCGCCAGCGTTTGACTTCGACCGAACGTCCGAATGGCCTTCCTGGATCCAACTATTCGACGACTACCGCTTTGCCTCTGGCTTAAATGAGCGAAGTGAAGAAGCGCAAGTCCGGACTCTACTCTACACAATGGGCAGGCAAGCGAGAGAGATCTTTTCGACCTTCACACTATCTGAACAACAGCAGAAGCAGTATGAAGTCGTCAGAAAAAAGTTCGACGATCACTTCGTGGCCGCACGGAACCTCGTTTACGAGAGCGCATGTTTTCACCGACGCATACAACAACCAGGCGAGTCAGTCAACCAATTCATCACCGCGTTGCACACACTGGCGGACCGGTGCGACTACAAGGAAAAGGAACGCATGATCCGCGACCGGTTTATAGTCGGCCTCAGTGATGCCAAGCTCTCGGAGTCTCTGTAAATGAATGCAAATCTTACACTCGCCAGCGCTTTGGCAAAAGCTCGCTTGAAGGAGACCGTCCAACGACAGCAGCAACAGCTGCGAGAAACCAGTGACGAACCTTCGGCAGCGCCAGCCAGCAACCTGGACGCGGTCAACAAACAACGGCAGCCCCGAAAGAATTCTTCAGGACAGCGTTCCGGCACCTCGTCAAGGACCAGTGCACCGGTCACACAAGGTCAACGCACCAGACCACAGTCCTACCGACTTCTCACACCCAGTTCATGCCCCAACTGCGGTCAAGGAGAGCACCCGAGGACCTCCTGCCCGGCACGAGCTGCGAAATGCAACTACTGCGGTTGTTCCGGACATTTTGCAGTGGTGTGTCGGAAAAAGGCTGCAGGCGAGCGAAAGAAGGTACAGCTTTCTTCTCTCCATAAGGAAAAAGGGGTGTATTTCGTAGGCGCGGTAAATGGGGAGCACTCCAATTCTCGGTATGCTCAAGTTATCATTAACGGCACTCCGGTGTTCGCTAAACTTGACTCGGGTGCAGAATTGTCCGTTGTACCCTCAACATTTCCGGGATTGCCTACCAAATTAGACAAGTGCGATATAACCTTAACCGGCCCAGCGAATGAGCCACTGCATGTTCTCGGAAAATTTCTTGCCACTACACAGTGGAGACAACGCATTGTCCGACAAACTGTGTACGTAGTCTCGCCTTTGCGCTCGATACTTTTGGGTCTCCCAGCGCTCGAAACCCTTGAGCTGATCAAGTTCGCTGACTCGGTCAGTAGCGCAACAGCCATCGAAGCTTCCTACCCTCAGCTTTTCGGTAGTCTGGGAGCTATGAAAGGGGAATACAATATCAGACTGAAGCCGAACTCGGTACCCTTTGCTATTCCGGTTGCGCGTCGCATTGCCTTACCCCTGCGGGACCGAGTGAAGCAGGAGCTCGAGCGTATGGAGCGAGATGACGTAATCCGCAAAGTAGACGAACCAACAGAATGGTGCGCAGGTATTGTACTAGTACTCAAACCTTCTGGAGACGTTCGTATTTGCGTTGACTTGACGCAACTAAATAAAAGTGTACTTCGCGAGCGCTATGTTATGCCAACGGTTGAAGATAGCCTTGGTCTGTTAAGTGGGGCATCGGTTTTTTCGAAGCTGGACGCTAACTCTGGATTTTATCAGATCAAGTTGTCGCCGGAAAGCCAATTGTTGACTACCTTCATTACGCCATTTGGGCGATACTGTTTTCAGAGGTTACCGTTTGGAATAACGTCAGCACCTGAGTTTTTTCAAAAGAAAATGTCGCAGATTCTGGAAGGAATCCCAGGCGTGGTAAACATGATGGATGATGTGCTCATTTATGGCTGCGACAAAGCTCAACATGATGAGCGTCTGCGTCTTACTTTAGACCGTCTCATGAGTGCTGGTGTTACGCTAAACAAAGAAAAGTGTTGTTTTGGAGTAACCGAGATAAAGTTTCTTGGTTGTGTTCTAAGTCGAGATGGAATCAGGCCGGACCCTGAAAAGGTCCGGGCCATCAAAGAACTGCCGACGCCAAATAACGTGTCTGACGTTCGACGGATGCTCGGTATGACTAATCATCTGGCAAGATTCATACCAGATTTGGCTTCAAAAAACGGCGCCGTTACGTCACTTGCTTTTGAAGAGTTCTGAATGGACGTGGGGACCAGCCCAAGAGCAAGCGCTGTCATACGTTAAAGACGTTATCGGTTCGGCGCGCGTCATGGCTAACTATGATGCAAAGTACCCTACGATTCTTTCCGCCGATGCGTCGTCATTCGGTTTGGGGGCGGTACTGATGCAAGTTCAACCAAACAACGAAAAACGACTCGTTGCCTTTGCATCACGATCGTTGACGCCTGCCGAAACCAGATATTCCCAGATTGAAAAAGAAGCACTAGCAATGACGTGGGCGGCAGAACGATTCGAAGGGTACATCAAAGGTCTTGAAATTGTGTGTGAAACCGACCACAAACCTCTTGTAACCTTGCTAGGAAAATCTCCTTTAGATGTTTTACCACCTCGCATTCAGCGTTTTCGCATGAGGCTCATGCGGTTCAGCTATGAAGTTGTGCATGTCCCGGGCAAGAGCTTAGTTACTGCAGATGTGTTGTCGAGGGCCCCGATTCGGGGAAAAGAAACTGATAATGCACTGTCTATTAGTGACATCAGCAAGCACGTTTCAGGATGCTTGTCAAACGCGGTCGAGGCCAGCCTCTTCGAGAGAGTGAAAGCAGAACAAGCCGCTGACGAAGTTTGTCAAGCACTCGTAAAATTCAGCCGGAAAGGGTGGCCAAAATTCTCATCTCTTCCGATGGTCTTGCGTTCATATTGGCAGGAAAGAGCCACGCTTACAGTTGCTGAAGGCGTGCTACTTAAAGGTATGAGGTTGGTCATTCCTCGAAAATTGCTCGCAGAGGTCTTGATACGCTTGCACGAGAGTCACCTGGGAATCGAAAAATGCAGAGCTCGAGCCAAAGAGTCGGTATGGTGGCCAGGGTTGAGTTATCAGCTGAAAGCTTTGGTTACCGATTGCCGCGTATGCGCCGAGCACAGACACCAAAAGCCAGAACCAATGATCCCGACAACCACTCCACAGCGTCCTTGGCAAAAACTAGGAGCTGATCTCTGCCATGTTCAAGGAAAATGGTATTTGGTAGTCGTAGATTATTTTTCTAGGTACTCAGAGATTGCTTTGTTATCATCTACAACGAGTGCCACTGTCATTACACACCTTAAAAGTTTCTTTGCAAGACATGGCATACCAGAAGTTGTTATGTCTGATAACGGAGCGCAATTTGTGTCGCAGGAATACAAGTTGTTCGCTCGCAACTACGGGTTTCGCGCTGTGACGTCTAGCCCAAGGTACCCCCAGGCAAATGGTGAAGTAGAGAGGATGGTCCAGACAATCAAAGGTCTCATTACAAAAGCGAAGGACCCATATCTTTCTCTCCTAGCGTACAGGGACACTCCGGGGCCACTTGGGAAAAGCCCTGCAGAACTTCTAATGGGCAGGCGGCTACGCACAACGGTGCCTGTCCATCCCACAAGCCTTCTGCCTCAGACGGTGAACCTGAGAGAGTTCAGAAGCCATGATACGACCGCCCGACAGCGGCAGCGTAGGAACTTCAACCTTCGTCATAGGGCTACTTCGTTGCGAGCACTCGAACCGGGCGCGGAAGTCTGGGTGACGGACTGCGAAGCAAAAGCGCGAGTCTTGCGACTTGCTGAGCGGCCGAGGTCGTATGTGGTTAGAACTTCCACTGGTGTAGTTCTAGAAAGAAACAGGAAATCCTTGGTGCGCTTTGTTTCACAGCCAAAAGAAGGTGAGGATGAGGCAGATAGCGATGATTTTCCTCAGGCAGATGATAGTTGGGTAGAAACGGAACAGAATTCTAATCGCATTACAGACAGCATGGCGCCTGACGATCTATGTAGCCGTTCCTTGCCGGGAACTGACCTTCCTGAATACCAAACGTGATCTGGTCGTCTTGTTCGACGGCCGGACCGCTACGGGTTCAGTAATTGACTGTATTGTTCTTGCGTATTTTTTGTTTTCTGCAAAGTGTTCTTTCGCTGGCAGTGCTGCGAAGTTTGTTGCAACTGTCAGCGTATTGTTAAAGAAGGGGAGATGTGGTGATAGCGCCCAGGCGCAGTCAAGTGTCCGCGTTATCTGGCGCTGTCGCCCGCAATTGTAAAGTGTCGTTTGTACGTGACGTCATTGGTCACATGAGTGTCTGCTATATATGTATGCTGGTTGCATGGAATAAAGTTGGACGTTATCTCGCGCCCATCGGAAGCGTCTCAGTCCCTTTTTCTCAGCTCCTGCGGCCGGCCCGGACGCCCATGCCCTTTTGCTAGGGCGCAACACGACACTTAGGTTACAGGGACTTTTAGAGGCCCTGTGATTTGACGTTTTAAGGACGAAGCTTCTTAAAGGGGTAGTGCCACCGAATTTTGAGGCTAAAACAAGCCTCTAGTGGGTTTCCTTTGTATGCTAGGACACTCCACACGAATGGTTGGACACAGCAAAAGTTAATAATATATTTAAATTCACCTCAAAAGTGTATCTAAATGCTCGAGCTCCCGACCAGAGCCCATTCCAAGTGCATCCAGAACTGTAATACCGCTTTAGAAAGGAAAACGAAAGTTGCAGAGACACCGCACCAGATTTGTAGCGAGAGTAGGCAGCAGCAGGCTTCCCGTCAGAGTTTCAGTTTCAGTTTCTATTAGTTACAAAGCATCAATTACATAACACTTGAATACAAATGAGGGTCCCACAGTATAAATACTGAAAACGGGACTCTCACTTAAAAACTACAGCAAAAGTGAATTAAAACAATTGGCAGAAGATTAGCACGTGATAATACGAAACTTCTACAAGGCCAAACAAGCAGCAACATGCAACAGTTGAAAAAAATGAAATATTAGAATAAAACGAAAGTCACAATGCGGAAATAATATAAAACAAGCAATGCAATGGAAAGTTAAATTACGACACACAGAAGTAATACGAAATAAAAATAGACAAAATTCAAAGAAAATAAAACAGGAAATGAAAATTTTACACGGGGAACAGAAAAAAGTACATAAAATAAATCAGGACAAATGGAAAAAAATTATACACCATAACTAAAGTGAGCAATCAGGAGTTAAAAGGAAATACTTTATTGATGTTTTGAAAAGTGAAAATGAGGGCAAAGATTTCAGTTCAAACGGCAAACTATTCTAAAGATGAATGGTAGAGAATTTAGATGTTTTTTTTAACGTAGTTAGTGCGAACGTGCATGTGGTAGAAAGTAATTATGATTAGAAGCAAACCTGGTAAGATTAGTATTCTTAAGCGAGCTACATTCAGTATATTCAAAGGAGAGCTAGGAATTAGGTAACTTATAAAACATTATACTTATGTTATACTGAACTAACTTGTTAACAGATAAAACTTTGTGCTGACTAAGCAGGCTAAAGGCATCTGAATGCGAACAACTAAGTTATGATGCGTATGCGAATGGACAAAGGTTCGTTGCAGCGCACCCCCTCCATATTATGCCTATGTATGGGGCTGACTTTGTGCCTTCCCCCGCCCCCCCCAAGTCGCAGCACCTCCTCCATATTATGTTAGTGTGTGGGGCTGTATTTGCGTCCCCCCTTACGACCCTATCGTGCGCATGCCTAATATAGTGAGGTGAGGGACCTCTGAAGACCTCCGCTACGTATGTACCGTCAGCTGCTGAACATTTGTTTTGCAGGTGCTTGTGCGGTATGTCTGTGCGAGAGCAGATGATAATCAGCGTGACGTGTCACATTCTTGTGTGGTCATGTGACCAAGGCACGTACACTGCCACGTCAAAGCCCAATTCGCTACCCAGAAACCAAAACCAGAAATTATCCACATAAAAAAGGCAACGTTATTTTATTAAGCGAGAATAAACTAATTCTGGTGTGTGTATCATGCTTCCTGGAGGTATAAGAAACACTTGCAGCTAAGAATGCGCAAGCCACAAATATGGTGGCACCACCCCTTTAAGCCGTGGGTCTGTACATGCCTGTCTCTCTTGGTACGTCACCACCTCGTTCTATGACTCACTCAGCAGGTGCAGACGGACGGAGGATCCACGGTTTACTGATAACACCCTCCGAAGCTTCGCCCCACTTCATCATTGTTCACTCTGTGGATATGCTGTAATTTTTTTTCTTTTTGGGCACGCTCTTAAGAGCCACACCTGTCCTTCGGCGTCTGAGGTGCCAGAGGAGTGGGACTTCTATCCATGACGTCTTGCGAGGTGGCAGATGGTGCCTGATCAGCAGGCACGTTCACAGAAGTTTTGGAACTAACTGCGCTTGCAGTGGTCTAGGGTCGGGCCGACTCTGAATTCTGCTGAACCTGTTTGGCAGGGGGCGGAGCAGCACAGACTACTCCAGCCTTGGGTGCAAATGGCCCGACTGCGGTCACACTCTGTATGACACTCGCGGGTGCCGAGAGGTGGAACAGCACCCTGGCACGTCAATCCGCAAAGGAAGGATAGTGCTGGTTATGGAGGGAAAAGCGCTTAGAAAAAGACAGATTGAATTTTACTTTAACCTCACGGATATGTTTTTATTTTTTCAAAGATGGGCATGATTGTGAGTAGGCAAGATGGTGTCCTTTGCAGTTCACACAGCGGGTTGCTGTAGTACAAGTGTCCGTTGAGTGTTTGTTGTAGCTAGATTTTGCACAAGTAGCGCGCCTTCTGGAGCTTTGCGATCCATGTCCAAAGTGCTGGCATTTGAAAAAGCGACGAGGGTTCAGTACACAAGGTCTGACACGGAGGTTACACTAACCAGTTTCAATTTATTTGGGTAGGTTGCTAGTTCCAAAGGTGATGATGATGTGCTTTGTAGGAATCTCTTCATCATCTCACCTTATTGTAATTTTTTAAGATTTGATATTTCGTTCCTGCTAACCTTTCAGCAGTTATCTTTCAGATAATACGAGGAGGTCATCATCAGAAATGACTCCGCGTACTGTATTCATCGACCTGTGTGGAACAACTGACACAGGGATATCGCCAAATGCAGCAAGTTTTAAGGGCTTGTCATATTGGGTCTTGTCGCAAACCCATATTTCTTACTTGATACCCTAGGCCAGAGTTTCTCAAACATGTTGGTGCCAAAGAACCCTGCTAAGATATATTGAGTGCCAAAGACCCCCCCCCCCCCCCCTATTCCCCCGGTGAGCTTCTTCACATTTTCACATTAGAAAAATTCAAAAGCAGGGGTATATAAATAGTTCATTCACCAACATGTGACTTAACTCACTTTACTTGCACTAACAAATCGATTCAAGGCTCAGTCACACTCAGTGGCAACCGCGTGTCGGCTGCTAGATCCAGTCGATTCCTGTGCTTAAGTGGTTGAGTGCAGAGCCAGAGAAAATTTATCAGTGGCTCGCAGAACTCCAAGGTGGGGCCTGAGGAACCCTTAAAGGGGCCCTGAAACACTTTTTCAAGTAACCATGGAATGAATTCACTGGAAGAGCTTATTGCCTCCCCAACTCATTGCCGCAAAAATGTTAAGAATCTGTCCAGTGCGAGTGGAGTTACAAAGGTTTGTCGCATGCTGCGATTGCATTCTCTGTTCTCTCATCCTGACGAAAGCCCTGGAATCTAAGCAGGGAGGGATGGCAGGGACACAAAAAAATTTCCTGTGTGCTTTGCGACCTTGAGCACTTTTTTTCCTTTCTTTTTCTTCGAATGCTCGACTTTTTCAGTGTGATCGCGCACGCATGGACAAGTAGCGGCCTCCCGCGGTGACCTCTGTAATGAGCGAGCGCCATGTTCGAATCAGCCAATGGCTGTTATATGGGTCGTTGACGTGTGATTTTTGGGCATATAATGTGATTTGTCAAGAGAAGAGAAAGCAATTTTTAGCTGACTTTGGTAATGTATTGTGAATTTTAAGCCGCATGCTATACTATAATATTTGGCTTGTGTGTTGTCGGGCGCCTCTACTACCCATCGGTAGCGTTTTCTGACCATGCTCAAAAAGTGTTGCAGGGCCCCTTTAAGTTCCGCGAAACTCAATTTGAGAACCCCTGCCCTGGGCCAATTTCTTCTGTGAGGGTTCTTGACACAAGAAATGATGAAATCGCTCGGACTGTTTTCCTTGCGTTCTGACTATGTATTACGTAGTACTTGGGGAAGGTTTGGTTTGGCTGTGAATTATGATGCTTTCGTTGGTGCACCACCTCTTTGGGTAGAGATCAGGAAGTGTGGAAAAATGATTTTCAATATGAAGTAATTGAAGTTTGGCAGCAATGGTGGCCACCCGCCACTAAGTCCAACAAAGGGACGCTACAAGGTTGAATAATAAACACTTGGAGTTGCCAGCTATGCATTGCCCATACATACCCAAATATAACTGCCCTAGGTAGAATGACTACACAAAGTTAGCCCTTGCCGCCAAGAAAACTAGAAGTAAATGAAAAGAGTAGAAGACAGGAAAGAATAAAAGAGAAATAAAGATGAAGATATAAAGTGAGAAAGAGATAGAAAAAATCACAGCATATCCACAGAGTGAATCATGATAAGGAAGGCGAAGCGCTGGAAGGTTTCATCGCTACTAAACCGTGAAAGATCCGCGAATATTGCCTACTACATAATTAAAGACATGACAAGCACGGTATACAAAAAATTTTATTATTCATAAATGACAGCTATACGTCACTTCCATTCACCCTTCATTATAACGACTTTATGGTCGGTGGAATGATAGATCAATGATGGGCATAGTGGGATGTTTTATATGTCGCTTTCATTCAACCTTCATTAAAATGACTTTATGGTCGGTGGAATGATGGATCAGTGATGGGCATAGTGGGATGTTTGGAAGAACGAAGTAGTGGCAGTTTGTAAAGGTGGAACTGTTGGGGGTCATGTATAGAAGCAAGGGATGGACAAAGTGGGAAAATCTATGGCTCTTTAACGCGCACCCGGATACAAGTATACGACCATCTTGTATTTCATAATGGCTACTTCTCAACAGTATTTGCTTTATGGTCGGTGAAGTGGTGGATCGGTGATGGGGCATAGTGGGATGTTTGCAAGGACGATGTAGTGGGCAGTTTCAAAGGTGGAACTATAGACGGTCACGTACATACATAAAAGGGATAAACATACCTACACCTTTAGGAGCTTCGCCCCTAAAAAGCGACTGCCTATTTATCCTGGGTGGGTCAGCCCAGGGGTGTCGCCTACAAGAAGCTGGGACAAAAGGAGTGTGTAGCCACTACCAGGGCAGGTCCAATCACCCAGCGTTGGCTCAACCCCCAGGATCCCCTTTTCCCCGGACACGGCTAAACCACACACAGCAACACATGGAAGAAGGTCGAAACCCCTCTGTGGTGATGCCACTCACCAAACGCCTGCTTACACAGATGCCCCTGCAAGCCCCTGACACCAAATTTGAAAACTCGAGATGCTTGAGTTGTTTGATAGTGCTGCATGCTGGATCATTTCTAACAGATTAATAATATAGTGACGAGAGTTGCCTGCATGATATTTCAATTTGGCTGTAAAGTAACGGTACGTGACCATCTGAGTACCACGTCACATCAACATTTTGTGTGGTTTGATGTAGGCAGAGGCCCCCTCATGACGTTGCAGAGGTCAAGCAAGTATTGTTGGCGTTGAACATTTGCAAGGTATGCAAAATATCTTTACTGACATCTGGCAAAGACTATTGTTCATCCCACCTTCTCACTCTGTTGTTAGCTCCTCTTAAGGTGCTTTTGGCTGCTTACAGCAGGAATGCTTTTTTTTTTCTGAGGGAGACCCACTTAAAGCACCCACATTGTTTCAGAATTCATCGCCTGCAGGTCCCCCGATTGGAAGCGGCGTGTTGAGTGTCACTGAAGCTTGATCACACGCAGTCTCATGTGCTGCTCCACTGTAGTGTTCTATTTCTTTATGGTATTCGGCCAGGCGTATTGAACTGATGCAAAAGCCTTCCGACTTAATTATGCTAGCATTGATTATACTATGTGTTAACATTTACAATTCAATTTCAGCAATACCAGGCAGAAAGCTACAAATTAGTGTTGTAAAAAAGTCGCAAACCAAACTTTCTATGCCAGGGTTCCTTCAATATAATGTGCAGGACGCGAACATTCAAGATTACTCTAGAGCTTGTGCAACCACCAGTCATAAGACTGCAAAGTTCGATGCGTCTTGCATAAAAGAGGGCACATCCCTGTGTTGATCAGTTTTTCGATGGCGGGTTATCTGATCGCCGCAGTGTATACAGTGCGTATTGCTGTAGATTTACTATCAATTTCTTGGCCACAAGTTCAGCCACATAAAGAGTTTCATCAAGGACACGCCGCCTGCTGCCTTTGTCCACGTAACAGTCATCATGCCACAAGAGAAAGCTTTTGGCCACAACTATCATTGCATCATGTCAAGGTTCAACTTCACAGCAATAAAGTTTACATTCTTCAAATAAGGGCTCAAATCACAAAATACTTTCACTCAAAAAAAGGGAAGGGGGGAGGAGGAGGTAACCATGAAGTTGACATCTAAAAATGCAGGAGTCACCACTTACAATGAAAGTCCTTCCGCTGTTCTGCCGGGAGATAAAAATTAAGTGTGCCTTCCCAATGATACTTGGCAACCAAGGGAGATGGTGCCCTAAAAGAAAAAAAAAGTTTTGTGAACAAACAAAACGAACACATTGCTACTCTAAAACCTGCATTTCAGATACAAAAATTTAGTTTAATTTCACTTGCTGCTGCGCTGGTTGGTTCATATTGCACTAATGAAGATTATTGTGCACGAAATAAAGAAGACTACAGGTACGTATATACCCAAAACAAAAAAAATACTCCCCATTTTATTATGATGTCTCCTACCCGGGTACTACTTTTCAACCAAAGAAAGTTTGTTCTGTCATGAGTAAGAGGGTGCGAGGTATGTGCCGGGCGTCGGAACGCGCCGCATGTGCGCGAGACTCCTGATAATGCGCATACGCGCCACATTCACGTACAATATTGCACAAGAAGGCTCGTAGTAAACGCGACCCGCGCCGTGATAAAAAATCACAGAGGATGAGCTATCACTGTGCGTTGGGGCTTCGGACTGAGAAGATCAGCAAGGTCAGCGTCGCTTCCGCGACAAATGCAGTAGTGCCACCTGGTTCTGAAGCTGTCGGCATAGAGGTTCGGGAAGTGGTCGTTGATCTCGGAAGACTCGAGTGTGGCTGCGCTGACTTATCGCAATGTTTCAACGCAGTTCCTGGTGGGCCTACAGCCTGTCCAGTTCAAGCCAGAACGAGTGCAGCCCGCACCACAGTCATGACACTATTGACGAGTTAGGAGACTGAGCCGGAGATGATGACAAAGACCGGAACTGGAACTGGATGAGGTCGAGCGGCTCGTTTAGCGGAAAAGAACCACAACTGTAGGAACGCACGGGAAGAACGTCGACCACAGAACCGACGAACCGTCGACACAGCATAAGGGCACAGAGTCAATGTGGCAACGCGACGAATTGTACAAAGTTCTATTGTTGAGAAGCCATCTTGGCTTAGTACTAGTGGCTAGAGCTAGAAACCGATTTAGACTGGGCTACAGTCAGTTTAGGTTTGCGCATGTACTACATAAAGGAAATACTGAGGAGAGGCCCAGAGAGGCCCTACTGTATCTTGATGTATTGCGAGTATATTCCTTCCTCCATGCATTGCGAGAAGTATGGTGGAAATGACGTCAAATTTATGGGGCAAACCCATGGGGGCAAACCACGAGCTACTGTACTTCTGACTTGCCCAGATGGTGGGGTTCCTATGGGAGTGCATGTCCCCGCTCTCATTCAACTGCTAACTGTTGGTGGCGCTACCTATAAGCTGTTCGTCTGCCTGTATTCTATGATGAACTGCCGGCATATATGCGACTATTTCTTCAATTAGACGGCTGGTCAAGTATGCTCTTTAGTTCGGTGAAGTATTTATTGCACACTGGTTGAAAAACGTGGGAACCTGTCGACTTACGTAGTGTAAGAGAGCCTATGTGGTGTCGCGTTCATTTAATTGCAAACAATTTCTCAATGACATTTAATATATTTATTTTCAAATTATTTTTATGTGTGCATAATGATTGCACACTATGAGTGCTCTGTTCGGTGAAATATGACCACAAATGCTAAAGGCGACATCAGTGAACAGGTGCTGACTAGCGCCACACCGCTCGTAGGTTATAGCCCTAGAGGCAAAAGGTACAAACTAGATGTGACTGCTGGAGAGGGTCTATTTGGGCAGGTCAAAAGTACAGTAGGTCGTGGGGAAAACAAACCGGTACGGGGCAAACAAAACAGCAGATGCTTCGTGGCATGCTCTTCGAGCTGATTCGCTTCTGTGCTGATTTATATCCCCAGAGTAAACTTAGCGCGTAATGTGCGGTTTGCGAGCTGTAAATTGTTGTGAGCACGTGTTTCCCAGACTATTCCTGCATGGCAGGCTTGAGCACCACATGCTGAAATTCTTCATGGAGTGTTTTTGCGCAACAGCAAGAAAGCACCGGTACGTACCGCAATCAAAACCATTCAGCCCCCTGCATTATCGTATTTGAACTCACCTGGCAGTCACTTGTGCATTCTGCTGGGTGTAATGCCTTTCTTTTCCTTTCTCGTAACCCGATTTCCCGATCTACGGGCGGATAAGCGGTTTTTTGCTCGAATATAAGGTGTCACTGTGGCACTGCGCGATATTAATAGCTTGCTTAGTAGCTATTCTCGTGGAACGCCAACATAGAACTTGACACAACTTCACGTCGAAAAGAAGATACCACTGCATTATATACGCGATCTTGCACATAAAGTTTGTAATTGCAGTTAGCACACAACTAACATGCAGCGAGCACACACTACACAATACATACACATAGAGCAATAACAAGAAAAGTTTATGCCCTTTAGTATGAATGACATAACTTCTAAAAACGTGATAAAATGCTACGACACCAAAAACAGAAGTTATGTGTCCTCAGTGTGTCCTTGTGAGTAAGAACCAACGGGGCATACAGCCGAAAGCTCAGCATGCAAATACTATGCATTAGTGATCAACAATGAAGCAAACGTACGTGAAACACGACACCAGGTACTTTCGGCAGTGCAGGCAATTCGCACCGAGTATACACAACACCTGGGCATTGCGCAGCTCTCCTAAAGAACACGTGAAAGAAGCAGCCATCGCGAATCGACTCGCCGCGAACACTGCTTCCAAGGCCGCCATGCAGCGGGAATGACAGTGTTTATCCGCTCTTCTTCTAGAAGGCAGTGCGGGTGTTTGTGATGTGGCGGCTTCACAAATATAACGTCAGGGCCGCTCTTTCGTATTCCTTCTTCCATGATGCACAAGCTGTTGTTGGAGCTGTTGTTGGAGTAATTTTGTATTCTCACAACTGTTTTTTTTACTCTTTCAATTTTTTACTTCTTTTTTTATTTTTTGGTGTGATAAAGGGTGTTGTGCCACGCCCGTCTCCCGTCTCTCTTAATCCGATACCATAGTCCTTCAATACTTTTTTTACTGGTCACGAAACTTCGGGCCAAGTTTGGTATAGGGACAGAGCCTTCCGCCAGGGGCGCCACTGCCGACAAGGGGGCTTTCATCGCAGACGCTCAAACGGCATGTTGTTGGTGCGTGAAAAGGTTTCCTTGGCGGAGACTCGCCTAATGGCTTCACGGACATATTTCAGTGCGGTTTTCTGAACTGGTCACCAATCGCGTATAGGCAGTGTAGTCGCAGCTACGCGTAGAGACCATAAATGTTTGTTCGGTTACGACAGGGTTCTATTCCTTTCAATTGCGGTGATATCAGTGTGCAGCCCCGTCCTACACGCTAATTTAGCAATACTACTTGATCACGCCTCTGTATAGCTTTTTAGTTTCCTCGAGGCTGCAGCCGACGTCAGCACAAGAACTGCGACCAACATTGCCATTACACAGGCACACATACGTATCGTAGGGAATGGGCGTGCGTCACCCCTCTTCGCCAAGAGACGCATTGAGTTGTGCAACTTATGCGATACTTTTTCGGGACGATTTGTCCATGCTTTAAAAAAAATACTTAAATTCCTCTGAATATAGTTTACGGTACATTTCCGTGCGCCACCGACGCTCGGCGTAACATCACTTCAGGAAAAAAAAATATCGTAGATTGCCCACGCGTGGCTAAGTTCTGTGTCGGACAGACTGCATGTATAACATTCTGAAGTGAATATCGCAGCAATATTGTTGTGGAACAATATTATTGCACACAAGCGGAAACCCTGATAATGCTATTTTACCCGCCTCGGTAGCTTACAGCTAATGTGTGCCTTCTATAACGCATTCATGTGTGCCTTCTATAACGCATTCATCAGCACCAATAATGTCTTCATTAAAGAACTGTCTTTCACATACCCGAAAGTTCAGTGAACTGAACGAGAATGTGCCGGTTTCATTACGCGGTACAGCCCGCTTCCACTGCTTACGGCTTTCGGCGTCACTGGGAAAAACGAAGAAAGACACCTTTTCAATGGTTCCTCTGTAGCCGGATGGACAGTGTGGCACACAGCATGTCTTCGGCATCTATTGTGAAACTGTGGCTAACTGTCCGTGGCGTACGGAAACGGTCATAGACACAGAGAGCACCGCACACACGCGATATAACGATACTAACCAAGCCAACACAGGACACCGTCACTTCGCTGGAACCGCCCCATCTGGTGCCTGCACGCACTATCAACAATGTTGGGCTCAATAAATGTTGATTCATCATCATCATGGCCTCGATGAGTGTCTTGGCAGCTGGAGTGACCGCGCGGCGCACGGGATGGCTTCTGCATTCTTCGTCACACAGCCGATAACTATTCGTTACGTTTGAAAAGGATAAGATGCACACAAAGCACTGCGCACACCCGCAGTCGTGCACCAACTTTTTCACGAGTGAGGGGGCGAGCATATATATATATATATGTGTGTGTGTGTGTGTGTGTGTTATATAAGAACCTAGAAAGAAAATGATCACAGCAGGAATGTATACAAAATTTCACCAAGTCGTAACATAGCCTTGTAAGAATTTCATTCTCCTGTAAGAATATAACTGAGTGATTACTGTTGTGATAGAAAACTATGCCTTAATTGTTGGTTTCCCCTGCATGTAGCCAAGAGGAACCACTGTCAAAAATTGGGGGGCTCGCGCCCCCTTCCCCCTTGTCTGATATGCCTATGCACACGCGATAAAGCACGAGGCACACAGGACCTACATCCCTCACCCGGCCGTCGCCACGCTGAGACACGCCGCAGTGGCTTCGACGAGTACTACCATGGGTGCCCCCTTAACACTGGTGGCGCCGCCCCGTGATCAAAGTTGGCGGCACTCAAAGCTCTCCCATAGAGTTATGGGGAAGTTTCGTGACCAGTAAAAAGTATTGAGGGACTATGCCGATACTTTGCAAGCACTCCCGAGATTAATCGTGACATATTCAGATAAGGTTGTAGAGGTTCGTTCGCAATGTTACGTTTAGTGCACGCCTTAACTGCAGAAATTGTTTTTACATTTTTTGCTGAATACCTTTGTTATTGGCATATTTTGGACTTTTAGATAAAAATTGATGTTTGTACTTCAGTATTGATGAATTGCTCCCGATTGCTATTGATTGGTTAAATATTTGCACATTCTTCATGAAGACCAATGCCTGGCGAGATTTTGTAATAAAGCAAATAACGAGCAAAGGGTGCATTTTTAAATTAGAGACATGAGGTATTACCGCCACGTTAAAAAAATGTTCGTGCTTGATTGCTGCTACATTTA
Source organism: Rhipicephalus annulatus (assembly GCA_013436015.1). Lineage (NCBI taxonomy): Eukaryota > Metazoa > Arthropoda > Arachnida > Ixodida > Ixodidae > Rhipicephalus > Rhipicephalus annulatus. Next base: position 475,292 of record WOVY01002049.1, on the reverse strand, counting down.
CCCACCAAGAAGCTCAGACAAAAGCAACTCCTTTGACGCTCATTTCTACGAGTGACCAAGCACGTCTTGTACTTCTGGCTTAAAAGCTTTGTAGAACTTCAGAAGCCAAACTTCGACCACAGTGTTCCAGCATCATTCTTATAGGAACTACCGTGACGCCAAACTTAAAGGGGTACTGCAACACCTTTTGAGGTTACCACAGAATGACCTTACAACTCTATTCTTTGACACAAATTTATCAGATATGTGACATATAAAGAGAGTTATCATACAAAGTGAGTGCCGTTTGTTAGTATGAACATGTTAGACCCTAGATCAGATGGCAATCAAGCAATATGCAGCCCGAAAGCTATGTTGCTGTGCATCATGGCCTTGAGTGCTTTCTCTGTATCTTTTTTTTTTATTGCAATTGAATGGCCACTACTTATGTTTCAGAAGTACATGGCCACAACACATGGCAGCACTGCCTAGGTGGCTTTGGAGCATTCATGGCTCATGACTTGTCCTCTAGTATGCCATTCATGAAATAAGTCCACAGCAAGTTTTTGCTTGCTGCATAGTTAATGATAAAATCTGGGATTTTACGTGCCAAAACCACAATATACTGAGGCCTGGTGTGGTAGAGTGCTCCAGCAATTTTGACCAACTGGTGTTCTATAACACACACCGACATTGCACATTACATGAGACTACAGCATTTCGCCTTCACCGAAATGCTACCGCCGCAGCAAGGTTTAAAAGTGCATTCGGTTAGCTACCAAGTACCATAATCACTGTACCACGAAAACTGACTTGCTGTGTGGTTAATGATAACATTGCCAAGCCGAGGATAGAGCAAATGATTTTCACTTGTTATTGACATCAAATTGTACATTTTCTGCTGTGTAGAGCAATATTGATTCGCTCACATGTTCCTAGCAGCCTTGAATACAGAAGCGTTCACTATGTTCCAATATAGTGTTGCAAAGCTTTTTGTAAGGTTAGAAAGGCCGCTGTCACAGAGAGGAGCGTAGCCTCAAACCGGTGCATTTTTTTCCCTCTCGCTCTCTCCACCACATATCTGACCGCCTCGCCACTGCTGCTGGTGTGTGCAGATTCCTGCGTTTTGCATTGCGCGGTGCGTGAGCAATCAATTTTTTGCCGCACTAATGCAGTTGTGTTGCCAAAAACTTAAGTGTCAGATGAGAACAGGTTGACAGGTTTTACTACTGCGCTCTGTTTGGCTGCAAGCATAAACCACGAGCAGCCGAGACTTGCGAACTCTAGTAGTTGCTAGAGTGCACGGTATTAAAAAAATACTATGAGGTGGAAAAAAAAAGAAAAACGCATGTTCAACTCATCGCGCTCGGTTTCTTAAGCCCCCATGTCGCAGCGACCTCATGAAACTGCAGCCAGCACATGTACTAAAGCTGAACATTAGATGGACGCATTTTCCATTGTGGTGGGCAGACAGTGTCCACACTTAATTTTTTTTTCACACTGTGTTACGAACTACATACCTCAAGAAATAAACACAACCTCCGCGTCAATCAAATGTGGGCCAGCCGAACTAAGGCGCGGCAGGAGTGCGTCTCGCGAGAGTAACCCATCACGGCCAACTACACTTGCAGTGCTCTAAACTTGCTAGATTAGGCTACAATGGGTCATTTGGCAGGATACGCTCTCCAGCCAGCCGTGTGTGGTTTACCTTAGAAGATCATGCATTGCACTTTTTAACTCGAGGAGGCAGGTTTGATTTCCACATAAGGTGCATTGCCATGGCAGTGAAATGCAGGAACACCTATGTGTATATTTCTGTGCACTCCAATTGTTCGGGGTAACCCCGTGTTGGCATTCCCCATTAGTAGATCAAGCTAGCTCCAAGAGGACGCGAGTGCTTGCGAACTCTTTACTTGAAATTGGCTGTGTGTATTCATCATTGCTTTCAATAAATCACAAAACCGAAAAGTATTTTTTATGTTGATTACAGCAGAAATACAGCGCAGGTTCTTGCAAATTTCAGCCAGTAATAATGAAACGAATTGGCATGAACTTCTGCTGACTGCAGAACATGGTGTAAGAAAGATACTTTGCGGTAGTGATAGCGAGGCCGTGCTAGAAGAAGAAGAACATAAACTTTATTTGTCGAATCCAGACGATTCGAGTCTGGCGTTTTTTAGTGGGCTTGGGCACCCACCGCGGTTCCGAGACCTTGTCTCGAAGTGGCTTCCTTGGCACGCTGGACGGCCCAGGGTTGTGCTGTCAGGTTCGAGCTAAGCAAGGCATCCTTCCAACGCGAGCGTAGGCTGGCGGTGAAAGAGTGAGACGAATCGGCACTGTTCGAATTGTTTATTAGGCCCTGACACTCCCACAGCATGTGACTAAGGGTGGCAACCTCGCCACATGACGTGCATCTGTTTGTAGTGTATATGTCTGGATACATGGCGTGCATGAGTCTGGGGTTTCTGTATGAATCTGTTTGTAATTGTCTGAAGTGTACCCCTTGCGTTCTGTTTAGCCTTTCGTGAGGAGATGGGTATATGCGTCTTTGTAACTGCTAATGTGTGGTGATGTCGTGAAACCTGGTCATACGATCCTCCCATGCCCAGATGTCTGCAGTTCCCCGCGGGGACTCGTTGTCCTCGAGCGATGTTCGGTGAGTGAGGCCTTGAGCAACGCGGTGAGCCGCTTAGTTGGGGGTGCTCAGTTCGGTGTGTGCCGGGATCCATAACAGGTGCCTTCGGTTATCGAAGTCGAGCGCTCTTGGATGTATGGGATGTCATTGGAGTATGTGAAATGCCTCTTGCAAGATGCGTCCGTTGGCAAAATTGCGGATTGCTGTTAGGGAATCACTAATCACGTATGTGGCATTGGTCTATGTGAGGGCCAGTGCTATAGCCACTTCCTCTTCCACTTCAGCGTGTGCCGTGTTCACAGTGAGGCTTGTGATGTATTTGCCGCGATGGCCGGTAACTACCGCCACGAAACTATTTTTATTGGTATAACGCACGGCATCAGTGAAAACCGCTTCAGTGTCGTTAGAGTAGCTTTGAGTAATGCGTTGCTCCCTGGGTTTACGCCGTCCCATATGGTGTTGGGGGGTGCATGTTGCGAAGCAATGGGGGTATGTATCCTTGCTCGCGTACCGATATTGGAATTTCGACTTTGATGCCACGCTGCGTATGATACGTGATGCCGAGTTTTTCGAGTAGGTGTCAGCCTGGGCGGGTCTCGGATAGGCGCTCGAGCTAGGAAACTTGTTGCGCCTTCAGGAGTTCCTCGAGGGTGTTATGCAACCGTAGCTCTAGGAGTTTGCTGGTGCTAACTCCGGGCGCCAGTCCCAAAGCGAACTTGTACGTCTTGCGTATCAGGGCGTTAAGCTTGTTTTTTTCCACAACTGTCCATTTGTGAAACGGGGCCGTGTACGTTAGTTGTGAAATAAAAAAGGCTTGTATGAGCCGTATGACGCTGCCTCCGCGCACGCCCGCATGTTTCTTCGTGATGCGTCGGGTGAGTTGCATCGTGCTGGTGGCCTTTGCCATTATCTTGCGCAGTGCTTCATCATTGCTGCCGTTTTGCTCAATCATCATCCCCAGTACCCGGATCTTCTTTACCATTGGGATTGGAGAGCCGTTTGATGATGTTAGTTTGATTTCTTGTTTTTCTGAAGGTATGTAGTCTTTGGGCGGGCGTCCCTTTTTCACCGGTCTATATAGCAGTAATTCAGATTTTTCGGCTGAGCAGGTGAGTCCCGTGCCTACGAGGTAATGTTCCACGCATTCTATGGCCGCCTGTAAGCGATCCTCGATCTCTCCGTCACTGCCAGTTGTTGTCCAGATCGTAATATCATTCGCGTATAATGTGTGGTGCAGTCCATCAATTTGATAAATCGCTCGGGTAACCTCAGCAGAACGAGGTTGAAGAGCATCGGCGAGATCACCGAGCCCTGCGGTGTACCCTAGCTTCCAATGTTGATTTCATTTTATTCTAGTTGTCCCACTCGCATGCGTGCGGTTCTTCCCGTGAGGAAGTCTCGGACATAGTTGTACACTTGCATTCTGAGGTTCAATCTGTCTATTTTGTCACAATATGGCGTCGTGACGAACGTTATCGAAGGCCTTCTTCAGGTCCAGGCCAAGGATGGCTCTCGTTGAGCACCCAGGATTTTCTATGATTTGATGTTTTAGTTGCAGAAGAGCGTCCTGTGTGAAGAGATGTCTTCTGAACCCAATCACTGTGTGTGGTAATAGGTTGTTGTCCTCGAGGTAATCTGTTAGTCTATTGAGGAACGCATGCTCCATCAGTTTACCTACACATGATGTTAGGGAGATAGGGCGCAGGTTCTGCAGCTGCAATTTCTTGCCAGGTTTCGGTATAAGTATGATCTGAGCTTCTTTCTATGGCTGGGGTAACTTTCCACGCACCCAACAGTCATTAATATAATCTGTGAGTTTCTCTATCGATCTGTAATCGAGGTTGCGCAGTGCCCTGTTCGATATTCGATCTAGGCCTGGGGCTGACTTGGTATTGAGTTTGACGAGGGCCGCCTCAATTTCGGAAATTGAGATTTCTGCATCTAGGATGGCGTTGCCTTCTCACCTGTAGTCCGGATGTACTGGAGTTGCGCTTCCCGTAGAAAATCTTGCTCCGTTTTCCTGTAAGCGTGCATAATTTTGCATATGCCTTGCCTCTGTGAGGCCTTGGTGATCGCGGGATCTTGGAGGTACCGCAGTATCTGCCATGTGCGACTCGTAGTGAGCTGACCATCCATCTGCGCGCATTTCTCTTCCAATTGCTGTTGTTGCAGGTTAAGTGCGTGCTTTTCTATTTCTTTGTTGAGCTGTGCTATTTGTTTTCGCAGTCTCCTATTATGTCATTGTCGTTTCCAACGGCGATGCAGTTGGGTCTTGGCTTGCCACATGTGCAGTAACCGGGTGTCTATTCTATCAAGCCCAGCTGTTGACGGCATCATTTGCGTCGCCCTCTTGATGTCCCGCCGAAGTTGGTCGGTCCATTATTCAATGTCTTTGATGTCTTCAATCTGTTGCTTGTCTTGATTTTTTCGTAGTAGCTCCCAATTGGTGATCTTCATTTGGCAACCGGCATTGTGTTCCTGTGGGCCGCCTTCTGCTTCTATAGAGATAATGTAATAGTCACTGCCCAAGTCTTGCATGGTGTTTCTCCAAGTAACCTTTCGTGTATTGCATGTAAAGGTAAGGTCCAGCGTGGTGTTGCGCCGTTTCCCACAAATGCCTGCCTTTCGGCTGATCGTGTTTGTAACCCCACGCCGTATGCACCGCGTTGAAGCCGCCGCGTTGAAGTTTGCTCCAATGAAGAGTTATTACCCTTGGGCGATATGGAGTGCTCGTTTGAAGAGGACGTGAAAGCGGTGTTTGTGGCATCTCAAACTGCTATAGACGTTGAGTATGAAGATGCTGTCGGGCATCTTACACGGTGGAATTAGCTCTACAAGGACGTTTTCAATATCCTTGACTTGGGTGTCGTGTTCGATAACCGTGAGCTCTCGCTTGACCAGTGTGGTGACGTTTGGATTCTCCGCCTTGTCTGTTATAGACCGGTAGCCTGAAAGTTTGGCGGGGCCATTTGTTTCCTGTAGTATGATGACGTCAGGGCGTTCGGGGATCGTTTTCAGGTATTGCTGTATGTGCGCTCGTTTGTTTTTGTACCTTCAGCAGTTCCACTGCCATATTGTATGTTTCTGTTTCGAAGAGTGTCTTGCCATGGTTATGTGGTACTACATGTGTGGCGCCGCTTCGCTATGCGACGTCACCAGCTCGCTGTTGGCAGCGTCTGTCTAATCTGGACAATCTGCGATAAATGCTCTCCAAGCTCTGCTGAATCGTACGCCTGATAGTCGCGGTGATAAGTTTCCTTGAGACTGCTCACGCGAGCCTCAAGTGCTTTCACTCGGTTGTGGCCTATTGCTGCGCGCGTACGCTTGGAACGTACTGACCTTTTGAGGGAGATAGCCGGCCCGCGTTCAGTATAAGGACCTACCTTCGACCTCACCGTCCTCTATGAGTTCTTCTTGTGTTTCCTGCATTGCCTGTTGATCAGTCTCGCTGTGAGCGGCAGACTGGAGCTTTTGTATGAGTTCGTCTTTTGCGTGAATCTGTGCCTGCATGCATTCTATTTGCTTTTGCATAGTTTGTATCGTCTGTGTTAACTGAGCTATCTGCACCTCTATCTTAGTGTGTGTTTTGCCGCCAGCCTCCGCGTTTGTTGCGCGTTTTCCTTTGACCACATCTGCAAAACTCACCGAATCAGTTGCCTTGGCGTTCCTCGTTGGGGTCCTTCCAGGTGTTCGGATGCGAGCTCAGCGTTGCTGCTGCTTTCGGGGTCCCGGTGTGCGGCTACGAGATCGGGAGTGGCTTCGACTGGGTGTCCTGGATCTTGAGCGGGGCTTGCTGGTGGAATAGTTGGTGGCAGTGGCCTTTGCCTCCTCGTTGGCCCTGCGTCGCTCCTACTGTCTCTTCATCACGATGTAGGGTGTTCTGTACCTTGCACGACAGTTGCGGTCCGCTGTTATGTGTGCGCCCACGCACAGCTTGAAATGGGGGGAACAGTGGTGGTTGGGGCCTGGGTTAGGGGCATCACAACCACGACACACTTAGTCCTTGGGCTTTGGGCACACATCCATGTGGTGACCAAGTCTCCCGCAGCAGTGACACATGTCGACTTGCTTGCGATACAAGGTGCAGCGAAGGAGAGCGCCGCCATTACCTGATGTAAGTGGGCACTCGCAGTCCTTCAAACGCCACTATGACGGTCGTGGTGTTACTGAGCCGTTTGGCTGCCAGGGCGTAAGGGTTACGTGCGTGAACGATGCTGGTGTGAATGGACTTGGCGTCTTCTTCCAATGGGATGCCCTTGGTTATTCCCTTCACCGTGTTGTCGGGGGCCGTCTCGTACGCACTAACCTCATGCTGGGGGTCGCCGATGGTGATGGCTTGAAGCTGCCTGTACTTATCGGCGTGAGAGGCATGGGGTGTGCTCACGACGATGATGTTTTGATGGTTGTTGGAGCACACCGTGTCCTCCCCTGCTTCATGCAGCGGTACGTTGGCCGCGCGGTAAATCGCCGATGCGAGGCGCATGGTTCCAGTGGTGGCCACGTCGAGGCCTCCTCATGGTCATATCACGATCTTGAAATCGCTCCGTGGGAGTAGTGGCATTTTGCTCTTTCTAATGACTTGCTGCTTTATGTTACGCGGTTGTCGACGCGAACGCTGTTGGTTGCAGTCCGCTCCCTCGCCGGTGCAGAAGGGGGCTCCGTTCTGGGTGTTGCTCTGCGCGTTTGCACGGTTAACTTGGGCCTTAGATCCGATGGTGCACCAATCCGTGCCCTCCAGAAACTCTTCGGGAGAGATATCCTACCCGTTCACTTGGACTTCCATCGTTGATGGGCGAAGAAAGTGCCCACGTCAGAGGAGACACTCAGCGCGTCTCGTCGGGTGGCCGGCTTGTGTGAGCGTCGGGCCAAAGGGGCGCGGGTTGAAAACCTCTCGAATCTGGCAAACAGTCCTTTCCAACCTTGAATTTTGGTGTCAGTGGAATCCTGGTCACTTTCCGCACGCGTTGTTGTAAAATTCATGGGCTGAATGACCGAAAATCACTGGCAAATAGTTCTTAGAAGACAGAGACGACATGATGCACGTCCGCTATCTTCGGCGACCAGCGCGCCCTCCCCCCCAAGCTAGTATCCGGGAGCTCCTTCAGGACAACAGGAAGGGGGGGAAATCAATGCGCTGCTGTGCTTTGACTATAGTTTCTGATGTGGGGAAGAGGGGGGATGGGCAAAGTAATGCAGGCGAACATATGTTATCGTAGACAAGAACCTTGAACGAATGTATATGATGCCCTTTGCCGGTAACGCCAAATCAAGGCAACCGCAATAGTGAAGCCCATTTATATTTCCTATGCAGTGAACGTTTGTACCTCTCAATCTAAGGATCACTATGACAGGTAGGCAGCTTGCTGCTTTTTTCCACTGCCAATTTAGAACACCATGCAACAAGATGCTTCCATGGTTACCCTGTATTCACCCTCGTTTCTACGGCACGCACCTTTAAACAGCTGTTCTAGGTCATAGCCCAAGAACTGCAAGCATGTTTGGCGTAACACTTCACATGTTTCTCTGATTCATTGCTCTTGCTTTTAGTGACCGAACTTTGGGGTGCAGAATGCGGTTTCTGTCAATCTAGCATATACACTCTAAAAAAAAAAGGAGCGAGAATGGAGAAACGGGCTCCGTTCCTCCTTCGGCGCAGCGACTTCCTCCCTTTCGGGCGCTTTACCCGTCGCGCCCTCTCGCGGCAAGGACCAAAGGAGCAACGTTCCTCATTCAGCGTTCAAGTTTCTCCTCAATCACGGGGGTCTTGCTCGCGCGCATGCGCACGCCAAGCCTATAGCCGGCCGCGGCCAGTCGCGAGCGATTGCTTTTACCTAAGATTGTTGTAAGCAATGCAGGAATGACGTTTTCTTTTGTTTTATTAGTATAGAGTAAAAGCCTCTCTTTTTTTTTATCGTCAGGCACTCGCACGATGCTCCGCACACTTCCATGTGTGTCTGGTGTTGTTTCATACTACCAAATTGTCATGAATACAAGGAGCTCTGCTTCCCAAGCAGTCTTGCTTTATCGATTACCTTAGAGTGTAAAAAAATAATGATTTTTTTCGGTGTCAACATACTAGGTAAGCCCACGCATTTTTCGTTTCGCACGGCACCAACAGCACTCATGAATTCAACGAGGCGCGTAAAAAAGCATCAAGCTTATTTTTTCAATAGTGTAGGAAACCTGATACCACTCTACAGTTCATGCGTGAAAGTACGATCATATACAATTGATAGAGTTATACGTGCCACTACCACCATATGGATGTTCTTTGCAGTTTACCCCCATTCGAATACGGCCGCCGTGGCCGGAAGTCGAACCTGCGTCCATCAGCATAGTCACACGACACCCAATAAGGCTATGCTACCACGGCAAGTGAAAGCACAAAGGGAAACAGGCTGCAAAGTTTCACCGAGCGTTTATTCGCCAGACTAGATTACAACCATCAGAAACTTTTTAAACATCATCATAACTAAACTTTTGTGAAAAGTGAACCAATGACTTCTGTAGGTTAAACCAAATTCTCAATCGCATTCGTTTTCCATTGCCCATGCCAGCACTGAGAAGTAGGAAGGAATTATGCACGCAAGCAGTATGTCTTTCTCGTCCATGATTCTCCTTTGTCGTGAGAAACTCAACACAAAGTGCACTTCTAGTAGCAGCTGTGCACAGCAAGTAAGTACTAACGCTCACTCACCTTTGTGAAAAGAGTATTCCGAATCCAGAGTAATAACCACCACAGCCACAGCGCTAACAAAATTGTGGCATGCACTATGATTGCAAGTTGACACGCGAGGCGAATCGCGAGAGGCATCTGAAGCAGAAAAGTATGCAGGCACAACATTCTATAAAGTTATAGTAAACTTGCGCACTGCAGCGATAGTTCCTCCACTCAAGTATGAGAGCTGCCGCGATGCCAACAGCCACTGTCATGGCTCACGAAAAAATACCGTCGGATGCGAGGTGATCGCTCATTTATCTCGCAAGACCCGCGTTGTAACGTACGTATACACTGCTAGGACGGTCGTTACCGCATCAAAAACATTGTCATTGAAGGGCTAGTGGTGTACTATATCTATGGCTAACGGTCACACTTGTGGTACGCACGTAAAAAGAATATAAGCAAACATTAAGACGAAACAACAAAACGAGGTCGACGTGACCACAGAACACCTACCACGACGGAGACAAAGTTTGGTCTGCATGCTGCGCCCTCTCCAAGTAACAAGAAAAAAAAAAGTGACCTCCGAAATGGCTAACGCGCGGCAAGTATTTGCACTCTCAGAGGCTTCAAGAAAAAAAAGTAACTGTGGCAGTGATCGACAGATGGCGCAGCGTTCGAAATGCCGTGGGCATTCTAAGCACGGTTTGGGGCATCCGCCTTCGTGAAAACCTGATAAGCTCTAGTAATTATTCTGTTCATTATTGTGCAACCATTGATTAACTAAGGTTTGCCTAAGCATCATATACAATATATTTACGTGTGCGCATGTTGTGGTATTGATAAAAAACGTAAAAAAAAGTGTAAGAAAACCTACTTGAAACCTGTGCCACTCAGGTCAGTTGAAATTCATCGCTATATAAGCTGGCGCGCTTTCATAGTAGAGTGTGAGTAAACACGTCGAGGTGTGAGCCGTTGGTTTGAATGGTTGATTGTGCTCTTGATGCGTACTTGTTAGCGTATACGCTAGTGTACTTGTTGCGTACTATTTGTGTACTATGTGACCATGTGAGCATGTGTAGCTATATGGATTGCATCAGCACATAATATGCTTTCGGTGTCCGTAAGTGGTCTTGAATGGGTTGATGCGTAAACAATCCGCAAGGGAGCCGTGATAGTGGGTAATAACAACAAAAGTCGCGCCAGTCAACTTTTTTCAATTTTGTTCAATCCCTCCAGATGGCGCCACCTACCACCTACTTCATTGCTATGACGCTCTTACACCTCCAGCCATTTATATATCGTTGAACATCTATCTATCAAAGCTGCACTACGAATTCCGAATGGTTTCACTGCGATCGAGTGTACGGTTCGGAGGCACATCTCGTGACCTGCGGACCCGTAAGCGCATGGATAACGTCGCTACACTATGTGAATCTGCGAGAAATAAATACAGCAAGCCTAGCATGCACTCTTCAGGTGAGGGCTCTGCAGAAACCGTGTCTTTCGGAGTGAACGTGGCTTCGCTGACCGAACGAAACGTACTTGCTCCATTGTTCTCTTCCGCGATGTGTTCACCGGCACAGGTTCGTCTGCTTGTTTTTATAATCATTTCGTTCAATATCAAGCTCAGCGGGACCATATTTTTGCAACTTTCAGTGCCGTGTACTCCTTACCAGTCGAGAATCGTTGCATTTGCTAAGCCTACTCGCTTCGCCGGGGGGCAGCCATGTTGATTTTGATAAGGAGGAACGTGTTTCTCCGTGGATGAGGGAGCAACGTTTCTCCATTTGAAGACGAACATTGGGGACATTGCCGTTCCTCCCTAAATGGAGAGTACGTCACTCCATTTTTTTAAGAGTGTACACCTCGCAAATTTCCCACCTAAATTTGTGCACCTGTTCGCTCGATTCACAATAAAATTTCATATAAAAGGCCTCAGTGGTAAGCTTCAGCCATGTTTGAAGTCATCATATGGCATGTGTCGGCAAACTCTTCATCGAAATTCACTCAATGGTCTGGATGTGTTTTGACACTCAGATTTGCATGTTTTCGCCCTGAATAGTAAGCTGCCAAGTTTTTTCATTATTCAGTAACCACCTCAGGCAAAGTTTCACCAACGGCAGGTAGTATGGTAAGCGTGATACACTTGGTGTGTCGCTTCTTTCGCTGCTGTACATATGCACTTGTGCACATCCAAGACCAGTGACAATGAGAACTATTGCCGGACCCGCGAAATATGCTGTCGTCATAGCAATCAGGATGGCAATGTCATCAACCAGTGAAGCGTGATCAGAGTACAGTTGAGTTACCGAGAAGGCCAAGACGCCGTCCCCGTACGGTGCTTGTAACGCAAGCAGGGAAGCGGGCAGACAGGAGGTTTCTATGCTACCCTTGCCAAATGGCGCTTCCTGGGGTGGCAGGCTTGCGGTTTTCATGCCCAAGGAAGTGAGAATGATGGTCCTGGACTGATGGTTTCGCATGGCCTAAGACGAACAGGAACGAGCACAGGCAGTTGCTGCCTTAAGGCTTTGTTTCCAACAACTACACCATTGTTCACTGCGACTGTGCCAAACGACCACAGCGGCTTAGTCATGGCCACCCCAGAAATGATTTCGGCAGATCTTCCTGCAATGGTGCAGCGTGGCCGAGACCTGCGGCCACAATGAGGCAGTCAATCTCGGCTGCCTGACACATCGTGGGCTGCAAAAGAACCACCACTCAGGCAGAGCCATTGTCGCCCACTAGAGACAATCCAGCAGCTCACCATGCTATGTTGAAGTCGTGGCCGAGTGTAAAAATGACAGCGCCACTGGGACGTGGGCGCGTACTAGGCAATACGGGGAAGAGGAGAAAGACAATGAAGGGATAATATAACAGCTGGCCCAGTGAACAGGCAATGTGTCTGTTTCTTCACTACAAAATTATATATATATATATATATATATATATATATATATATATATATATATTAATGAGATCTAACAGACAATACTGCCAAGGAAATTATAGGAGAAGATATTAGACCGAATTGTAATGTAAATATGAAGAAAAGTGGGTGAAAAGATAACTTGCCGTGGGAAGGATTAAAACCTGCGACCTTCGAATGACGCATTCGATGCTCTACCACTGAGCTACCACGACAGCTATCCCCCCAGCCACTTTATAGGGTTTATATGTGAATTAAACGTGGGAGTGTCAGTCAGCGCCACCAGTAGCCATGGCGGCGAGTGTGGCACACTCTTTTGAGCCTGTTTGGCGTCACGTAGCACGTGAACTTGTTACGAGTGGGCAGCTGACCGTTAGTCCCTCGTATACAACCCAAAGGCACTAAGTCTGCCAGTACAAGACCCTCGTTAATGAATAAGGAAAGAAGTGTATACCTAAGGTGGCGCTGACTGACACTCCCACGTTTAATTCACATATAAACCCTATAAAGTGGCTGGGGGGGTAGCTGTCGTGGTAGCTCAGTGATAGAGCATCGAACGCGTCATTCGAAGGTCGCAGGTTCGGATCCTTCCCACGGCAAGTTATCCTTTCACCCACTTTTCTTCATATTTACATTACGATTCGGTCTAATATCTTCCCCTATACTTTCCTTGGCATTATTGTCTCTTAGATCTCATTAATATTACGTAAAAACACGGAAAAACGAGCCCTTGGGTATACACTTCTTTCCTTATATATATATATATATATATATATATATATATATATATAGTGAGAGAGAGAAAGAGAGAGAGAGAATGAGAGAGAAAGAAGAGTGTAGGCTTTCATGGCCTAAAAATTATGACATATGACGACACCTGGTACTTACTCTATAATTATTTCTCGAGAGAAATTGAAATCTTTAACAGACAGATTGCTTGTGTCAGGGCATGTTACGGGAGGGAAGGCGGTAGGAGTAACTGAACAAATAGAGTAAGAGAAATTCATAATTAAATAAGATGACCACTGCTTAGCTTAAACAATAACAACTAAAAAGTGGCCATCAGTAAATTTGGTAGGAGTAAACAACAGAGAGAGGGGGGATTATTGGCACATGTGCACGGAAGGATGCAACATTTCATGGTTTGCTTGTGATGTAACATCCACGATAGAGCTCATCACTGAACCTCGTATTCCGGCACACTGTTTGTCACGGAGAGTATAGTTGACTAGGCAGCCTACGTGAGTGGTTTGCAGCGTGAAAAGCAGTGTGCTGCGAGGACAGAGACAAGTGAGCGAAGGTTTCTAAAAAAAGAGAGGAAGAGGTATAGGGGTGCCATTCAAAGAAGAAAAAAAATATGTCCCCTGCTCAATGCATTATATTGAATTGCGACAACACTTTTTTCGCGCCCCTTCCTCAACCAGTTTGGCGCATCTGCACAAGTTTGGGCAGTCCAAGGGGGTCGGGGCATTTCCCCGCCCCCCTTATTTGCGTTTTCCCTTGGTTCTGTCCCTTTTTAATCCCCTTTCCTCATTCCTACCACTCTCTACATGCCTGGCATGTAGAGAGTGGTAGGTATGAGTAGCTGCTAATTTGAGAAGGTATACAGAAATGGATGAAAGGAAAAGGTGATTTCATTATAATGACCACTGTCTGGCTCAAGAATATCACAACTGATTGGTGGCCATCACTGAATGAGACGGGTAAGTGACAGCAACAGCGGGGGTTATTTACACATGTACACCAAAGAATGTCTTATAGTTCAATTGTGACGTGACGTCCGCGAAAAAGTTTGCCAGCCAGCCGCGCAATTCGGCACTGAGTGTCATGGGGAGCAGGGAGCAGCTGGCCAATGAGGCAGGACTGGTCGACAAACCAAAAGCAAACTTTGCGGTGAGGTTTGCTGTGCAACTGTTCCTTGTGCGAAAAGCACCGCACCGCAGAGGACGTGGACAAGTGAGCATGGTTTTTAGAGTGAAAGATAGCGGTGTTGATTTAGAAGAAAAGAAAAAGCAGCTGCTGAATAACTTGTTTCTTCAAACCATGACTGCACGTTTCCCTCCTCCTAATCTACTTGGGCACACCAACAGAAGTTAGGAAATTTGACCTTCTATTGCTGACGTAGTGGCGGCATCTGGTGTCTCTTCAGAAACTACTCATAAGGTGGAAACAGAGGGACCATCACCTTAAAAACTGCATTGAAATTCTGCTCACTTCCCACGCCTATCATCGCCACCGCAGCGGGAATGTCTCGTGGGTCACCGAGTCTTTTCTTTTCAGCCCTTTTGGTGCTGACAGTTTAGCGATTACTTACTATAGTCGGTTAGAACCTAAGAACAAATACACGCTTCACACCCAGTGCTGCAGTGTGCCTGCTATTCACCTGTGCAGCAAAGCAATGATTGATGATTGCTGTTCTAATCATAATCACTTTCTGGCTGATAATGCAAATAGTACACATATTATGAATTAAAAGTTTGTCGTTTCTGGTTAAAATGTTACGTTTGCCTGAGCAGTGAAGTCGGAATTTTCAATTAACTTTGTCAAGAAGTAAAATTTTTTCACCGAAAACTATCGAAATAAACACATGCCTGTACTGCCAAGTCATACGACTCAAACACATGAAAGGTCATGACATCACGTAAATAAGCAACTGCAATTAACAGACATACACTCAAACCTCGTTATAACGAAGTTGAAGAGGAGCCACAATTATTTTGTTATATCAATTATAACAGTTTGTGGCAATGTATGCTCAGATGGGCGCACACTTATAAGCATGCAAAGAAAAAAACCGCCTTGCGGCCCGATGTAGCGCTGCGCGACCACGCGTGTGACGGAAAATAAGCACAGTCAAGTTTCATTAATTCGAACACGCTTAATTCGAACTTCCGGTTAATTCAAACTCATGCTGCGGTCCCCTCAAAGCTATGTGTATTCCAATCGGCGAAAACGCCCTGTAATCCGAACGCGCAAGCACTTGTGACAGTTAATTCGAACATACCGCGCTCTGAAAATGCTCTCAGCAGCATGCCCAATCCTGCGGCGGCACCTCTCAACGCTGAACGCGAAGAAGGAAAAAAAGAAAAGAAGAAACTGTGGCGGATTGTGGCGATCTGCGGTGCACTTGTGCCACGCTTCTCCCTTTTCTGTCTCTGCATGTAGAGACCCTTCTCCTTGCAAGGCCGCGCGCGGAGAGAGAGAGAGAAAAAAAAAAGCTGCGGCGGAGAGTCCTCCTTTCTCCGTGCAGAGGGTAGCAGCGGAGACGCAGTCGTTGCCGTCGTCTTTAGAGAGTGGCATTAGACTTGGCTGCGCGCTACTATGCTTTGCAAGCTATATGATGATAGTTATAGCGCGAGAATAGACCGATGACATAGAAACAAGAAGGACACTCTTTGACGTCATTCTGTTCTCGCGCTGTAGCTATTGTCATGTCATATCAACTAGCCCAAACTGCCACACTTCTAAGTTGCAAACTATGTGCAAAATTCATTGACTCGCTGCAAGGCAAACACGTACAGACACCCATCACCGATTACTTCAATTAATGATGAATGACCTCTGATTTGTGAATAAATTTAAGTCTTCTGAAGCTTCCCCATCATGTGTTCTTATAAGTGAGAGGGAAATTGCTTTGCACCGCGGCGCCGCTTTTCGGTAATGTGACCCACTGAGCGCTTCCTCAATCCTCTATGCTGGCTGTGTAAGGAGGAGGGCTGTCTCGGCCGCGCTGGCTGTAAGGTCGGCGCGAAAGTTTTTAAAAAGGCGCGCCAAACGAGCATCCAACTCTGCAGAAAAGGATATACTTAACACACTACGGTTGGGTTTTTTTTTTTTGATAGACTAATTTAGTTTGTTATATCTATTTACCGGTCAATTTTACTTCGTTACATCGAGGTTTAAGATGCATGGTTCTCAATGGAGCTTTCAAAGAGAATTTCATTTACTTTGTTATATCCCATTACGTTATAACGAGGTTTGAGTGTATATTAAAATTCTGCCTTAGAGACCACTGTGGGCAGAGCTTACATTTATTCTTAAGCTGTACTGAACTGACTACAGGGCCCTTACACTTCTGAAGCATTGCCGTGTTTTGCCTGTGTACTGCAAAGAACAGCAATACCTTGTGAACTGAGCGAATGTATATGCAGCATACACTGCTGCAGAACCTAACACACCTGTATGGCTGCGAAACATTGCCGACACTAGAAGGCACTGTCAACGCCACTGTAGCCTCCTTATGATATTTGGGTATAACAGACTGTATGAGATCACACTACGAGTCATGTAGCACTGTGAAATTGAAAATTGTAGTGTTCTTTTCAAGAGTTCTCAGACCGCATCTTTTTGTGTATCTCAGATATGTACAGTACGGTCCACTGTTAGGGGGAACACGCGAACGCGTGGCTGCGGCCCGCGTGGCCCGAACTTGTGGCTAGATTTATAAACGTGGCGCACGTGCATAAAAGCACAAAGGCAGTGCTTGTCGGGTTTAGTCTGCTACTTTCCACCCCTGCGCTCGTCGGGTTTCGTCTGATATTTTATGGCCCAGCGCTTGCCGAGTGCTTTCGTTTTTCCGCAGAGCGATTCATCTCGCCGCTGGTCAGCCGGCGCCCCGTCACGTAGTCAAGTCAGCAGGCACACAAAAGGTCAAGCTCGTTTCTTGCTGTGGTATCTTACCAGTTCTGAAACAATGCGATTCACACCTACAGCGGTGGAATTTCGATTAAAGGGGATACACCATGAAAAGCGATTATATTTAGAAGCATGTTAATAAACACCCAATAATAATAAATGTTGGTGTTTAGCATCGCAGAACAGCGGTATGATTATGAGCGACGCAGTGAAAGGCTGCAGAAATTTCAACCATGTGTGGGGTTTAAATCAAAGTACTCGGGCCTCAAATATTCCAGCCTCCATCGATAACGCGGCTGCCGCGGCTGGGATTTGATCCTGTGCTGTAGGTCAGCAGTCGAACGCCGTAACCACTATACTTGTGGATGTAATGTCTTCAAAGAATGAATACGGGGTCATCCCTAATGATGTTCAGGCTCCGGCTTGCTTCATCCCAGCAAATGTTAACGTTAACGTTCCAAATCGCGCGAGTTTTTGAATATTGATAACATGCACTTTTATGAAAAGTACTGCACTTTCCCATTGTGTTCCCGCATGAAAAACAAGGGGCGTAAAATTATACATTACAGTAAGCACAAAAGAGAAAACTTATTCTTCATATTTTTGTGACAAAAGATGAATCAGGCTAGATCTATGGTCTCTTAACGTTAGAAGAATGAAACGTGTCGTTCAGTATCGGGTGATATCACCTCCAGAGTCGAGTTTGGCCTTCATCGAGTTTGGCCACAGATTTGAATTTGACGCAGAGAATTAGAGATGATTTCATCCTGCCCCACACATTTTCAACTACGTTCAAGTCAGGTGAATGGAGTGGGGAGGGGGCGGGGCACATGAGCACCATCACGGTCTTCGATGGCCTGTTTACCACGACAGCGACAGCACGCTGATTGTATTCTTTACTGCAGAGCTTGACTATGAAAAGCCATTCATCCTCAGGTGCCCTGGCCATGCCACATATAGGAACTGGCACAACCGAAAATTTCTTGAGCAAAGAATAACGCCCCCAGCTGTGGAATTCTGTGAAAGCTATGACGAAGCCCCTCACTTGCGTAACTTATAGTGGCAGTGCTCACCTAAATATTAGTCGTAAGCTTTGCACAACACTCGAACCAGCCGGCTGCCTTAGATAACAGACAAAGTAACATAGCACGGCTTCAGCGCGCGCCGAGCGCTAGGGCGGAGAAGTAGCAGACGACGCAGGGCACGAACCGCCCTTGCGATTTTGTGCGCAGGCTCCGCGTTTCCAAATCTCGCCAGCAGTTAGCGCCCCATGGACCGCCGGCCACGCGCTCGCGTGTTCCCTCTATCAGTGGACCATACTGTACATGTCAGGAAGACAATTCTTCACATGCTCCCCAACTTTAAGCATCTTTCCCACTCTACTAAGTGAGCATGGCATCGTATTTTAACTGAGGACAATGCTATGCCAGCTATGCTTTCCAAGAATCTTTGTGAAACGTCAATGCGGTGAAGCTATCACGTTTGCCAAGAAATGATGCTAATGTTCAAGCTCCTGAACTGACGTTGAGTACTGAGCAAAGGAACACCCCAAAATACAGGAAAACAACGACTAGATCAATGAAATTAGCAAATAGAAGAAAGAAAGCAATCTTACCATGGGAATGACTCCCCAACAGCTTCCCAGTCAACTTCAGATGACCTCCTAGCATTGAGCCCATGCATTCTGCAAGCATCATGTGTTCAGTAAATCTTCAGCTTCCGACAACAGATACTTTTTCCTATTCTGTGTACAAAAGCAAGAATGGGCTAGAGACACTACAATGGATGATGCTTCTCAATAACCCTGCCTTTGTCGTTAGTAGACAGCACAGTAAAAACATACAGTCACCGGCTAGCCTGATTTACCACTCAAAATCCAGCAAAACCACACTCACTATGCACAGACCAATTCCCAAGCTTTCAATTAAATAAATAATGATGCACATAAACAAATCAGTGTGGTTACAGAAGACGTTTCTGATCCAGTCTGACAATAGTGATCGTTCTCGCTGTCCACCATTAGTTGGCAAGTTGAACAATGTCTCTGGCCCTTGTATTGTAGAGTGCACATTAGTGCGTGCATCGCTTTGCCAGTATTGGCAATCACTTTGCGATTAAAAAATGTCACAGTGACACAGTCTTTCAGAGAAAAAAAATATTGAAGCTTACAAACCTTCAGGAAATTTCATGAAGCATAATGAAAAATACAGTCATACATTCTGAATGAAGAGCTAAATTCCTTTCCCTTCTATGAAAGTGCTAAATAGCTTGGAATGAAGGAAAGAAGTGTAAACTTTCAAGCAATCATTTTCTTTATTACATATAATATTAATGATAACTAACCTACAACGATGCCAAGGAAGGTAGAGGGAATGTTATTAGTAATAAATTCTAAACTTGAAGACAGAAAAGTGGACGAAAGGATAACTTACCCCCATCAGGGACTGAACCTGTGACCTTAGGATAACGTGTCCGATGCTCTACCAACTCAGCTACAGTGGCAATCATCCATCCGTCTACTTTATAAGGTTCATTTAAACGTGGCAGTGTAGTGCCTCCGCTGTAGCTCAGTTGATAGGGCATTGGACGCATTATTTGCAGGTCGCAGGTTCGGCACTTGCTGGCAGCAAGTTATCTTTTTGTTTGTCCACTTTTCTTTCTGCACAGCTACATTGCAATTACTACAAATACATCCCCTATATGTAAAACTGCTAGGAAGTACCGCATGACTGCTCGCGTGTTATTACTTCATGTAAAACAAATTTAACTGCGGCTCTAAGGATAAATAAGAATGCTGAAGAGTGCAGTCTTCAAACAATGGCACACCCTATGCCAGCAACACGTACTATGCATTGATTCTGTAAAGCATGTTCAATTGGTGCACTTCAATGTTCTTATATGCCTGCTCTGCCCTTCAGATTTATTTGTAGTGCTCCCGCAAATAACCAAGCACCTTATTTCAAAGGAATGTTCCTTTTATAACCAAATCATTTTTAATTAATTTTTTTTCAGGCAGGCATTCGATGCCTGTCTGTTCATGAACTGTATAACCAGAGCCAGAAAAAGAAAAAGCTCCTGCTATCACTATTGCAATGGTACTTGTGATTCAGCAGTGAAAGACAATAGCACCAGTGACCATGTTCTTGAGCTACTTATGCTGCTGCTTTATATTTTGAAGTCTAAAGCAGGTGTCTCAAACATGCAGCCCATGGACCTTTTGCAAGCAGACCGAGGCTTCACAAGGAATAAAATCTAGTGACTTTGCTATATGGTATTCGCCTTGTTTTCTTGCCAACTGGCCGCGAGATCAAGCGGAGTCGCCGCCTGGTGGCAAACTGGCTGAAGCACGCAAGTGTGGATTGCTTCACGCGTCGTCTGCTAGCCACGCCGCATGCCGTGTTTCTGTGTGCGCATACGTCATCAACATTCTCAAAGGATAGTTTGCTCAGTTATCTCAGCGCAAGTGTAACTGCTTATACGTATGCCTGAAACCACGTACGAAAGCATTTGTTCTTGCTCAGCTGCTAATACCTATACTGAGCCGGCTAGTGCAACTTTTCCGAGTAATGTATATTGTCGTCGCATGCTCCATTCGCCAGAATAATTTCAGAGTGGGTACCGCTTCCTGCTTCAAACACATCGTAAAATGATCTTGGCATCCTTTCAAGCATGACTAATAAATGGTGTGTAAATGCAGCGTTTTAGCGACTAGGTCCAAAAAAAAAAGCTCTAGGCCTTACACTTGCGCTCTGTTGGTAGGTGTACAACTACAGCACTGTAGTTTATTGATTATGCGTGGAGCCTTCATTCTGTTTGTCTGGCCGTGGTACCACTACAGATAAATATTACTATCACACAAACTGTGACACTTTGGTACTTAAACATTAAGCGGAGTTGCTATGCACAACCGTGTGCTTAGATTTAACAGCGCATTAGAAAGCCCAGACCTTCAAACTAATTAAGATGGCATGCGTTGCATTTAGAGTTGTATACTTTCACAAAAAATCTCATCTTTTTTACATTGTCATGAAGGTTTATTGGCATTTTTATTGACAGCCGGAAAGCAGTGATCTATTTTCGTTTGAAAAAAAAAAAACATACTTGTCCCATAAAATAACCAGGCCTTTTTTGTAGCACTGTCATGAATGTAATCCATTGGTGAAACCTTTCTACTGAACTCTTACAAGGTATTTGCATGTGCACATACATGATAAATGTAATGTAGCACAAAGTGCTGTCAGTCACTATGCTTTCCTGACTAGACTTATCGACTGTACCACATTTCATGGTGAGCAGAATGAAAAAGAAAATGCATGTGCATTTGAGTGCGAATGTTGGGATTCTTATTTCGATCCTTTTTTTTTTGTTGTATCCAGAAGAGAAAGAAGTAAATAACTAGTTCAGTCACGCTGCGACAGTGCGTAGTAGGCGGGACACAAGCTGAATACGTACAAACAATAAATCAAAAACGTGATTCAAAGCAAAAGTGCCCGGACAGTCACCCAGAGCGAGCATCCCTTTGAGAAGCAGAATGCGGTTTACTTGCAGGTAATGATAACATTGCATGGTCTTCGTGCACACCTTCAGTAGAAAGGAGCATAGATATTACCAGTAAACTGCAGTCAATGCATTTCATTCGTCGAAAATTGGCTCAGACTGCACGCAACTAAGCACCGCTGCGTGTATTAGTATATGTGCCGCTGGCCACCTATCTACACTTCTGCCAGACAGTGCTGCCACCTATAGCCCGATCTCGCCACGAATAGTGTGACTAACACTTTTATTGGGTAAGCTACAGAGACGACACTGGTCTCGGGCCTTTCTTTCTTGAAGAATCCTATGTGGCTACTATGTGTTAAAGCTTTACTTAGATAAAAAAACCCTAGCTCAGAATTTTGATCATTCTGGAGATCGGTATCGAGACACTTCTCGAAAACCACCCTCGCCTTGACATTGGTCACTGTCTTGACCCTTCCTGGATCAAATTTAATGACTGCAGCCTGCTAGAAAAGATAAGTTTGAGACCTTCCGGTCTAGAGTGTCTGTGTGGAAATTAATATTTCGTGGGTTGCCCTAAAAGCACTAAACAGCAAACTTTCTGTAGCTGGCTTTTCAACTGCCGTACATTGCAGCTCTCGATGAGCTTTATAGAACCACACTCTTGCCAGTTTAAGGTGCATGCTGTCATTGCAATGAGTAGTTCGGTCAAGTCTACAATCTTACATGAGTGTGCACAGCATGCCGTTAATGTGGCTTGTCATCGTCCATGCAGCGGTAGTATCGAGGTTCGTTTTGATGTTGAGTGGCTGCCAATTTTTCACTTCTAAGAGCGAAGCTCTCGAAGATTGAGGTAAAACATTGGGTGTCTGTGAAAAACCCTCCGGGCCGTTACTTATCAGCCGTGCCCACCAATGGAGACAGTTTGCGCAGTCGCCACGCCGATTTTGTTCATCGCACGGGCCGAGTACAAGTGATGAAAGGCCCATGCTTCTACCAAGGGTGCCACAGCCAGCTTTGCACAACAGTTATGGAGCTAAAGTTCAGACATTCTTGCATGGTCTGTGACAATCTGTGGTCCGACTCTACTTTGTTTATGCCAAGGAAAGACAAAGAAAAAACTTGGCAGCACTAAGGAACAGTTGACGCAGTGAATACGCACAACCTCCAGCCAAAAATGCTCATTTTCAAAATGCTCTAATGAAATCATAAAGCAAAAAACAACAGCTCATAAATCAATCAGCTATTAGAGTATTGACCTGACATTTGCAATAATTTGTGCCAGGTCACTATCAGGGTAATATAATTACACATATGGACTGTACCAGTGTCGTTGCCACTGCCATCACAGCATGCTCTAGATTAAAATCTTATTAATATGAAAACTCATTAAAAATTAAATATTTTACATGCTAAGCTAGCAGTGCCAAGTCACATCATATTTTGTTGGCATTACAAAGAATAGGTTGATAGCAAAATTGGATAAAGGAAATAGATTGAGTGTATGACATATATTAACTCTTTTGTTACCAAGTGAAAATGGCTATTTTTCATATGTCGCACGAATATTTTTCCCAGTTTGAAAAGCACTCCAAGACACATTGTAACATGCCAAATTTCACAAATTGTAATGCTCTTTCCTAATATATATCTTGTACAGCACCGATAATATTGAAGAAAATGAATAAAAATGTGAAAAGTGTGTAACTTGTGGTTGCCAGCTGGTAAACAGTGCAATAAAAAACAGTATAAATGCAAAAATATTCATAACAAAAAAATTCAGAATATACATTGGAGATAAATGACCCAGAAAGAGTATAAACAATATTAAATCTTGTAGAAAATATTTCTATTCAAATAGACAAAGAAAATCGAAATCGTGAAGCTGCTTCATTGCTCGTGCCATGCTGTGAAGCATTCATTGCTTGGTTTTCTTTGAGACACAAGCGAACTCGTACACCTTTCGCAGTAAATGTTTGTTTTTCTTTTTTTGCGATAGAAGCCTTTACGTGTTCAAATATAGATGGATACCCGTGATGTGCATAGTACCTCTATAAACCAGATGTCCGATGAATTTAGCTATTTCGTCTAGCGAAACCTCTTTCCACGAGCCACCTCACTCTGCATAAGTTGGCGTTCCTACGTATGCATGCAAACATATTTCTTGTCATTTTGCGCATCATACTAAAAAAAAAAAACTATATATTGTAAAGTTCTAAAACGTTTCGCGCCGCTCCGTAGTCAGGGCCAAGATGTGCTCCGATGGCTTCCTTGTCGTTAGGAGAAGCTCTACAACCGGCGCCAGTACACCACACCCCAGCAAAGTGTAGAGTAGCTATAAGATTGTGCATAAAGGTCAGTAGCTCTGCACTTGCAGCGGAGAAGACAACTTGAGGCCCTAAACAAAACAAACCCATTAATGACAGCGGATGTCCAAGACTGACGCAACAGACCGTTGCCACGAAACTTGAAGTTGGGGTTCTGTCATCCACAGACTCTAAGCTCGTCCTGATTCAGTTCAGGTGGGGTTGCAAGAGAGTTTCGAGCGGAGCGTGTGTTTTGCAGCGCTGGTGCGCGCCCATGCGCATGTGACGACACTAGAGGAGGGACTAGTGACACTAGATGCGACCCTGTGTCTAATATAACGATACAAGCGAAACCAAAGCTGCTGGAAACTGGCTGAGAAGGCCACCTCCCTCGATACTTTAAACATGCGACTAACCTTTGGAAATATTTTTTGTAGAATAAATTTTGCCTGACTCCCAGCAACAGCTCTTTATTAAATAGCTGGCATAAAGCAACAACAACACGCACCCGTTGGCCTAGTGAAGGCACTGAATAGCTATTGCATATGGGGTTGCGATGGCAACTAATGTGGTCGCCGGCAACGCCGGTGTCCGCAGGGTGTTGAGATTGTACGCCCCAGCTTTGATTCCTAACATGCGATAGCCGCTTTTGCTGACTAGTAAATTCATATTTCAGTGAAGTGTTGCTGGCAATGGCAACACATTTTGGTCGTGAAGTTACGTCATCCAGCTGGCAGATATCCGCTGCCGTCAGCTGACTGATGGGTGCGCGGCCTTTGGTTGATCACATTTGGTGTGTGTATCAGCGTAATTACCGTATTTACTCGATTCTACCGCGCCCTGGATTGTAACGCGCACCCGGTTTCCACGACGAAAAAAAAAAAAAAGTAAGACATCGATTGCAACGCGCACCCATTTTTCTCGTTGGACCGCACGATCACACCACTCGGGAACACGACTCCTTTCGGGAGCATCTTCCTTTTAAATATGAGATACAGGGGGAAGCTTGTCCCTATCTGACGTGCAACGAAGCATTGCTGTCACTCTAGTTTTACCGTGGCCCAATGTCAGCCCGCGAACTTGCTTCGCCCCCTTCTCGACGGTTGTGGTGCCAGGCATGTCGAAGTAGAGAGGCGTCACATGGGCATTCCCGATTTGCCCAAGTAGGTAGCTGTTCTTATGCCGCAAGTTTAGGACGAACCTCTGAAAACTGTGAAGCTTTTTATCGTACTCCTCCGGAAACTTTTCGCATATGCCCGTTAGCCTTCGGAGGGAAAAGCCTTTCCTCTTCATGAAGTTAGTTATCCAGCACCTGCTCGCTTTACACTGGCTCCGCATTAGCTCTTTTTCTAAGGCTAACTGCATAGCCTGCACATGGAGCAGTTCTGTGGTCACAGGCCGCTGTGCCGCTCATTGCTCAATCACATACTCGCCGAGCAGCTCTTCAATTTGCGGAAAGCGATCCTGCTGTGGTCCACTGAAGCCTTTATCTTTGCTGTCGACAATCTTCTGCTTTTATTTCCGCCAGTCCCGCACGCACGTTTCGGGAACTCCGAACGACCACGATGCG
Organism: Rhipicephalus annulatus; assembly: GCA_013436015.1. Taxonomy (NCBI): domain Eukaryota; kingdom Metazoa; phylum Arthropoda; class Arachnida; order Ixodida; family Ixodidae; genus Rhipicephalus; species Rhipicephalus annulatus. Next base: position 450,080 of record WOVY01002049.1, on the reverse strand, counting down.
GCCCGATTTCCGTCCGTTTTGGCACACGCAATGACTTTTCTTTTAAAAGCGGCATCGTGGTGCACTCGTCGAGTTTTTGGAGTCAGTCCTTCCATGCCGTCGATGCTAATGCACTACAAGATGACGAACTCCTCAGCACACGTACGAAGTGCCGCACATGGGAAACACATTGGCAGAAATGGCCCACGCGCTATGCCGACGCACGTAAGGGACGGCCATTTCGGAAATGCCGATGGCAAGCGAATGACCGTATTAGTTTTTTTTCGTACTCGATTCTAACGCGCATGCGACTTATGAACTCACTTAACCGGAAAAAAAGTGCGCGTTAGATTCGAGTAATTACGGTAGTAATATATCTTGCGCCGCAGTTTACAGTTAGGGTGTGCCCGCTTGGATTTATTGATGGCAGAAACTACAGGTGGCAAACGTGGTCTGCATTTCTCACTAAAATTAGCGCAACTAAAAAAATTTCTAGAATGGTTGGGCATTTTGGTGCAGCGTGGCGCAATCTCGGCAAATTTCATGGTTTTGGCGCAGCACAGCGCACAACGGAAGAATTGTATCAAATCGGCGCAATAGGCGCAGCTATTGCACCACTGTTTAATGACATTAAACTCTTGTTAATTTGCATATATTTGCTAGCAGCTCAGTTAATTTCAAAACATTCAGTGTAAGCTGAGCTGTGCGAATGTATGATGCAAAACAGCACTAGCATCCAATCAAAACAAAGTGACACAGCCTGCATTACCATAATCATCACTAGGAACCATACAGGAATGGCAGGAACGTCAGAATGCTTTATGCCTATTTGCATTTGCCACAGCATATATGACTGTGTTGGTTAGCTGCCTTTAGAACTGCATGGTGGCCATCCATTATCACACTGTTAGCAGCCTAGGTTTTGTCTTCAACAGTTGCAGAAAATAGTAGTTTTGTTTTGACTTGTAAGAGTGTTGGCTGTTCATATGCTTTCAGAACTGTGTGAATTCTTTCTATTGTAGCATAGATAGCAACCAGTTTGTCGAAGTGAATGTGACGCGCAAAAGTCTTATTATGACTCGGTGCCATGTATACGCATAGCCCACATACATGGTAGAAGCCGTAGAGGATGAAGAGAGATTCTACTACAGCTCCCACGTTGACATTCAATTTGTGAGCTATTACACTGTGAAAGACGCGATGTGGTGTTGGCTCACTCCCTGGCAAAAGATGAGCCTATGGTAATAAAAAATCTATTTTAAATGGAGACGCAGAATTTGCACATAGATGCAACTTGGAAAAAAGTTGCCAGATGAGTATAAAGCTTTCATACTTATTCTATGCAAAATAATTACAGAATTAGCTGTTTGTTTATATATTTAGTTTATTTTTAAAAGTGTGCCAATGCAGTAATCATTTAATTGATGTATCCTTGATTATTTGATGTTCAGCTAGATTGGACTTTTCTCTGGTGTCTCGTAATCCGAAATACCAATGATCTGAAATACCAACCTCACATGAGGATTCAACATTTGCAAATATTAGATCGATTTTATTATACAGCAAAATGTTGGTAATTATGATTACACAGGACCAGAAAAAATGCCCGTATTAACTGCAACCTGAATTATAGAAGGTATCAAGAAAACACTAAAAGAATCTGTCACATCAATGCACTTTCATTTTCTTGATGAATACGCAAATCTTGTATTTATTTTGCATGAGAGCAGTTTAAAAGTTGCAGTTTTCATCATCCTGTGAATCCGTTCACAATGCAACCACAGCGTCAGACTTAAAATGTTTAATTAGCCTCAAACATACTCTGCATCCCTCCCTCACTACATACTGACACCACAACATCACTACTGGCATGTATGACAGTTCTCTCACAAATAATATGGCTCACAACTGATAGTTTGTCCATTGCAATGTAGCAAGCTAGTTCTATGCCAGCATGCCGACAGCAAGTGGAAGCTCCTCATTCTCAACAGTTTTTGCCATGTTTTGAGTTTTGTGACAATCAGGGGTGGAAGCTCCTCATTCTCAACAGTTTCTACTTTTGTAGCAGCGAAATGCTACTTTCGGAGCACTGAAATGCACATTTGAAGAAGGTTATGGGATAAAATTTTCTTATAAAAGACCAAATTTGGAGCAGTACGAAAAAGAAGGCTTAAATTTAAAGAAATATATATACAAAGCATTCAACCCACTTAATTGGTGCATAGTAAACATGAGTACTGCTATTTCAATACAAGTAGTATTCTGAATTACCCCACTGAGCTAACAAGGAAGTCCACATTAGCATTTGCCGTGCCAGCGGAATCCTTCTACACAGACTCTGTGAATTCAAATGTGGCTCTTCCAAGCTGGCGACCTTGAAATTCAGGAGATTCATTAAACCGAGGAGTAGGGATGGCAAAAAAAAAAACTGCTGCACAACTCTGCACAAACTGCTCTTTGTCTTTGGGGGGAGGGGGGCCACAAGAAATTTGAGGCTTATGAGTAAGCTTTGAAAGCTGCACATACTGAACAGAGGAGTGATTACATATCAGTTTTGAAACCTTAATTTCCTCGATTTTAATAGCCAACAGGACTCCTAATGTAAGAAGCTTTTTTTAAGTAGTAATGGGCACGACATTTATTCACAGCCCCCCCCCCCCCCCTGCTAATCACAATTTATGTGTTGATGCACACAACAACAGCAACGTATTGAAGACGCAATTTTCATTATGCACGTACATAAGCTCTTGATACGAAGGCCTCAACTACTCTGTGCCTGCTGTGATAGAAAATTTACCAAGAAAAGAAAGAACGCTGACGCTGAGATTTTATGTATGCAAAATATGCGTGTCATGGCGAGACATGTAATGCCACAGATGCCATTTACATAACTACATAACTGTTGGGACATGCGTTATCTAATGCCAATTTGGCATGTACATCCTGATAAAAGAGTAACGCAGAGCCTCTAATTGAGTTGTCTAAGTACGTTTGAGTACTTAAATGGACATACAATAATCCAGCTTCCCAATTGGCCCACCACCAAACTTTTTAGTTGGTGGACCATCAGAACTTGACTGGCCTATGCAACACTACAGTTCACTACCCCCAAATTTTCCCACTGGCCCATCACCAAATATGAATCACCCTCCAATTTTCAGTTGGTCCAACAGCAAATCTTGGCCCTCCCCAAAACCACAAGCTTCCCGTGCATTTGCTGTGGCGCCCACTGTATTCCTTAAAGAAACATTTTCCATTACGTTATACAGCTTTGCTCTGATTTTCTTGGGAAACTACTCCAAAGTATGCAACAGCATCCATTACTTCGATTAGCTACAGCCTGTCTTGTATCATTCTGAAGTGGGGAACTTCAAATAAATTTGGATCACAGGAATTTTTTTACACACACATGTAACAGTATACTACGTCATGGCCACTTCTGCCTTTTGCCATCACTGAAATGCAGCTCCTGGCTCCTGTTGCCTGGAATTGAACCAGCATGCTCATGCTCATAAGAACAAATGCAATACTTAGGCTATGTCTCCACAGAGGATGGTTGTGAATGCTACAGACGAAAGTAATTACTGCTCAGATCAAGGCACTACATGACCTTCGTTTGCCTGTTTCATAGTGTTTTTGTGATCTTTTTTTATGCAGGAAAGGAAATGTTACTCCACTAATGGCCTGTCCAACAATAGGTAGGATTCCACACTAGAACAATTTTCACAATAAATGCTGAGAGCACAACATTAATGCAAATGGAAATAACTGAAACAATATAAACTACAGTAATATGATACACGTATGTTCAAGTTGGACTATGCACACACTAAAGCACTTGAATTTTGATGTGAATCAATTTATTGGTTATTGGCTCTACAAAATAAGAAATTACCAACAATTTTATACTTCGAAGCTGTCCCAAAAGTCACTTTTTTAAGGCAGGTGTGGTACCGAAATACTGCCTAAACAAAGGGAACAATAGACTGACTGGCTGGCAAAGTGCATATTTCCAAGACTCCGAATCACATTTCACATACCAAAACTGCAATGTCATCATGAGGCAAACCATAGAGGATTCATTTTACTGCCAGGGGTCTTTGATATGCAGCTGAATTAAAGAAAACAAGTGCTTTGGGCGTCAGAGGGGGGTTGCAAAAGGGGCACGTGCCCCCTCAAGCCATAACAGGACTGAACCCATTAATCAAGCAACACCAGCGATCCCACCGTCCCCCACTGCGATGCAACATGGCTTTTCACAGCCCAAGAACAAATTCTGCTCATGCCCATAATCAGCATCCTCCTGCTACTAAAGTAGCACAGAACCTAGGTGCTAAGCTATAACATTGGGTGCTAATCTCAATATTCAGTCTTTCATAATGTGAAAATATTTATTGAGTCCCTAGACTACTCTTTTAATAAGGCTATTGACATGTGGCACAGCTGCTGCAACTATAGTTGGACATAACTTTAGCATTCTGCAGCATTTCTGCCTCAAAGGCGGATGTATACAAGTCTGTCCCAATCGCCCCAACTGATACCATGAGACCGGTGGAGGGTAACCCCACCTTCGGAGAAGAATGCCAAGTGTATGAGCAGGACTACTTCTTCAGTTGTAGAGGCGTTTGGCCAGCGTGCTTCAGATCTCAGGGCAAGGTCAGTGCGAAATTCTTGAGTGTGCATCAAACTAACTCCCCTAAACAGACCGGTTCAGGTAAGAAAAAAAAAAAAGACAAGCAGCAATCAAACAAAACTGACTTACATGGAGATCAAGTGAATAGAGTCAAATTTGTTCCATTTCCGTTGTCCCTTCTTAGGCTGACATTTCAGCTGTTTCAAGGTCCTAAAAGTGAACAAGGGGGCAAAGCGACACTGATAAACCACTTCAATATAATTTCCATGGTGTTAAGAATACATCCATTAACCCACAAAATTATATAGTATTTGCACACTTAGTTACGGCCATTGAATAAAAGCAAACCTAAGAAATACGGGTATCAGTGGGTGAAACAATCGGTGTGGAGTAAAGAGATGTCACTGCCTTTCTATTTACGGGAACAAAGTGTTCAGGACAGCCATGTTAGTTATTCAGTTGAACCCTTTTATAAGAGGCATGCTCTGGGCAGCAGTTCTTGTCTTCTATATGAGATGTCTCTTATAAGCAGAGTACCATGTATGCATTTTCCTATCAACCCTTATTTCAATGAAGGCACACTGGTGTCTCTTATATCAGTGTCTCTTATAAAGGGGTTTGACTGTAACCGCAAAATAATGGCAATTTCTAAGACATTTCTAAGGCAATTACTAGGGCAATAATGGCAATTCCTTAGGCTTGTGTGAATAGTTAATTATAAGTTCAAAGCAAATAGTGATTTTGGTCCAATGATTACAAATCAAATTCGAATAGTATATACGACATATAAAGAAAATGGGTCATACTTATCATGACCTAACTGGCCTGCCCAATACTTTTTAAAATTGAAATAAAGCCTCTAGGCAAACTTTCTTTTCAAAGCAAGTCGAAACAACTTTAAGTAATGACAGGATCTGACTTTCAGTACGATGCAAGAGATAAGCTGTAAAATATGTAACATTTTAAAATTTATTTTACTTAGAGCATATAAGCCGTCATAATAAGCTTTTGAACTTTAAAAATGATGAATCGATCTGAGCGTAATATGTTCATTTAAAGAAGCCCTGCAACACTTCTTCAAGTAGCCATGGAATGGATTCACTAAAGAAGCTTATTGCCTCATGAATGCCTGGTGCAATCACATTCTCTCTTCTCTCGTCCTGACGAAAGAGCTGGAAGACAAGCAAGGAGGGATGGCATGGTGAAAGTAAATAGGTCACACGCTCCTTGTGACCCTTGAACAGTTTCTCTTTTTTTTTTTCGAATACGCAACTTTTCAGTGTAATCGTGCACGTACGCATGTACTAGTGACCGCCTCCCCCGGTGGCCCCAGTAACGACTGAGCACTCCATGCACAAATCAGCCAATGGCTCATACAATGGGCTGTGTGAAGTGATTTTTGAGCTTGTAGCATCATTTGCCCAGAGAATGTGAGCAACTTTTAGCTGAATTCGAGAATTTATTGTGAATTTCAGGCCGCACGCTGTGCCATGATATTTGGCTCATGTGTTCTCGGTTTACTCAACCACCGATCGGGAGCGCTTTCTGACCATGCTTAAAAATTGTTGCAGGGCCCCTTTGAATTTGAAGTGAGGCTTTCCGACAGAGCTGATTCCTTTGGACATGTGCTTTCACGGCTTTGCACTTCTACACTACAGTGAAACCACCTTCACAAGCGGCTACATGCGGATTAACACACATCTATTAGTTCATTGCGAATACTTCAAAATTTTCAATAATTTAAATTCGAATTGAAGGAAAATCGAAATATTTGTTTGAATAACCTAAGCATTCGAATATTCGCACAAGCCTACAATTTTCATCATACTGTAGAGAACGACTTATAATTATGCACAAAGGTTTAATACCCGTGCCACACGGGCATAGAAAACGACATTTGGTGGCGAAGGCCTTCAGTTCCCGAATGACATTTGTTTCGCCGGCGCTGCTACACGTCCAAAGCGAATGACATTTGACTTGATGATGTCGATCACAGCACCTTCCAAGTGAGCATTGAGTAAATAGCAATAAAAAAATTAAGAAGCATTTACAAGCTTCATACACATCAGATAATCATCAAATATAGAAATAAGCGTATTACGCTGTCCCAAGTTTTAGTTTCTTGCTTTGTTTTGCAACGTTGCAGCCGACCGTAGCAACCTAAGCCAACACTAGTCAGATCCACAGCGTAAATAGAAAATGGCGCCTGTCGCATCGCACCCACCTCCGTGCATCGCACCTGTCGCAGAAGAAGATGTTCGCAGAGTTCGTTTTTTCACGGCAGCACTTGTGTGTTTCCGTGCAAAGCATCGGGCTCAAGAGCGAATAATTTTGGAGGAAGATTGATTGGTTGGCGGAAGATAGGAAAGCAAAGAATGAAAACTGATGAAAAAAGTAGAGAAAGTCACGGAGAAAGTGAACTCGATGGCGATGGCGATGAAAATACCAGTGTTGCATGCTTGTTTGCCAAAGTTTCGCTAAAAGTGACAAGCGTTTCATTATCAATACTTTATTTTCTTTGTATAACGTTCAAAGCATCTTTTTTTAAGACTTTACTGCAAATAAAAGACGGAAAATTTCATTTTTAGCTGAATATGATTTGTTTTATATACTTTCAGGTAAATCGCACTTCGCGAGCTGTGTCGTCGAGAGTAGGCATTTCTCAGTCAACTGAGTTCTGGCGAAGGCAGTTGGTGGCGAATGGCATTCGAATGGCATTCGAATGGCATTCGGATGAATGCCATTTTGTTCGCCCGTGTGGCACCGCGCGAATGGCAATAAATCTGAAGGCATTCGGGGGTAAATGCCATTTTTTCTGCCCGTGTGGCACAGGTATAACATAACATTCTTCCTTCTTACCTTTACACCACACACACATTAAACTTGTTACCTGATGTGACTGCTACTGCATACACCCTTTTATTTGTCAGTTCGGTCTTTAAATGTAATTAAGTCACCATTACTTTACTCAGGGTTTAAGTGCTTGTATCATTTGCTTTCTTTGTTACACGTCATTTTTAACCCTTTCAGGGTCGATTTTTCTCGTGAAATGCAATCCACCCCAGAGTCCATTTATTCATTGGTGATTTAAACTGTTTAGACAATCTACTCAAGAAAAAAAAAGTCCAAATTTTTGGGGGGCGGGTCACCATAAGGTGACAAAAAATCATTTGTGTTGGTTTATTCATGACAATAGCAAGATAAATTCTAAAAAAACTATACCACTGTTAAAAGTTATGCAATGCCAGAAACGTCTGTGTAGTTAACAGGTGTACAAAAGTAAGCGCAGGAGCCCAGCCCCAGTGGTCTAGTGGTTATGGCACTTGACTGCTAAACCGAAAGTCGAGGGATCCAATCCCGCCTGCGACGGCTGCATTTTCGATAGAGGCAAAAATGTTAGAGGCCGGTGTGCTTAGACTTAGGTGCACGTTAAAGAACCATAGGTGATCAAAATTTCCGTAGCCCTCCACTACGGTGTCCCTTGTAACCATATCGTGGTTTTGGGACATCAAAACCCAGATATTATTATTAAAGTAAGCACACGAAGTGGCATCAAGAAGAAACGCAGAGGGAGAAAAGCCACTTTTGATACAGTCAGCATCATCTTTCGAGATGTCGCTAGCTCATCAACACGAGAGTCTAAACTTGTAACTCCTCCTATGATTGGTTGACATTTACTGAATCAGATTTCGATTCGGCAGTCGAGCAGTGATTCAGAGGACTGGGTGCTATATTCACTTACGACAGAGAAACCAGCACGCACTTCTACAGCGCAAGCAAGCTGTGCGGGTGAGCACATTCAAGAAAACTGTGTACATAGTTGTGAACACGACCAGAAAGAAAAAGTCCGAAACCTTATTATAATCATTCATCTTATCGCCACTGAGACAAGCCGTTTCTGTGAGTGCCCGAAACAGAAAACACAAAAAAATCGGCATTGCTTGTGTAAATCAGAGCATGCCCCAAAAGAGGCGTAATCCTGTACTAGGAAACAATAAATGAAAAAGCAGCAAGCCGGTCACCTTTTGAATGATTCTAAACTAGAAAGACATTAGTTTTTAAGATCCAATGAGTGAAAACCGGTCAAAGGACGGAACTAAAACTAGCCGTCGCGCCGCTGTAGTAAAGCATTAGAAAAAAAGAAAGAGGAAGAAAGAGAGAGAGACACTGGCACTAGATAAAAATTCCATGTATTCTCGCAACGTGGCAGCACATCCCGAACCAGAAAAATGATCCAAAAGGAGCAATGTTTAAACATACAGGCAATGACGTATATGTAAGCCTTTGATTGTCTTGTGGCTGTTAGCAAATTATGCACATGTATGTTTTCGAACCTTAAAGGGTTAGTACACAAGTGCTCTTTGCCAGGCTCCCTCGAGAAGTTATGTGTACATATGCCACAAAAATGACATCATTAAAAGATCCTGCTAGTTTTTAACATCCCTGCACAATGGTGCCATTTTGCTATTCTCCTTGCTTTCTGCCCTGACACTCTACGGTAATAATGAAGTTTTGCCAATGGATCCTCCTGTGCGCCGAATTAGCCTGTGTTGTTCGGTTGCCTTCGGTGTGTGGTAAAAGGTACGTTTGTCTCTGGCGCAAGATACATTTCATGAAAAAAGCAGGAGCAGAAGAAAAGAAAGTGAAGCATGAACACTGTGCCTCTCGCATGCGTTGGCACTTCACTTTCTATTCTTGCGCTCCTGCCTTTTCCATGAAATGTATTTTGCACCACAATCAAGTGTAACTAAGCAATATAAGCAGTAACTCATGCAAAAAAAAGTTCTTATGAAGTTTAAACACACATTAGCAGTATCTACACGTAGACTACTACTTTGCTTGATGGCGCCAAATAACAATGACAATGTGTTAAGTGTGGCAGAAAGCAGCAACAGTGATGGGCAAAGTTAAACCTGGGTACAAGAAAATTGACTAATTCTTTGAAAAATTTGTTATAAAGAAGATTTCAATATATGCAAGTTCAGTGCAAAAATTCGATAAATAAATGCAGAAATTAAACAAAAGGGGAAATAAAGGCAGTGCTAACCCAACACACGTATTTAGTGGTAAAAAACTGCGTTATTATTACGACAGCAATTATATGATCACTCTCGGCGGGTTTTTGCCATCGATGCCATATCCAGTAACAAGTTCAAATTGATAACATGCCCCCGCGCCTCGCAACTTTTACGAGTGCGTAAAAGCGCACAAGCACTGTTAAAGCAGAGTATAAACGAGCCAGCCCATCTCTGTCGCCTGGTGGGCGCATACGATGACAGCCTCACACATCTAGAATTGCCATCGAATGTTCAAACAAAAAGGAAATCATTCGTCTTTAACGAGCATGAAAAACGTGAGGGCGGGGAGGGTTTGCTCGAGTATAGCAACGGTGAACTTAGATTTAAAGGGTATGGTCACGGTCACTGGCGTGCGAGCTATCTCTGCAAGCATCAGTGCGCTTTCAACGTGAAGAGACTGTGTGAAAAGAGCACTTCACCCAGAAGTGGTTGTATTTGCTTGCATCAACGTTTTATAGGAGTTCCGCGATATCAGATCCTAAAGAGTTGGCTGCCAGCCTTACTTCGTATAACATTGCAATTTGTTGCTATCGAATTCACTGCATTGCATTAATGGTGCCGCCGTGTAGTTGCTAATCAGCTAACCGCGAAGGCTACGGTCCGCGAACTCGAGGAGCGGCCTCCAAAAATCCGTGGTGTGAGAGAGTTTCCAGCGGCGCTTAATCTGACGTACCCTAGTACCGACACAGTTGCCTGCATAAAAAAAAAAAAAAAAGCTGAACGCTGTTGGGGGCCACACCGTGTGGCGCAGTGAAACCATGCAGGAATGACACGGTATCGCAGAAAACTATTTGGTAAAGCGCGCTCCATATGCAGCGCAAACCCACATATGTGACGCTAACTGATTGATTTGATTACTATGTGGGGTTTAACGCCCCAAAACCATCATATGATTATGAGAGACGCCGTAGTGGAGGACTCCGGAAATTTCGACCACCTGGGGTTCTTTTACGCACACCCAAATCTGAGCACACGGGCCTACAACATTTCCGCCTCCATCGGAAATGCAGCCGCCGTAGTTAGGATTCGATCCCGCGACCTGCGGTTTAGCAGCCGAGATTTGACAATAACTAATAGTGTCAAAATGCCCACACAAAAGTAGTCTTTCTGCCTTTGGTTTGGAGGGAGGGGGACGACACATCTGCGCATGTGCCCGCCTCGCGCATGTGCCCGCCTCGCGCATGTGCCCGCCTCGCGCATGTGCACGCCTCGCGCACAGCCTCGCACAATAATGAGTGCTCGCTCTCGCCTGGCAGTCTCCGGGGCTGTGAGTGCACCATGCGCGCCCCCGCCGCTTCGTCGGCGGTGGGGAGCAACCACGGAAGATGCATGCTCGTGCCAAAATGACAAAATCCAGGACAATATTCCTAGAGTGTCAAAAATTCGTTATATCAAGCATGTTTCCTGCTGTTACTTTGTTAGATAGAGGTCGCAAATACATTTGCTTCTATGAAGTAATAACAGAGAATCGAAAAACTTTGTTATATCGAGCAATTCATTATATGGAGGTTTGTTATAAGCAGATTTACTGTATACCCTTTGAGTGAACACAGTGAAGAAACAAGAACAAGCATTCAAGCAAATGAAAATGGTTGAATACCAGTGTACAGGCTACAGTACAGAAGGCTCATTTTTCTTCACAATGCCTAACTAGCCACGTGCAATTTAAATATTTAAATTAAAAATGGGCACCAAGTATTCACAAACATTTATACAACCAGTTATTATCGCATGGAAGATTTTCATAACACTGTGTAGGATAAAAACTAGGAAATAACACGATGACTACTAGTACCAAGCGTTTTCACACTGCACATAAAGGTGAACTGCATTGACTGCAGCACAATAATCTAAACAACACGCTGTATGAACTAATTAAGGATATTTACAAAAGCCATTCGGTCTAACCAAGAACACAAATTGTAAGTTACATATGACCTCATCAGGAATTTAGTTTCCTGCTAATTTAAACTCTAAAGTTTGAACTTTATGTCATATTTTGTTATCCCAGGATATCCAGAAAGCTTTTATGCAATGCTGCGCATCTTTGGTCACAGACAACCCTGTCATATGTGCCTCGCTTTTACCAAGTATAAACTCTGCCACACTATGAATACCTTTAGACAGTGGTATTATACCGCTTTTATGCACAAATTTTTCTGGAGTTCTTCAATACTTTTACTGGTCATGAAGCTGCACCGTAAACCTAAGGTAGAGCTTTCTGCGCCGCGGAGGCTGCGGCGCAGAAAGCGGAGGCTGCGGGGTGGAAGCTGTCAGGTGGAGGCTGCAGGGTGGCCCTGCATTTTCATCGGAGGCATTGGGCAGAGGGTAGACGCATACTGCGGGTTGTCACCGGGAGTTTTTTATCGTATGTTTGGCGTTGTTCATGTTGTGCCTCAATATAGAAAAGGATGCCGTGTACACGAGGCGTACATGGGTCTAGAACTGGTTACAAGGAAAATGACAAAAAAAAAAGTGTCTATGTCTTGGCTGCCTAGAAACAGCAGGAAAAGTGGAAGCACGCGCTATACTGCGACAAGAAACTGACGGTTTCACATTTGATCCCTGGCAAGTACGTGTGTGAGAAAAGCACTTTGATGAGAGTCGGATATTTTGCGCGAACTAGTGGCTAATTGAATGAGTGTTGAGGACGCTGCACAATGTTCCGAAACTTTTGCTGGACGCTATGCCGAGGATTTTCCACAGCCTCTTGGTGTATATTTGTCTAGTGCAAAAAGATCTAGATTCCCCCACCTCCCAAGCATTGTCAGAAGCCATCAGCTGAGCTGGAAACTGTCGAGACTGCATTGACAATATGCACGAGCCCCTTTGACACAGCTGTGGTAAATAATGACGTTGTGAATGAAGGTGAGCATACTGGTCGCCTTTCCCTTATTGCATGCCAGTAATAGAGAAGCTCGATCAGTCAAATGCTCGCTGTTTTTTTTTTATACAGGCAATGAGATGACCAAAGGTGTAGAGGTAGCATGCCAATCAGACGGAGCTACATGCAGCTCCTCACAGCTTGAAAAATTCCAAGCACACATCCATTGCGTGAAACAGAGACTTTTGTGCTACCAATTGAAGCTTGCTAGGGAAACAGCAAAAGAGACGATACAACAAAAAACTGTACAAAACTTGTGCAAGCTGTAGAAGTGGGGAAAGGTAATTTTCAATATCAATGTGTCATGAGTAGATACCGGATTATAGGCAAATGTCTATTTCCTCATCACTATCCTCTTCACTTGCTAAATTCAAGGCAACGATTCATTCAGAGTAGGTGTTGCTTTGATAATTATGAAACCATTTCAAGATATAAGAACACAAAAAGTATTATATATAGCCTGAAATATTGAATATGCGCTGTCAAGAATTGTAACTACTGCACTTCTGCGACATGTTACAATCCCCCAGAGTCGTTTAAAAACTCTGCATTGTCCACAAATTTTCACTAGATGCTCCAGGAAAAAAAAAGAAAGCATGCTTTTTATAGTGGTAGCATATCTTACAGTGGAAGCAGAACACATTGCTTGCCGCCAAATGTCTAGCTTCAAGGCCTCATTCAACGCTAAATTTTACTGTACTAGAGCTTCCTCGAATTTCCTTAAAGGTAACATCACTCTAAAGACGAAATCTACCTTCACGGGTACATTTAATCACGTTTCACAGTTCGGGCGCCTGCCGTACGATTGCAGCGCTGGGACCGCTCTGATGCCCCCGCATGGGCGCCTCTAGCAATTGCTCTTGTTCCTATATCAAACTTTCACCGAAGCTTTATGACCAGTAAAAGTATTAAGGACTGCGATAATACCTTCAAGCACCTCCATGGCTTATCTTTTTTAACCCCCCCCCCTTTTTTTTTCATCTGACATTCTTTAAAAGTTGCTCAAAGATTCTTAATAAAATGCTTGAGTGTTCCTTGCTGGAACAATATTTCACTGATCAGTTAGCACTGTTTATCAACCATGGTATTTGCCCATTTAACATTTGAACATTTCTGTATTGTATTCCTCAAATGTTTTCTTATCGAATGGTTAGTTGCAACTTCATTTAGTTCAAAAATATTTTATTATCTTCTATATAGAGATTATGCAATCAAGTTTACAATTATACAGCAAAGTTCATTCTGAGCCTTCAGCATGAGCTATTTCCAAGGTTTATGAATATATATTTAGAAAACTCTGGTCTTATATGAGAGGGTGTGAGTTAGAAACCATAATCATTCAGCGGACTGGGAGCGCAGGGGAAAACACACAAGAAGCAAAGAGGCACACAGCATGAGCGCTCACCAACACCAGCAGTTTGTGAGCACTCATGCTCTGTGCCTCTTTTCATCTTGTGTGTGTTCCCCTGCGTTCCCAGTTCACCGAACAATTATGAACTACCAACTAGCTCACTTTTCTATCCTGTTAGAAACCATCATGAGGGCACAACTAAACACAACACACAAGAAGAAACAGACGAGAACAGGCGCACAGGGGACAGGGTGCACCTATCCTCGCCTGTTTCTTTTTGTGTGTTGTGTTTAGTTGCGCTCTTATGATGGTTTCTATGTGAAAGCACCAATTTGCCCAACAGACAGCTCTTTCGAAAGGTGAGAGTTATATGTCACGTGGTAAAAACATGAAATTTTTTAAGGTTACCACAGTTTTCAACCAGATTTCAATTTTATAAATTTTGCATCCATAAAAATTCTGCGTCCATTTCATAAATTTGCATCCATTACCAAAGTTTATTTTATATAAACTTTACTTTAAGGTTTGACTTCATGGCAGTAAGGTCTGCACTCTCACGAAACAAAACCTTGACGTGGGTTGTATTTGCAAAATTACATTTATTTGTTCATTCTGCGCACTTCAAAACCTTTGAATCGTAACATTTAAGCAAGTGTAAATATAATATTTAATGAAGAACTTGAAAATGTCAAATACAGTCACAAGCCTAGAGCAATGAAAGTTGTGTGTTTAATCAAATGAGGCCTTACTTGAATACTATTTTAGAAACAATACCGAAATATTGCCTTACAATAGTACTGCAAGCCCTTGCACTTTCCTTTTAGCAAATTAACTTTTATAAATTTAGATCCATACAGTATATTGTCACGTAGTCTTGTGACTAGTGCAGCAAAAACTGGAAAATTTTCTGCGAGGTAGCTCCTTTATTTAGTTGAACAGGTGCCAAGAATCCTCAGCGGTAACTTGGACAGGCACTACTGTTGGTAGGCGTAAAATGAATACCGCCGCTTCGAGCTGCGCGTTTTTTTTAAACAAGGGTGAAAAATGTGATGCTCCTTATCGATACATCACACAGAAGGCAATACAGAAAACAGGCAGTAGCGTCATGAAACACAGTGGGTGCACAGGTCTACGCGTGCAATGAAAAGAACATATTCAACAAATGATAGTGCGTTTGCAGTAACAATCTGCAGACATCACGTGGCAATATAAAAGGCAGACCAAAGGTGGGAATCGCCAAGATGGGAATCATTGTCCAAGGCAAACAAACTACTTCACAGCAATTCACTTACCACCGCCTTCTACACTGAACTGCACTTCGACTTCGTACATGATCAGCAACTGCCTGCCAGTTGATGTCCTTCAGTTTTTTCTTGCCATCACCAGTCTGACACTCAACCGCCTCCTTGAGAAGATCATCTTCCGATTCTTCCCACTTGCCAGTTGCTGCCAAAGGAAAAGACCATTACAGCAGAATATTAGTGAGACAGACCTGGCTGATATGCATTTCGGTCTGATATGAATTCACAAATATCCCAGGCTGAATTCCATGGTCTCTAATTGGGCAAAATTATGATCTTCCAAACACTTTTTTACGCTATGACAGGCGATACAAATTATGGTGGTGAAACTGTCAAGTAACGGCTACAGCAGCGTGCACTGGAGGCACATGCAGATAGATTAGATTTGTGGGGTTTAACGTCCCAAAACCACCATATGATTATGAGAGACGCCGTAGTGAAGGGCTCCGGAAATTTCGACCACCTGGGGTTCTTTAACGTGCACCCGCACATGCAGGTAGCGTAGTCAAAACAGCAGTAATCGTTTGCCACAACTATTGTGGATGAAACGATGATCATCAGTGATGTGATCATTTATGATGACATCAAAATGCTAAAGTGCACAAGCTATCAAGATGACACAAGCTCACTCAGTCAAGATGATGCTGCTTGCCGCAACTGCAGTCAATATCAACTCTATTATCAATAGCGACTACGCAACTCTGAAACCGCATGGCTAACGCAGCAATAAGTTAAAGGCAATAAAGTCATAAAGAGTATTTCGGAGTTCCTGCAATTTGCTAATGATTACGGTGGGCACTTAGTCTTTAGTAGGGCTCAAACGAAGCTTACGCTCGTGCGTTTGTGACAGCCAATATCACTTAGTGGTCCGTTCGCATGTGTCCCATAAAGACACAAGCGTATTATTTTTACGAGAATGCATGTTTCGTGATATATTGTGCTTTCAAAATAGATTTTACTAGTTTTGTGGTGATACGAAACTTCGCACGATACAAATATTTTTGCTCCCCCTTGAAATTCGTATCAACAAGATGCTACTGTAGGACGCCAGACAATATTGGTGTCTCAGGCTGATCCTTTCATAACAGTCTACCGGCCAAAATAATGCTATTTGCTATGCATTTTTTTATTAGTTACAAGTTTGTAGACCTCGAACAGGTACTTGCAATTATAGGCCAGTGAACTCATTCATGAGTCGACTCACTCAGACTTGGATCGAGGCGCGAGTGAGGCCGGATCAGTAATATTTTGGCGAGTTTGAGTCCGAGAGTTCGGTTGAAGAAAATTTTTGTGAGTGTGAGTTCAAGTGAGTCCAGCTCAGGAAAATTTGGACAAGTCTGAGTCTGAGTGAACCAAAAGCGCAAGATATATTTCATGAGTGAGTCTAAGTGATCTCCACTTATTTTCGTTGACCTATGACCTTGTCTAGTCATCTTTAGCACCAATATAAGCCTTACCTAAATTCAGCTTTCAAGTCACATCTATTCACACGTATTCCAAAGCAGTATCATTTATACACCATTTCAATATTCAGTGATCCGAGACATGAATTACGTAAGGGGGTACCTTAACCTCCCCCCCGCCAATTTTCCAAGCGAAGCTTTCGATAAATATATAATGTCATCTCTTCCAAGAAAAATGTCCTTACTCATTTGCAACCGCTCATTGAAGAGCACTGAAACTATAGTCGAACAAGCTAATTCTAAGCTAAGGGACTCGTGAGTCGACTATCTCTGAATCCCTCAGACTCAAATCGTGCCGTGAGTCTAAGTCTGAGGGAGCCCGGGTGAGTCTTATTTTGGTGAGTTTGAGCCTGAGTGAGTCCGGTAGAAGAAATATTTTTGTGAGTGCGAGTCCGAGTGAGTCCGGCTCAGAATAATTTTGGCGAGTCTGAGTGAGTCCAAAGCATAAAAGATATTTCATTAGTGAGTGAGTGAGCGAGTGAGCAGCACAATTTTCACCGACCTTTGCTTGCATCATTGTACTCTTTTAAATTTTATACAATTGACAGCACAGGAAATTTAAGACATTTCGTTTCTGCCATAAAGTTTGCCTCACATGGGCCCTGCTGAAAAAAAGCTCCCATAAGGCCCATGCATAAAAAGTCTTCAACCACAAAGGTAAACCACACTGCAACCCTTCTAGTCGAGCAGGATGAGCTGTAGCAAAACATGCTTGTATGCAAGTTGACTACATGGTCTCACAGAAGAATTTCGAGGAACTGAACTAACTTTTCCGGAAGAACAACACAGCAGCACCCTGAGTTGCTTCGCTGCAACGGCTCTCGCACATTGCCAGCGAAGTGCTCATGATAAAACAAGTTTACCTGTAAGACACCAACAATGAAATGCAACGTTTTGCCAAGTTCAAATAAGTGACTTTACTAAGCTGCATATATCTGCATAGTCAAGACATTTTCTCCCACTCATATTGTGTGATATCAAATCAGCATTGCTCTTTTCGGTGCAGTTTCTTGTGTGAAAAACTTGATTATATTAGTGCACGTGAGTAATTTTCTACTACCACTTCTGAAGAAAGTGCTATATGTGTTGTGCATGTTACAGGGCAACACCAAGGTTGCAGTTAGATATCTATGGAGTATCATATGTATATTGCTCCCAGCAAAACAGAAAAATTATCTAGGTACAATAGAAAGAACACAAGTGCTTTTAATATTCAGTCAATCTTCAGCCAGAGATGTTTGAATTCACACATTATGTAAAGAAAAGTCTTGGAATGCAGAGTGTCGCTGAAACCAACTTTACTCATAGAGTGTGTCTGGAGCTAATTCTACAAGCGGTCTTGTCTTCTGCGAGGTTGCAACTCACAGCCTTGAAGACAAGACTGCTAGAAGAAACATTGACTCCGGCGACTCTTCCTGTTCCAAAGATTATTAATCACTTCAATGTTCCATCTTCCCTCTAAACCCTGAACTTCTACAATGATATACGTAGCTCAATGAGAGTTTCAAAGTGCTCACTTTAGATGCCTTGGAATTATCCAACACTACAATAATTCAGAGAATCAAACGCAATGATAAAGTAATGACACATTCCAATATTTGAAGTGCAGCTGCAATGCATTCCTTCGGCATTTGTTGGAAATGAACAAAAATCTAACTTTCGTTCCTGTTTTAGATGAATGTGAACAACACTGCCCTGCTCAGCCAATTCAAAAGCCAGCACAGCCCCTTCAGCTGGCCACGAGAAGATGCAGTCTTACCTGCACTTTGCTCCTGGCCCTGGCAAACCCTTGATCACTGTACCAACACTTGTGTCTCCCCAACCTTGCTTTCAATGCACCTTATTGCAAGAGCTCCAACAACGGGCATGGAAAGACAGCATTGATCCAGTGTGCATGTCATTACAAACAGTGCAAACCCACTCTTCTTTTCCTTCTTGCCATATTTTTGCTCTTGTGCAGCATGATAGTACTATCGCCAGCTCCAGCGAATGCTCTTGCCAGTGGCAAACCGACCAACTTGGTAGCCACCATTCTGCCTCCTGAGAGCATGCCGGCTCCTGCAGAGAATCTGAAGGAGGACACGTTGGCCGCACTAGCTGCGGCCTTACGCACTATGCTTGCAGTAATCCCGCCGGAATCTCACGCTCATGGATTATGTGCTGCGGCCCTGCTCACTCACGACCTCATCGCACCTTCAAATTAGCTCTCTGAAGCGGTGCTACCATGGGGGCCAACCAGACTTACTACGCTAGTTCGGAAAAACTTGCTTGTCTCCTTTTTGCCAGTGTTAAACCGTGTGCATAACTCTTCCCCTGGCTTTCTCGGCAGCTTGCCCGGTAGGCTGTGCGTGCAGTGGTTTGGACGCGTGCTGAGGAAGGCAGACCAAGAAATTCCCACTTTATTTTTTTTTCTATATCACTTCTTATATTCCTTTCTCCTCAATCTTTTATTCCCATTAACCCATCCCCTGTGTTGTGCTATTGAGGTGTCCTCCTATGCGCGAGAGACAGTTACAGCGCAACACTTTCCTTTTCCTTCTTCAAAGCCACTTCGTACTATCAGATCAGTGGCATTCAAAATACAATGCTGAGTGTGGGCTTGACGAAGTGAAAGACCAGTATTTCGTAGCACCAGCCACTATGATTTGCAGCAGTGCTTTCATGCATTGGGACTCCGTTGATGTTTTTGACAGTGCACACGATGTATTTCGGCCAAGGAATGCTTCAAATTCATATCAAACTGAGATTCATGAAGTTCCCACATATTGTGATTGTGCCATCATGTTCTACCACATTACCATAAAAAGTTCCATAAAAAGCCTCCATAAATACAATGAATTAAAATAAAAATGCTACCACCTTTGTTAAATTGAGTTTAACAGAATTTCAACAGAACATTCGCATTCTCGCATCAAAAGCAAGGTATAGGTGCGGGCGAGTTGTTATTCCATACTTAAGCTGTCGCAGCTATGTGCAGAACTAGTCCTGCAGAAACATTATAACCAGACCCAATGCTTTGTAAAATTAAGCACCAAAAGAAATTTATTAACTGAGCAAAAGGTCTATATGATATAACCTTGACATGAGGGCAGAGTTATGTTGGCCAGGCTGGCAGATGCCTCAATGTTTGTTTGCTAGAATATTGTAAAACGTGCAAAAAGTCAGTGATGTTTTCTTCGTACCTCATCGCTCGGAATGCAAGAGGTGCCTCTGGTTCAGCAAATCAGCAATGCTGGCCCTTCACTCAAATGATAGCATGAGAATCATCATTGAGGCTGTGGTGACAGCTAAAAGAAGCTGCTGCATCAGCCAACAATTTATCTCATTAACACAAAAAGTACTAGCTTACTTGAATTAACTTGCAAGAGGTATTATCCTTTTTGGCCATGTTTTGTTATGAGCAGTTTATTGCTTACTTACACAGATAGGTGAGGCTTTGGTCACGTGCGTAAGGCATAGATTTTTACATGGCTAATTAACATCAGCTGGACGTCCGTGTTTGTCCTTATCACTTTTTTCTTCAGTGTGAATGTCCGTGTTTGTCCTTATCACTTCTTTCTTCAGTGTGTAAGTGTTTTGTGCTGAACATTTTAAATGTTTTGGGGCAGCGCTTGTCCTCATTAGTTTCAGGACACGACAAAGCTCACTTTCTGCGATATTGAGCAAAAATAAATAAATAAATAAAAATATTCTCAACTAAGTGAAAGGAAAATCCTATGTGAAAGCAACTGTACTCAATAGACACTGTTACAGTAAAAGCTAGTTATTTGAATTTCACAGGACCAGAAAAAGTGCCCAAGTGAACCAAATTCAAATTTATGAAAAGTATAAAAAACAATAAACAAATGTCTATTACATCGATGTGCTTTTATTTTCTTGCTGATTATGCAAATCCTGTATTAATTTAGATAAAAGCAGTGTAAATTGGCAATATTTATCATTGTGCGACTTCATTATCAATGTGATCCTGTTGTTTATTCAGCCTGAAACGTGGTCTGAGCCACTACCTTATTGCGTACCACCAACCCCACACGAATGTGACAATATTTTTGTCGCAGGTAAAACTGCTGGCAACTGATAGTTTGTACTTGACATAAAGCAAACGAGTTTTATGGCAACATGCCAACTGCAGCTGAATGCCCTTCATCTTCAACAGCCTCCTCCATGTGCAAGTTCTATGACACTGCACATACATTGCATCCAAGTTAAAACAAAGCTGCTGAGTGCTGGATCCACATGTGGAGAAAACAGTGGTCACTAACTGATCCAGATAGCAATGTGAACAGCATTGCCTCATTTCAGCTGTCTGCAAATGACATATTCTCTCTTTTGCATTGCACATTGCAGCGCTTCGTGCTTGGTACATTGGGAGCATCAACCAAGTGAACAGGGTTGCAGCCATATACCGTATTTACTCACGTATTGAGCCCACTCATATAGTAAACCCATTCCCCAATTTGGTCCTTGAAAAAAAGAAAACTTTTTTTAGTGTATCTGTTCATTTTATTTTGGTATGATAGCCAGTGCCATTGACTATCGAAAAAATGTTAAACAAGTCATTATATCACAATATAATAACGCAATAAAAGTTAAAACATAGTTTAGCAACCATGCTAAACAGTGGCGAGCAGCGCGAGCGCAGACATCAATCAAAATTTGAAAGTCGTGATAGATGGATTGATATAGCTGCACCCTTTAGATTGGGCGGTGGCTAACACCACCAAGCTGCAATACTTACTGAACCAAATACTATATTTTTTTTTCCTTTAAATAGTGAGGTTGAGGACTCATACTTTGCAGTGAAGGGTTTAATTTTCACTAGTGCCCTGACTTTAGCCACCAATCAGATAACCTCCTTCTTGTTAATTCTACCCGCTTAAAGTCTATTTTTCCCTCCCTGTCCCTAAACCCCAGTGCTTTGAAAAACTCTGCGCCATCATCCTGAACTATAGGATGAAGCCCTTTACAGAACATTATCAAGTGTTCCTCTTCCTTTCCACACGCACTGCATACTGTGCCTACCCCTTCGTATTTGGCTTGATATGTCTTGGTTCGCAATACCCTCGTCCTGGCCTCAA
The DNA here is from genome assembly GCA_013436015.1 of Rhipicephalus annulatus. NCBI lineage: Eukaryota > Metazoa > Arthropoda > Arachnida > Ixodida > Ixodidae > Rhipicephalus > Rhipicephalus annulatus. The sequence continues at coordinate 428,313 of WOVY01002049.1, read as the reverse complement.
ACAGTAGAGAACTACCCCGAGTATTATCATAGATCCTTTCCTTGGCGATTTCCTGCTTAAATTAAAAGCCTTTTGCAACAAAGCGCCATTTTCGCGTCTTTCACATCTTTCCCGTATCCAGTCTTTCGCGTCTTTTGCGGCGAAGCGCCATCTTTCGAATGCAAGAGAAACTGTTTTGCTGATAGTGCCATGTAAGCACAGTGGCACAAAAACAACCGAAAAACAAAGCGCGTGGCCTTCGAAATGGTGGGCGCCCGGCATAGAAAACACACCGCACGCCCTCCATATCGGAGGGCGTGCGGTGCAACATTTGTGTGCCACCATCCGCCACTGCGTTTTTGTTCTCGAGTGAGTAATTGTGAGCTTTTTTGGAACACCTGCTGCGTAGAACACATTCGGCCGATACACTAGCTACACGGCCGGTTACAAACAGCATGCGCTGTAGCATCGAAACCGAGAGGCTGGACGACAATTCGGCGTCGATTCGTGCGCTTTCGTTACAAGAGGAAACAAAAAGAGCTTCTGGCTACAAAAAAGATCTGTTGCACATTTTTTGGACCAAAACAAGCAAAGCCGTCAGGTGAAATTTCCGCTGTTATAACTCCTGACTTTTTCTTCCGCATAATGAACCTTCCCCCTAAACTGATGTCAACTTTTCTGGAAAAAAAAAAAAGTGGGTTCATTACGCTAGTAAATACGGTATATGTGACCAAATTGAACAGATTTTAATGCTGTTAAAAATGCATATGCTGGCAAGGACCAGAAAACATGCCCAAATGACTCAATTTTTCTAATTATAGAGGGTCGAATTACCGAGTTTTTACCGTATCTCAAATGAATGCAGCATATTCTGGCTTTAATACCAAACCAATTCTTTTGAGGTCGTCTCATTTACACATGGTCCCACTATAATACTACATAAAATCATGTGAGTATAATATTATATAATGGACAAACAAAGCTCCTTTTGAAACAAAGTAAATGGCATCCAGAATTTATGACACTTTACTAATGCTTGGTCTTAATTTCTTGGGATATAATGCATGGACGTGGTGTCATAAAATAGAAGAAAATATCAGGACTTCGAACAATGTTGCAGTATAATTGAAGATGTCTTTTCATTTCCACATGATTATAAAGAGCTCTTCTGTCTTTTTTGCAGCATTCTCTAGGCTATAATACACTGTTCATTGTCAAAGAGAGAGAGTGATGGTTAAAAAGACTGACTACCAATTTTTATGCGAACTGTCTTTTCTTTAGCACAATGAAAAGTTAACTTGTCAGAGTGTTAATCACAGAGTGGTAATGCAAAAAACGCAGTGAAACATTTATATATTTTTTTATCTATCCGCAGCGACTAGATGTCTTATGCACCCAACACATGCTTCAAACAGTGGGAGGCGCCACGAGAGTAAGTCATGCTCGTGTGCAGCAATCTGCTTCGCAAGCGTGCAGTCTACGCATATGCACCACAGCTCAAGATGTTCCAATAGTTGCCACAAAGACAGCCCCGCTTCTCGGCGTGAAATTTTTTTACCTTCTTCGCAGCACAAAACAAAGAGGAGATAGATAATAATAAATATACTCTAACTTTCAACACTAATTATGCTGCGTATAGAAACATCAGAATACATATAGCAAAGTGAATGACTCCATAATCCAGCTTCAACACTCTTCTGCAAGACTGCGCAACCTACCAGTTTTCCATGCCTTTAGATGAGATTTGGAAACATAAAGTCCACTCAGATTGTGAAACAGATGCTTGAATCTGTTACTTTTAAATCATGGTCTTTTAATTTCCTCCAGGATCTAATCCCATGTTCTGGTCAGTTGTCAGTCCCTTTAAGTTTGGTGAACACAACACTAGGTTAATGATTGTCTCGCTCTTTGTGTTTGACTGACGAATGAACTAAAGAAGTTAAAGCTGCAATTTGGGCTAGTTGGTTTTTATATGAAAACATATTGTCGCAGTGGAACGCGAACAAAAGATGACAGCAGCTTACGGCAGCGAAAAGAGCGTGTTCAGGATCAGCTGTACAGCAAGACACCTGCTTCGTTTTCATCCCGAAAACCACCTGACTCACTAGCTGGAATCTACAAAACATTCCTATTGTAGTGAAGAAGAGGAGCTTCAGCGGCATTTCTCGGCCCATCAGGGGCATCGCCATCAGCATAAGCTCGTGCTTGCTGCGCTTGGCCGGACGCTGCTGACTGCTTCGCTTTCTGCGTTCTGCGCTGCAAATAAACCCCGTTACAAGTGGTGGATTCTGCTGGGTTTCGATCACCCTGGAGCTTCGGAATCGCATTTTACCATCCATTATGCCTACCGACGCAAGCGCCGCTCCAACTCCTCCACCGGCACCGCCTACTGTTCGCTGCGCCGGTTCTCTGCATCTGCGAGATCCCCCTGTTTTCTCAGGCACAGAAGACAAGGACGTTGACGACTGGATTTCAATGTACGAGCAAGTGAGTACTCACAACAAATGGGATGACGCCGCCAAGTTGGCCTACGTCTCCTTCTACTTGTCGGACGTGGCCAAGCTGTGGTTTATAAACCACGAAGCGGAACTCCCTACATGGTCGGTCTTCAAAACGAGCCTCACACAAGTTTTCGGGCGGCCTGAGGTACGCAAACACCGTGCCGAACAACGCTTACATACTCGGTCCCAGCAGCTTGGTGAGAATTTCACAAGCTATATTGAGGACGTTCTGGACCTTTGCAAGCGAGTCAACGAGTCGATGACCGAAGAGCTTAAGATCAAGCATATCATGAAGCGCATTGAGGACGACGCTTTCCAAATGTTGCTTTCTAAGAGTCCTCGCACTGTCCTAGAACTGACCGAGTTATGCCAGAGTTTTGACGAGTTGTGCAGGCAACGTCTTTCCACCCGACGTTCCTTGGTGCTCGACGACTCTTCGTCCAGCCTTTCCACCCTTGGCATAGGAGAAGACCATGCCCCTCTTCTCTCCAAGATCCAAGAGTTCATCCGCGCTGAGGTCGCTCGTCAGCTCTCTTTGATGTCCTGTGTACCCGATCAACCACGCAGAATGACATCTACACTCCGCGACTTCATTCAAGACCAGGTCGCACAAGCTCTTCCTCCCGCCCGTGAACCGCCCCCAGTCGCCGCACCTCTCACGTACGCCGAGGCCGTTGCTCGACCTCAACAGCCTGCGTTCCAGCCAGCGCCTATGTATTCGCCGCCGCCCTTTTCGCCGCCAACATATTCACCGCCGACCTATTCACCACCGCCTATGCCGATACCACCTCGGCCGCAGTTTTCTGCCCCCCAGCCGCAAGTCGGAGTCTACTCCGACCAATGGCGGACCTACGACAACCGTCCCATATGTTTTGCTTGTGGTGGTGTTGGCCACGTGGCACGTTATTGTCGTCGTCGCCAGGCTGCTCAGAACATTCGACGAATGCCCTCTTTCGACCCTCAGTTTTCTTCTACGCCTTCAAGCCCTCCTTCCTCTTCCTTTCCTTCTGATCGTCCACACGGCCCGACCCGCCGCTCCCCATCTCCACGTCGACGTTCGCTTTCCCCTATGCGTCGCCATTCCGGACCCACCGACCAGGAAAACTAACGGCCGCAGTTCCCGAGGCACGAACTGCGTCCCCGTCGCCAAGCACAAGTCCTCGCCCCTGTCCAGCTAACGTCATTGAAGTGTTAGTCGATGGTATTGTCGTCATGGCGCTTGTTGACACCGGAGCCGCTCTATCCGTCCTTTCCATCAACCTGTGCCGCAAACTCCGCAAAGTTATGACGCCATTATCCGGCCCCTCTCTTAGAACGGCTAACGCACAAAGTGTAACACCTCTCGCAGCCTGCACCACACGAGTCGTCATCGAAGGGATTGTGTATATCGTCGAATTTGTAGTGCTGCCCTCGTGTTCCCATGACATGATACTCGGCTGGGACTTCCTTGCGAATAATAATGCCGTCATTGACTGCTGTCGCGCTGAACTTGAGCTATCTGCACTTCCTGATGTTGACGCTGTCGAAGCCTCCCTGCCGTGTTATAAACTGTTTGTTTCCGACGGCACCACCATACCACCGCGCTCTTCTCTGCTGGTGACTGTGTCGTGTGACGCTATTTCCGACGGTGATGTTTTATTTACGCCCTCTGCCCTGTTCATTCAACGCAAATGTTCTCCACTGCCCATTGCTCTCCTTACTCTCCGCCATGGTGCCACGAAGACGCTCGTGTACAATACGCTAGAAGGGCCTTTACCTTTATTCTATGGTGAATGTCTCGGTCACGTGCATCCAATCGACGCCCGTCACATTTTCGATGCTCCATCTAGTTAACTTTCTACGGAACTCAGCGCACTCATTTCTGACTCTGTTGTTGAACCAGTCACTCCTTGACGCTTTCCACCGCTCCATCGATGTCGCAACGTCTTCTTCAGAAAGAAGCCAGTTAGTGAACCTGCTGCAAAAGTTTCGTACTTCTTTTGACAGCCACGCTTCTGGCCTCAGTCGCACATCGAACATATCTCACAAGATTGACACAGGAAGCCATACACCTCTACGGCAGCGCCCCTACCGAGTCTCAGCGTCGGAGCGCCGTGTTATTGACGACCAGGTTGCTGACATGCTACAGCGGGGTATTGTACAGCCTTCTAACAGTCCCTGGGCGTCACCGATCGTTCTTGTTAAGAAGAAGGACGGCTCCATTCGGTTCTGTGTGGACTATCGACGTTTAAACAAGATCACCCGCAAGGACGTTTACCCGTTACCGCGAATAGACGACGCCCTTGACTGTTTGCAGGGAGCAGAATACTTCTCTTCGCTGGATTTACGGTCTGGATACTGGCAAGTTCCTATGGAAGCATCTGACCGACCGAAAACAGCATTTGTCACACCTGATGGGTTATACGAGTTTACCGTTATGCCTTTCGGCCTTTGCAACGCTCCAGCCACTTTTGAAAGAATGATGGACACTATTTTACGAGGCCTCAAGTGGAACACATGTTTATGCTACCTCGATGACGTAGTTGTCTTTTCCACCGATTTCGACACCCATTTAAATCAGTCTCGAGCACGTCCTCACACGTCTCACCGACGCCGGCCTTCAACTCAACCTCAAGAAGTGTCGTTTTGGTGCTCGGCAGCTCACCATTCTTGGCCACGTCGTATCGCGGGACGGCATACTTCCCGACCCCGCCAAGCTTCGAGCAGTCGCCGATTTTCTGAAGCCAAAGAACGAAGGAACTTAGAAGTTTTGTCGGCTTGTCGTCATACTTCCGACGCTTTATTAGAAATTTTGCTTCCGTATGTGCGTCCCTTACGGACCTTCTTAGCGGCGACAAGGACCTTTCCACCTGGTCACCAGCATGCGACGATGCAGTCACCAAATTACGCCGCCTGCTGACTTCACCACCCATCCTCCGCCACTACAATCCTGCCGCTCCCACGGAGGTTCATACTGATGCCAGCGGTGTTGGACTTGGCGCTGTGCTCGTGCAACGAAAGGCAGGGTTTGATGAATACGTCGTCGCCTACGCAAGCCGAACTTTGACGAAAGCCGAGGCTAACTACTCCGTGACCGAGAAAGAGTGTTTAGCTATTATTTGGGCCCTTGGAAAATTTCGCCCCTACCTGTATGGTCACGCATTCGACGTCGTCACTGACCACCACGCCCTTTGTTGGCTATCCACACTTAAAGACCCTTCCGGACGACGGGTGCTCAAACTTCAGGAATACGACATCCGCGTTATTTACAGATCTGGTCGTAAGCACACGGACGCCGACGCCCTTTCTCGCTCACCCATATTGGATGAAGATGTTTGCCTCTCTTCCCTCGAGCCTGCACATTCGTCATCCGCCTTGCGCAACATGACAGTGGAACAACGAAAGGATCCCTGGATCAGTGGCCTCATAAGCATTCTTTCTGATCCTCTCACTCCTTCGACGTCTCGCGCTCTCCGCCACCAGGCTAGGAACTTTTGCCTAAGGAATGATCTTCTTTATCGACGCAACTACCTTTCTGACGGTTGCAAGTGTCTCCTTGTGATACCCCGCCATCTTCGAGCTGCCATCTGCGAAGCTTTTCACGCGGACCCACAGTGCGCCCACGCAGGCCTCTTCAAGACATACGCTAGGCTTCGACTCAGATTTTATTGGCGTGGCATGTATAACTACGTGCGAAAATTCATTCGCTCGTGTGCTCACTGCCAACGCAAAAGTTACCTCCCGGGCAAGTCTACCCGTCACAACCTTTTCCTTGTCCTAGTCGACCTTTTGATCGCGTTGGCATTGACATTTACGGGCCACTACCATCAACTCTAGCTGGTAATCGCTGGATTATTGTTGCGATAGACCATCTGACACGCTATGCCGAAACAGCCGCGCTGCCGACTGCCACATCCCGTGACGTTGGAATGTTTCTGTTGCAACGTGTCATTCTGCGTCATGGTGCCCCTCGCGAGCTCTTAAGTGACAGAGGCCGTGCCTTCCTTTCTGACGCCTTGAAGGCATTACTCAACGAATGCCGAATCGTGCACCGCACAAGTACAGCGTACCACCCTCAAACAAATGGCATGACGGAGCGCTTCAACCGTACTCTTGGCAGTATGCTGTCGATGTACGTCGCCTCTGATCATTCAAATTGGGACCAAGTTCTCCCGTTCGTCACCTACGCGTATAATACTGCCGTACAAGCTACTACTGGGTTTTCGCCATACTTTTTTTTGTACAGACGAGAACCTTCAAATACACTAGACACTATTCTTCCATATAAACCTTATGAGTCCGAAAGTACAACTCTGTCCGAAGCTGCCCGACATGCTGAAGAATGCCGCCAGCTTGCCCGCTCTTTTTCTACCGAGGACCAGTGGCAGCAGAAATCCCACCAGACTGGGGACCGTTCAGCTCCAAACTTTCCACCTGGTTCATTAGTATGGCTTCGGGCTCCTGCTAACGCGCCTGGCCGCTCTGCAAAACTTCTTCCCAAATACATCGGGCCATACCGCGTTGTAGAGCAAACGTCACTCGTCAACTATATCGTGGAGCCCATCATCCCATCCACAGACCTACGCTACCGCGGCCGCGACACTGTCCACGTCTCTCGTCTCAAGCCATATTACGACCCATTAGTCGTTTCTTCTCCCTAATCCGCCAGGATGGCGTCTTTTTGTGCGGAGGGCGATTGTAGTGAAGAAGAGGAGCTTCAGCAGCATTTCTCGGCGCATCAGGGGCATCGCCATCAGCATAAGCTCGTGCTTGCTGCGCTTGGCCGGACGCTGCTGACTGCTTCGCTTTCTGCGTTCTGCGCTGCAAATAAACCCCGTTACACTATCATCGTTCTTTTTCATATACGCACGTGTCACTTGCCCCTCCTAATAGGAGCATCGCCCCAATGCTGATTCAGACCCACCGTATTTTTATTTGTTTTAACGTGCTTGCTTGCATGCTTGAGTGAATCATGCAAGCATGCTTGCTTGCATGCTTGAGTGAATTAGCAGTAGGATAGTAAACATGCCAACCTGTACCGTGCCGGGCTGCCGAAGTATACCCATGCCTTCGAGGAAAACACTTGCGATCAGCGGCGATTCTTCAAACTTCAAATAATTCTGCAGTTCTCAAGGCTTGGACAGCTGCTATTCCACGAGAAGCCTTCCAGGTGACAGTCAAGACCTCCATTTCAAATCTGAGGACCTAATCCCTCGCTGGGAGCACATAGTAGGCGGAAACGATGTCAAAATTCAACGTGGTATCTTGGCACTAGAGCCCGGTGCTGTTCCTCAAAGTTTTCAGAATATTCCTGCACGCTTGTCTAAATCAGCGGCATTGAAGAGCAAAAGGGAACCTCCGAAACTAGAAGAAACCGGGAGTTTCCAGGGCCGTGTGTCAGCTGTTGGTGGCAATGTGTCTGACGTCAACATGGAGTACTGCAATGTTGACTAAGCTACTGGCGTCCCCTACGATCCAGAGTTATGTTCAGGGATAGCTACTTTATTGCATGCAGTACAAACGAAAGTTTCAATCCAGGAATGTCAAGCTTATCCAGAAGTTCTTTTTTTTTTCGAAGTTGTTCAAAACAAAGGTATTGTCGAAATCGACAAGGCAGTGGTGGTAACAAAAGACTTCACCTTTGTCCTCAGTTGTAGGGGAAGCTTGTTCTCTCGTGCGCATACAGCGAACATGGTTTCAGAAGCCAGCTGAAACTCATGAGCTTGCAGATAGTATCAACTTTTCTCAGTTATGTTGATCACCTGAAGATATACACGGGCTGTCATAACAGCTGATACCCTTCGATTTCGACTGCAACATCAGCCCCAAATATCCGGAACGTGTGGAGGATCACTTTCGGGCTGTCCCGAAAAGACTTATGCCCACCATGCAAGAACACAAGGAAGAATCGGCGAGCTCGGTAGAAGAAAAAAAAAAAGAGAAATCTACAAAACTAACGAGGCTTCACTGAACATTATGCTCCTGTACTAAAAACTAAAAAAGATGGTTAAATGGCCTATAGCTTTGGAGAAAAAGTGTAGAACAACATTCGGAAAATGAAAACACTGCTTTCCAAAAGTTCTACAAGTCAAGTGGACCAACTGATGACCAGTCTTCCTCCAGCACAACAACTGATATTGCTGACCGAAACCTCTTTGAACTCGAATTCGCAAAGCATTTCTTTCATAACTTATTTGTTTAAGGCATGATGATGGCAACAGAGGCAGTATGTTCACCTTTGACATCAACCTACAAGCTGTAACAGGGCTCAATATTTTAAGGAACAGGCAAGTAATCAGCCACTCGGTTTCATAGCGCAACCCTCTGGCAGACTGAACCACTTGCGGACACACAATCCTCCAAATTCGGGGTTTTCCTAAGTTTTGGTGGTTTCCTTTTGCGCTTTAATGGTGCTGGTTTAGACAAGTGTGCAGGAATATTCGAGAAAATTTTAGGAAATACACCAGGCTTAGGTGTCCACATTACATATGAAAGTTTGACGTTTCCCCTTACGATGTGCTCGCAGCAAGTGGTTAGGTCCTCGCATTCGAAATGTTATTTGGAAAGGTATGTCGTCACTAGAAAGGCTTTTCATAGAATAGCAGGTGTTCAGGTCCCGAGAACTGCAGGGTAATTTTGGGGGTTTTAAGAAGTGCCGCTAGTCGCGAGTGTTTTCCTCAGAGGCATAGCCACTTCGACAGCCCGGCGCGCCGCATGTAGGCATGTTTACTATGTTAAACTTCTAATTCAATCAAGCATGCTTTATTGTCGTGTAACATATAAAGTACTATTGCGATGACCGAAATCTAACTTTCCCTTCAAGCTCCTGCCGCTGTGGTCTGAGCAAGCAAACTAAAAAAAATCAACGCTACCGCGGGATGCCAGTGACGGCTCAATCTCAACGCTACGCCAGCGCTGCTCCTCGGAGCGGATACGAGTTGGGGCCGCTTCCGGAGCAAGCTTTTCCAACTGACAGTATCTAAAAACGTTGTTCTCTGGTGCGCACACATGGTTACTGTAGTGCGGAGGCTGTCAACACTGTCCTGCCCAGTCGAGCACACATATTCGCTTCGTTGTGCCTTTTCGCGGAGTCGCAGCAAGCTATGTCTCTCAAGCGAAAGGCTCTTTCCTTTAAGGAGAAACTGGACATCCTTCGAGAGGTCGATGAGGATCCGAAAAGAAAACGCACGGAGTTGGCTAAGGAGCTAGGGTCTCGCTACGTCGACATTGAGCACAATTGTTAGACAGCGGGACACAATAATGAAAAATGTGCTTTCGTTCAGCGTCAACGCGAAGCAAGCGAAGACAGCCCGACACGTGAAACTTGAAGAACTTTTATTGATCTGGTTCAAGGAGGTTACTGCAGCCGATGTGAACATTGACGGCAAAGTTTTGCATGAAAAAGCCAACGAGATCGAACTTGCTCTGCACATGGATGGATTGCAGGCCTCAAGTGGGTGACTGCACCGTTTCAAGACGAGACACGGTCTCGTGTACAAAAGCATCTGTGGGGAAGCCAAGAATACTGACGAGACCGTTGTTAACGACTGGCTCGCAAAGCTGGAGTCTCTTATCTCCGAGTATGAGCCTCGTGATGTTTTTAATGCAGACGAGGCAAGCCTGTTTTTTAATCTCCATACCGAGAAGAGCCTTTGCTTAAAAGGTGAAGCGTGCCAAGGAGGCAAAATAAGCAAAGAAAGAATAACAGTTTTTCTGTGCTGCAATGTCGACGGGTCGGAAAGACAGACTTACGTTGACCATAGTTGGAAAATTTCGAAAGCCTCAGTGTTTCCAGCGCGAGAGCCATTTGCCATGCATCTATCGCGCAAACAAAAAAGCGTGGATGACGGCGGCCCTGATCGAACAATTTCTGTCTCTCCTTGACAGAAGAATGGCCTGCAAGAATCGAAAAATTGTTCTGATTCTTGATTACTGCGCCGTCCACCAGAAGCAAGTGACGCTTCAAAACATCAAGCTGTTTTTTTTGCCCGCAAACACGACGATGCACTTGCAACCGCTTGACGCTGGGATTATAAAAAACGCCAAGCACCCTGTAAAGAGCCTTCTTGTGCACTGCCTCCTTGCCAAAATCGAGAAAAAAGACGAAGGTGGCCTGCGAATAAGCCTTTTGGATGCCATCCATCTTATCTCAATGGCTTGGGATAGAGTAACGCCGAATACCATTGAGAACTGCTTTTGTAAATGTGGCTTCTCTAGGATTCCCGAAGAGGTGCCAGAGGTCCTTGCGGAGTCAGAGGAGCCCATTAAGGGTGGGAAATGCCTTGATGCCAGGTGTTCGACTGACAACTTTTGAATGGCGGATGACAATCTTGCCACTTGTGGTGTGCGCACAGTAGAAGATATTGGGAACGAGGCCACGTGGGAGGTTGCCGATTCCAGCGACGATGGCGAAAAAATAGACGAGTGCAACGGCGAAGGACCAACACCGGGGGCTGAAACTCTGCATGCGCTCGACGTCCTGAGGCGTGCTATGACTGCTGAAAAAATAAGTGACGACACATGCATGCGTTTTTACGGATTCCAGAACAGTCTTCTGAGCGACTTGACAAAAAAAAGCAGAAAGACATCAGAAATTTTTTTGTCCAAAAAATACATTTTTTTTGAGTGTCGAAAATGAGTTTGCTTCCGACTCAGTCTTAATTTAGTTAGTTTTGCATGTGTTCCGATGATACGAATTTCGGCTATTACGAATATTTTATGTGACCCTGCGAGATTCCTGTCATCGAGATTCTACTGTACACAGCCTCACAAATCTCACATCGAACTTGGATCCCATCACAACGCCCGACTTGCACTAAATGCAAGAGTGCACCCACACCACTTACAATGACCGGCCAAGTGACCCCTTAAGCAAGCAATGATACTGCTACTCAGTGCTCCCTTAGACAGTCGTTAAAGCAGTGCCCCATCTCTCCTACATAACATTTGCTGCTGGACAAAGGATACTGTTCACAACGCCTTGAACATAGGAAATGAACCTGGTAGCGTGTTTTATTAGCATCCTTGCCCTCTTTTCTCATTCACAACTGGGCGCAGTTGCAACAGCTTATCTGGCGCTGCGCAGAGCACAACACATTTCTTGATTGATATGTGGGGTTTAATGTCCCAAAACCACCATATGATTATGAGAGACGCCGTAGTGGAGGGCTTCAAAAATTTCGACCACCTGGGGTTCTTTAACGAGCCAAATCTGAGCACACGGGCCTACAACATTTCCGCCTCCATCGGAAATGCAGCTGCCGCAGCCGGGAATCGATCCCGCAACGTGCGCGTTAGCAGCCGAGTACCTTAGCCACTAGACCACCGCGGCGGGGCAACAACACATTTCTTGGCTACTTTTTTCAAACAATGCATAAAAGGTGATGATTGTAGGGCACTCCTACTCGCCGAGTACCGAAGCAGCTTTGATCTTTTGTGAAAAAAGTGCACCAGTTCTTTTTAAGAAAGCTTTCCGTGACAGATGCCACCAGTTCATAAGGAAACTCTGCATCTGCATTGCGAACACTTGTGCTTGCAAGGTTCAAGTGACCCTGTGTCAGCAAGACTTCTGTGGGGATCCGTGCAAACAGTTAATCACTATCTCACGTTTGACCAACTCCAAATGTGCCGAGCTGTAACCTGAAAGCTGCTTTTTATAGCGGCACTGATATGCCTAGCAAACCTGGTTATCAGTAAAACGCATGTGCATGACTAAATATTGAAAATGTACATCCATTCAATGGCAACTCACGGTTGAAGTTGTGGTGTACACGTATCCCGAAGGAGTACGGCCACCAGCGTGGGTCCGGTCTTAGCGAGCCGCAGGACACGCGTTAACCGTCGCCGTGGCGAGAACACGATACTGCTCAAGTCGCAACACTTTATTGTGGCAACACCAAACGCAGTACAGCCCGTTGCAAAGGCGCGGCGGGAAAGCAAATAGGCTTATCCACGCCACGGGCACAAAGTACTACACAGGGTGCCACGAGCACGTCTCCGCGGTAAAGGTGATCCACGGAGACACCGGGACCAAGGCCCGGTTGCTCGAGCGAGGGCAAAGGCGCTCGCGTTGGCTTTGGAGAAAGACGGTGCAAAGGCAGCGGGTTAGCCTCAATTCCCACAAAGTTCAGCCCCTTTGATCAGCTTTTGAAAACATCTAAAACTCCCTCGACCAGTCTGCCACAGTTCAAAAGATCATCCACTTCTACAAAAACTAAAAAGCCATCTACATAGCTAACACATTTAACAATGAGGTAATTAACGCACACTGCAACGCACCAGTGACAGCAAGCTAAAAATATCTTGCAAAGCATGGAGGCAGCACAGGAGCCAATACATACTCAGGCCCTCTGGACCTAAGACTAGTTCTTAAACGAAGCAAATGTAGAGTCAAGGTAAAATACTAAAGGGCCTAAAAAATTTACCAACAACATCCCCGCATGCATTCAGAATGAAATATCGCCCACTACTTCAAACAACCTCACGGTGACAGTTAGTTCCTTTTTAGAAACATATAACACAAAACTTCAATGACTAAAAAATCAAAGTTAGCTGCAGTCCTGAGCAATTTCCTAAAAAGTCAGTTACTTCGTTCAAATTGCAGATGCAAAACGAATCTTTCACGACCAAATTGTCCAAGTGTGTCTGAATAAACCTAGACTACACATAACACCCTGCCACATGCACTTTTCAGACGACTGCTCTAAAAGGATGCCCTTGCTTGTGTGTTTCAACGGAAAAAGATAACTTCAGCTCATCTTTGTCAGTCACTAAAATGTTCTTGTGCAAATGAAGCAACTTTATTTGCACAAATCTATGGCTTCTTTTTTTACGACAGTCTTCCTATGTGCAAGCAGAACAAAACTTTTCGTCAATGGCCAGAAAAGCTTTTTCCTCGTACAGAGCAACAGGCATGACTATAAATCCTCCCTCTTTATGAGCTGCCAACAATGCTTGTTCTTCTAGAAGCTTGTTCGGCAATCTTATGCTTGCATCATGTCCACCAGCGCTGGCCAGGGTATACACCAGTGTTGCCAGTGTACACTTCTTTAGTCGGGGCTCACGGCATTCTCTCTGGTAATTCCAGCAATGCTCACTAGATGGCACATAGCCACCCAAGGCACCGGTTTCTGATGGCCCGCACGCTTACCTCCTCATGACTACGTCCACTTCGTTCTCGTCGCTTCATAGTCGCGGCAGCACGTGACAAGTTCCTACGATGAGTGTTACGCACAGATATTGATATCCTTCCAAGCCTTCTCACCTGCCTGCGCTGAACCGCATTGAAGAACGCCTGATAGCTCCGCTTCTGCCATTCATGAGCGTTAGGCATCTGACTCATGGCAGTAGCCAGTATGGCATAAAGGGGCAGGTGGTTAACGTGCCAATCGACGTGGCCAACACTGTGCAGTGCCCATTGCGGAACGTGCCCAACAACACTGACTTCGATGTATACATCATGCGCTGGCTCGTCAACAAGCCTTCCCACAGAATCGGTCTCACCAAGAAACGCCCCGTGCACCTCCGAGCAAGCTCCCCTAACATCATTCACTTTGTGGATATGGTGGTGATTTTTTCATGCAAGAAGTCAACAGCTTTCTTGACGCTTACGGCTTACTTATGTAACCAGCTTTTCCAGACAGCAGGAAATTAACAGGTATCGAAATACATCTGACGTTCTCTTTGCACTGTACTTGCTGAGCTACTCTCCTAACCAAAGAAACTAGAACTACTATATTTTCATTGGGCTCCACGCTGTACTAAGAACTACAATTCAAAACATCATAAATGAAGTCAAGCAGTTCAAACTGTACAAGCAATGTGACCTGCTATGGCTTTATACTACTAGTCATCTTGCTCTTTTTTAAGCACACCACAACACAGGCAGACAGTTCTGACATCAAACCTCACTAATATTTACAGAGTCCCCCATTCAAGCACGAAGCAAGGCCTCATTGGAGAAAATAAGACATGACAAAGTCAAGATGTTATGACATGGTGGATCGGGATGGCAGTGTTCTGGCCCACCGTATCATCACATGCCAAGATCTTGTCATATGCACGAATGCAACAGTTCAAACAGTATTTGAAGAAATTTTTGGAGCACGAGAACCTTAATTTGGGGCAGTTTCACAGATCTATCTTACTCTTGGAATAGAAAGCAAAAAAAATGTGCACACCATTTAACTTCAGTGCAATCACGTTTTAGCTTCAGTAGGCAAAGTCTTAGAAAAAAGATCATTGAATACTGTTTAAACCCACACGACGTGTAAAACTTATACCAACCTGCAAATCAGGTTTATGTATGTTCTCAGTGTAGTTACAGGATCAAGCAAAGAAACAAAGCAAAAGGAATGAAATAAAAACTGCAACTAATATCTTTGCATGAATCACGAAATACTCTTATCAGTGAGTAGTGATTGACTAGTCTTATTAAGTCCAAACTTAATAGCATACCAAACAGCTCTTCCATGTGAGTAGGATTTGGCTACATTAGGCCCAAACACTTAGACAAAACTGTTCCTGCATATGACTAGAAGACAACTAGCTACTTCCGTTACCCAAGAAATGGACATTCTGTGCTGCCACAGAGCACTTGGTGGTCCTACCCAAGGAGGTGACAGCAAACATGTTTAGGTTTATGCCAATTAAATGGTTAGGGTGCATTTACAGCAATACTGACAGTGCTATCCACACGCGTTGCTAACCAGATAGCTGGAGATGCTTATTGTGATAGGGTTGTTGGCTATAAGTCACATTAGTGCACTCGTTGGTGCCCACGATTATGCCTTCATGCTTTTCCCATGCTGATCAGTAAAGATGTCACCGTACTCCGAAGAAAGTCGAAATCATTAACCAACCAATCTGCATTTCCTTAAGAGGCAGAAAGCCTTTTGCAGGCTATTGGAGCGTTGGCCTGATATTGAGCTGAGAGAACGAATAAACTTTATTAAAGGTTGTAGAAAAAAAACAGTTTAGCTTGAGCAGCCAGTAAAAATGCTCACCTGATCTATATTTTACCTTTTAATACACGTAAAAAGGGTACACGTTAAAATTCTACTGTATGTATGACAAATCATGCGCTTGAGCTTTGGTACTTCTACCAATGCAATATGTCGACAGGGCTCTGCTAAACAGTGCTAACAATGACAACGTCCCCTATTAACATTTGCAGTGCCAGTCAAATGGTCAATAATTTCCAATGAACACACCAGCAGCAGACTTTTAATGCTTTGTACAGGAAGCTCCCAATTTATATTGACACAAAATTTTACTCATACCGAATGTCCATGTACAAGAACAATGCAACCAGCCGTGAAATGCCAGAACTTTTTGGGCACGGACTACCAAGAACCTTTTTGCCTTGCCTGTGATACAGTGGCAACACATGGATACGTTAACATGGTGGTGAGATAAGGTTAGGTGACCCACATCTATTCCAATGAATTGTACAAGATGATAAATGTCTAAGCTTCAGGTTGCCAACGTGGCCTCCATTTTACACTGAAATTAGTGAAATTGAGAAATATTGCAGTTGGTCTGGCTGTGCCGCACAGCTTGGTCCAAAATTACGAAACTGTGCCAGAATGGCACAAATGATGGAGGTTTGCCCTCTTGCAATGTCTTATATTTTATTTCCACCCCCTCACAACCCACAATCATTATATGTATAAGTGTGTTCTTTAAAAGTACTGAACGAGTTGGTAGTTAGCACCAAATAAACTTATTTGTCTTTCTTTTATGTCTGCTTTAGTGCTTCCACAAGTCTAAGTGTATTTCTAAGCTGAATACAAACATGAACAGCCACCAATTAGGCCTGTTTATTGCTTTGATAAAGAATATTTGGCACTGTAACACTACGGTCAGCACACAATGGTATAGTGACACTCCGTAATGGTGGAACAAGCGTATAAGCTGAGCTAATTCTGATCCCCACAGTGTATGAATTCAGTGTTTGTTCTGGCTTTCTACTAGTGTACAGCTAGACTTTGTCTGCACTTTGCCAAACTATAGGCACTCGCTCTCATGCTATGAACCAACTAGCTCCAATGAATACCATTTTGATGTTACCAGAAAAAGAAAAAAAAAAGACTACCCTCACAGTATGAAAATTTATAAGCCGAACTTTCTGCCATTTTTCTGTTACATTGCTGCTACTTACACATACCAAAAGTTTCTTTTTCCTTGAAAAAACGAAAAGCACTCCTCAACTGCTCTGCTCCAAGGCCCATCTTTTGTGCCATTTCTGTCCATCTGGGCCCAACCGTGTCATACATGCGTAGCACCTGTTTCTTCTGTTCTGGAGTGAGCCTGTAACAAAAGTATCACAGAAGACAGAGGTGCTGAATGCCTTTTTTTTTTCAGTGAATACAATGATTGTACAAAGTAGAGAAGAATCTCAATATTCACTATGATAAACATACTCTTGTAGTCAAAAGCAGTACCAATTATGTAGGCATTTTATAATTAACAAACATATATAGGCTTTCTATACTTATTAACACAGCAAAAACAGCAAGTTGGCTTCCACTCACAATGAAAGTAAGAGTGAAAAAAAAAATGTTAAGACAAGATAGTAGATAGGACAGACACTGCATATTTATGT
The DNA here is from genome assembly GCA_013436015.1 of Rhipicephalus annulatus. Lineage (NCBI taxonomy): Eukaryota > Metazoa > Arthropoda > Arachnida > Ixodida > Ixodidae > Rhipicephalus > Rhipicephalus annulatus. Next base: position 411,249 of record WOVY01002049.1, on the reverse strand, counting down.
TTATTGACACCAGTCACTTTTCAATATTCCACTTTTTAAACATGAATTGTTCACTATCATGGGTGACCAGATGAGACACTATTACGGACATCATTTACAAAAATTAGTGGGGGGATGAAAAGCGACACAAGTATCAAAATGACTAGCTTTAGCGTTGCTCTAAAAATCACAAATAACAGCAATGTTCTTGACGTCATGTAAAAGTATTTATCTTAAAAGACCTGCGAGAGCCAAATTTTCGCTTATGACTTTTTTACTATAATTTGTCGCTTTGCGTCTGGTTATGCCGAAACCGAATAAGTGCTCTAACATATCATATAATTAATGCTAGCATCGCTAAATGTGACGAATATATCGTCACTTCGAAACGCCTGCCTGAAGTTGTAAGAAACTCGAACCTCACAGCAGGAGAGCACCTAGGACAATGTGTGATCAAGCTTCAGTGATGTTAGGAGTGCAATTTTAAAATCAAGGCCCCGCACACGGTATAGAATGAAACTATGTGGGTGCTTAGATAAGAGTTAATCCCATTAAGAGTGCATTTGTTTAAAAAAATAAAGAAAATGATCTCCAGCGCAAGCAGCCACAACCACCTACAGAGCAGCCTGTCAAGAACAGAGCAAGAGGGGCAAGGAGCAACAGCTCGATAGTCGATGCCAGTAATGATATTGTGTGTGCCCCATGTATGTTCTGCGACATCGACAATACTTGTTCTTCTTGTAGAAGGTCACAAGGGACCTCTGCCTACGTCATACTAGTGGCGATGACACTCGGATAAACATTCATGGATATTTCAAAACCGAATTAAAATATTTTGATGGTAAGGCTTGCTACTAATAATTGGTGAGAAGTACCCACTTAATACAGGACACTGAAACAATGCAAACAAGTCGAGGTTTAAATTTTTGTGTCAGGGACTTTTTAAAAGGGTACTAACACCATTTTTTTGCCATATAAATCTTTTGTATTGTAAGACAGCTCTGAGCAAGTGTGAAGCTCAGCAAATGCTGATATTTTATTTTGATAGTAAAGTCCACTTTCACATGCCGCACCTACCGACATCAATATTAGCTTGACTCCCAGAAGTGCGTTTCATTGGGCTAGTTGGTCAAACATAGTAAAAGGTTAAAAAAAAAAATGGTGCGAACTAGAGGATACGAACGAAGAAATTAGAGACAGGATAAGCAATGACTAAGAGCTGGCTGTTTTATTGCTTTCCTTAGATACGTTCTTTTTCCCATAGAAAAATTTAGTTGGCAACCATATTGGCATCTTCAATCCTCCTAACAACTGCAAAAACATAATCCAATAATGAAACACTACAGCATTTTATCACACATAACCCATCACTGAATACAACTAACACTTTCAGCTATGCCAAGAAAAAAAAAAAGTATCCTAGCATAATACCTGTATCTCTGACCATGTAATGCCGGTTTTCTATCATTAAAAAAAGGTGCACAATTATGTCGCATTTGTCCAGAAAGCCAACATTACCAGTGCTTTTCTAACACCCCCCCCCCCCCTTTTTTTTTCAACTGTTTGTAGATAGTGTGCTTACTGTGGAGGGGGAGGGAGCCACAAAGAAAGAACATTGCTGCACAGTAAGACACATCTAGAGAGCTGATTAAGTTGTCAGAAGCCAGAAGTTTCCCTGCCACTACAGCCACGGCTGCATATATTATCCTCTATGAATGCCAAGCACAATCACAATAAAATGCAATGACATGGTGTCTACTTTAGTTAGAGCTAGACTACTTTAGCTATTTTATTATACTAAACTAGAAACACTGCACTGATGGCTGGTGAGTACACATACATCAAAGAATATTCTGCCTTGAGGTGCAACCACATTTCCCTGCACAGCATGGCGGAAAGCGATATGGGTCTTTGCTGCCATATCCTGCTCGCTAGCCTTTTTCAGGCTGCTCCCATCAAACTGCGCCACCACAGAAGATAGTTCAATGTTTATATTTAAGCATTTTAAGGGAGTTTGCTGGAGTACACCATGTCTCGAATGACAGCTGAACAAATGCGTCTCTCCTGCTCCCAGTATGAAATGACCAGCAATGATCATATTACTATCATCTCATGCTTGGCAGTGCATGGGGGCCCAATGTGTTTTATAGCTGTATAGCACAATAAAAGCAGATTGGCACAGCATAGCACAAATTGAGCAGCATTTCCACCACTAGCTAAACAAACAATAAAATGAGAACACACTTACACTGCCTTTGAAGGACTGCCTAGGGGATTCAACAAAATACGAGCCCGCATATAGGCAGAATGAATTGTCCTTCGAGGCAATCCTCTACCTGTAAGGCATAAGTTGATTTAATGAAGGTGGCACTCCTCTATCATAAAAAAATCAGTAAATCATGCTATTCACCATAATCATATGCACTTATACAGGTTAATTAGGCATCTCACATTATTTTCTGCTTCTTGCCTCTCAGTTCTGTCATCATAATGTAAATTAAAGCTGAAAAAAAAAAACCTTGACCAATAATTTAAACATACTAAAAGAACTCAGGTTGAGATATGCAAATTCAATGTGCTTTCTGAGCTTACAAAGTCTTATTTTTCCATGACATATCAGATGTTTATGAGCTGCTGTATTGACGACTTGTTTTATTAAGACAAACTACAACATGATGCTTTATTGTCTAATTCTTCAGTTACTCAACCTTCACACAGGCTTCAACACGACATGAAGTGGGACCCAAGATAGCACCTAATGTGCATACGCTTGGGCAAACATGCATAAACCCCAACATGTAAATTTTTAAAATCACTTTCTGATACACATTTAATTGGCAAGGGGAAATTACTGACACATACATAAATTGCATATATCACCTAATATCCGCAGCAACTTCTTTTTTCTAACCACATCCTTTACTTGCTTCTGTAAAGCCGGGTCATGATCACCAGAGTGTCCCACAATCATATAAGGATAACGTATGTTGTAATACTGGAAAGCAATGATAAGAAAAAAATTAGAATGCATATATATGCCTTAAATATTTTACCCAATTGTAATGTGGCAGGTGTCAGATAAAATGCATTTGAACAGAAACAGTTGATAGATAATTACTAATATGCCATGCTATGCAAGTCGATAACTTACCTCTGCTATGCCGTAAATATTCCTGAGAAGAATACGGTCCTCCTTAGCAGTGTACTTTCCATTATCGATAGTAAGTCCTGGAATACAATTAGTATGACAAAGTTATCACAACATATAAAAAGATATGAATGCTTTCTTGTGACACCAGAATTTATGAGGCAATCAACACGAGTTTAGTTTTCCCAAAAAGCACATACATGCCTACACTCCAGAGCAATAAAAGTTGTTGTGTGAGGACACTTGACTTTGTCTTGTCCATCACTGTTTTCCCCCAGACAGCGAAAATTCTCCCTGAAATCTAGTTTCCCCACATAGCACATGCCGTTGCAGTATATGTGCCCTACCTACGCAGTACATGGACAATGGTGCAAGCATGCCTGTGTTTGCGCTATATGTGGCATTTTTCTTTTCCAAAAGAGCCAAATCAAGAATCTTTGTTTAAGAGACAGTGGACAAAAAAAAAAAAAAGAGAGAAGTCAACACACCACAAATGCCCATAGAGTTTCCTATAAATGCACTGGAGGGAATTCTGGCGCTGGTGTCTGTGGGAGCTGCAACGCATGGCGCTTCAGCGAGCACAAAAATTATGGGCAGTACATAAATTTGTCTAATCTTCGTACTTTCGGCTCCGTTTGGCTTCGCGTGGCTTGTAGCTGCTTTGATAAGAGACCACAATTAGCAAAGGTTTAGCAGTTATGCTTCACTACCTTGCCCTTTTGAGCTCACCAATTCAAATCAGGTCCCAAAGTTCAAAATTGTTTGTTCTTTTATTTGTGTGATGTGAATGTGCACGTTTGAAAAGTGGGCGCCATCAGCCTGAACCAAAAAGGACGACGAAAATGACCAGGACACAGAACTTCTCGTCACCTGGCATGGGCCAGGCTTGTTCTGGTTTTCTGGCGTTGGCCAAGAAACCTCTCCGGCTTCGTGTACGAGCTGCAGCTGCCGATCACCGAAAGGTCACTGCCCTCAACTAGCCCGACGCCTCCTTCCATACCAGTCAGGGATGTGAGCGTCTCAACTGCATCACCGCCGTCACCGTTTGCATGAGTGCGTCTATACCTCGGTAGCAGAGCATCCGTAGCAAGCACTGCATCCAGCTATGTGGGGATATATGTTCTTTTCCACTGAACATTTATTTGCTCACACTGTCCCTGTCTTTAGCCATTTGATCTTCCTGCAAACCTCTTTTAAGTTTTGCATGCTCTGTTCTTTGTCTGTTACTTACAATCTTTTGGCAGTTTCGTAAATATACTGAGTGTTGGGGATTTGTTGGGAACAGGCTCATTTCTCAATGACGGTCATGTCAGCGGTTTTTGTTTTACACAAACCTACATGAGAGCTTACCCATTAAATAGCCTCATGACAATTCGAAACAAAGCCAAAACACTGTAATAAACAAAGCCACAAGTGCAATTGAAGCCCACATACAGGAAGACTATGCAAATCCATGTATTACAAATCATTCTTAAGGTTGCTGACTGATCGCAGCGCCAGAGTCCTCTCTAGTTAATTTTAGGAAACTCTATGCTAACACCGGCTACAACTGCAAAGCTGCACAACAAGGAAAAAAAAAGATAGTATGAAAGCTTATCTGTGCATGCCCATACAATAGGCGTACCTAAAAATCTATCACGTGAGATAGGGGGAGGGTCTACAAGAGACAACTATTTATACATTTGATTTCGTCTTTATGCAGGTTAATCGAAGGTTGAATCACACGTGCTACCACTATTACCGATATGCCACGCTAAAACCCTCAAACATGTTTCTTGATTCCTCTGTGTAGAAAATAGTGCATTCATCAAAATTTGGTGTGCACTACTGTCGACAATGTGAAGACAGATTAGGTAGTAAGCCTCCGTTTAGCGATCTCTTATGTTTTATTGATCTTTGGTTAACACAGCAACCAGTCTGCCCTGCATAGTAGTGGCCGCAGCTAAATAGAACCTTAAACAACAAACCTGTATGGCAATCAGTAAAATTGTTGGTGTGTTTCACGATACAAATGTCAATCCACTTATTGTCTATGACCCGCTCATTCTTTGACATACAGAGGCCAACTTGCCATACAGAGAACGTCAGAAAGCAGAACAGTAGGTTGCTATGATTACTATTGACGGAAATGAGCATTTTGAATTTTGTTTACTCTGCATAATACACGGAAACCAAAAGGGGTGCATGGCATTTGTGCTCGATTTGGAGCCAATTTAGTTTGTACCCTTTTTCTTTTCTTTAAGGAGGCAGTGCTGGACTTAATTCGGCCTTCAATGTTCAACTTTATTGTTAACCAAGACTGCTATCTACCTTATTAGTTTTTTGTATGGTTAAAATAACTCCAAAAGGGCAAGTTCAATTTATGTTTGTTCATGCCACGTTGCGCTACTACAATATCTAATCAAGCATGCTATCACAGAATAGATATTAAGACAATTGATGAGTGGCCACATAGCTATGAGCACTGTAGCGTGAGAAACGAGACGCGAGTAGGCAGCCGACACGGCCGTGCCAATCTCCCCACTGTATTTCTATAGCTGAAGCAGAGCAACAGCGGTTGCAGTGTCCGAACCGCCAGTAGTGTGAGCCTGTCCTGTCCATATCGCGTCTCGAGCTAAGCATGAGCTCCGCAAAAGGCCCGCCGCGATGACTGGTAAATCATGATGATGATGAATGGGAATGATGACGACACTGCAGATTACTCTCCCCGGCAGAAATGAACCCAGAATGAGCAACTATGGGGACATATATACAAGTGTCCATAGGAAGAAACAGTGTCCGTGGGCAGTCCAGGTCGTCAATGTGAAGGGGCTATCGAGGAGAGCCAATGGGTCTCTGGTGGGCGGCTTCGAGAGTTGCATAGCAGACGAGAGACGTGACAAAAGCAAGCTGTCTCAAGGAGCAGTTGGAGTCAAAAACATTGGTTTCTAATGTTGGTGGTGAGTCGGTGGTCCTGGTGCGGGTATGCAAGCTGATGGATGCATAAGCTTCGGGATCCAACAACCACGCCACATGCACTGCGCTTTGTGAAGTGCATGGCTAGTGGGTGGCTGGTGCATCCGGTAGAGGGTGTAGACGCTGTGGTCATCTAAAAGGCCATACCTGCACCGTGTGGTCGTGTAACACAGCAGGTGAAAAAGTGCCTCTGTGTTCAGTGCCGAGGGCAAAGGCTTGGTTGACACAGTGACATGGGCGGTAGACATTCGATGCGATTGGGTGTCGTCGTCGTTGTAACCAAAGCATCTGCATTGTCCACGTGTCCGGTGGTTGCCTTCCTGTGTCAAGCCCCGGAGGATGGATGTCGCAGAGCCCAGCATGTGTGCAGTCCGGAAGAGGGTGGAACGACCTTCGGCAGATGGTGCACGAGGACTGGTATGCATGCCGACATGGTCGATGGCTGCTTCTGTGGCAGACATAGCATGTGTAGTTTAGGCGAACCAGGCACATCATCCTAAGGTTGCACAAGTCATAGTCACAGCGTCTTGCAAGCTCGGCCGCAGCTGGTTGGGGGCTTGAACTTTGGCTGCGGAAGATTGCGAGGGCGAGGCTGGTCGCCGCTAGCGAATGACAGTGTTAAGGTTAATAAAAGGTTAAGTTAATTAATGGCAACACCTCCGCGATCAAGTGGCAAATAGCAGGTGACATGCTGTCTGTGGTCGTGGCAGACTCCTGAGCATGTGAGAAAAAATCCGTCGTGGAGCATGACATGTCAGAAGTGTCTCAAGTCATCGAGGTCGGGGAAGACGTGCGGGTGGTAGGCATGTGCGATGAACCTTCGTACAAGGGCTTCGAGGGAATGCACCTCTTAGTGAGTAGGCGTCTTCTACCTCGCCATCATGGTAGGGCGTAGGAATGGATGCTCCTGTGGCCGGATCCGAGGTAGAAAGAACTGTGGCAGGAAGAGAGAGGTCTTGTTCAAGGGAGGGGTGCAGGATAGTTAGTGCTGCTCGCTGCGATGCAGGGGAAACCTGGCGCGGTGTTATGGGGGGGGGATCTCTAGACCGCCGTTGTCAGCAGGTTGTGCTCGTAACTTGCATCAGGACCGACGAGAAGGGAAGTACCGGCGAGACGGCGCAGAACAGCAAATCAAAAGAGTTTAATACTACATAGTTAGACCAAAGTGGACATTCAAGTTTACAAAGTAAGAAGCCGAGGAGCAGTGTTCCGGCAGAGTCTCAATCCAGTCTCCTTCGCCCAGTCTCTCCCTGCGCGTTTTAAAGGGGTCCAGACGCTTGTGTGACATCGGGCGCCTCCAGACATGACCAAATATGGATCACCTTGTGTTCGCACCACCTACCACGCCACTGGTCACGCCACCGATCACGCGACTGATCGCGCCACGGATCACACCACCGGCGTTCCCACACCCAAGAGCCAGGTGCGAATGAGCCATGAGCTCACCGCGTTCTCGCGCACAGCACATGACGGCCTTCGCGGCAGCAGCGTCTCAGGCTCCTCGGCGTCTGGGCATACACTTCTGCGCCTCTACCCCCGATACGTTTACAGGCCCGGGAGCGTTCGCACGCTGTCCGTGGTCTTGCATTTGGGCCTAAAGGGGTTCGCGTAAAATGAAGCGTAACAGACTGCCCCCTCGCGGATGGAGATCCCGAATGGCAGGGGACAGCATCCACTGTCAACAGGGATCAGTCGTCGAAGCTCGTAGCCTTCTTAACCTGGAGCAAGCACGGTACGCGATACCTGGCTCTAGGCCCTGTTCCATCTCATAAGGTAGTTCCGCCAGATTTCACTGATGTTGTCGAGGTTCGCCGGAGGTTGGAGGCGAACCATACAATGGAATCCAGCAAATGGCGACAGTCAAAAGTGGCCAAAGACAATGGTATGAGCTCCTTTCCGGGGTGACCCAGCAGGGGCTCGTCGGTGGGGCTGGTCGCCAGGCAGCTCCGGTTGGTGAGATCATCACACCCCACCGCTTCAGGTCTTTCATCAGCAAGAAGGGAAACCACAGGTTCTTCCGGCGTTCCTGCCAAGAGTTTGGAACCGACGTGGTGTCCGAAGAGATGCCGGATGACAACGAAGTCCTCTCTCTGGGAGGGCAAGATCCTCGCCATGGTAGAGCCGGTCGACTGAACAAACAATCCACGGGAAAACACAGGATAACAAAGCCACTGAAGAAGCAAGCGCGAGACACGTATCCACTGAGCCCCGCCAGGCTTACCTTATACACAAAAGTCTCAATCTTATTACTCGTACAAAGTACTAAACACACCCCTAATTTCGTTGCCCACCTGACGACGCACAGGTCTTCCAAAACTACGGAAGAAATAATAACACAAAAACCTATGTCAGGAAGAAAAACAATCGAGGCCAATTCATGACCTAGAGGCTTCGGCTTAAGCCATCGGCATTGCCATTGAGACTCCCCTTTTTGTACCGTATTTCGTATGAATACTGCTGCAAAACGAGGCTCCAGCGCAGGAGGCGACCATTTTTGGAAGAAGTGGACTGCAGCCATCTTAGAGGACAGTGGTCTGTCTCTATTATGAACCTCGAGCCTGCAAGGTAGCACGACAACTTTTGCACTGCCCATACGAGACACGCACATTCTTTCTCGGTTGCGCTATACGCTTGTTCTCGCACAGTCAGCTTACGACTGGCATAAAGAACTGGGTGTTCACCGTCCTCTCCTCGTTGGCACAACACTACTCCCATGCCTCGCTCACTAGCATCACACTGAACTATGAACTCTTTCGAATAATCAGGTGATTTCAGCACAGATTGACTTGTTAAGGCGGCTTTTAATGCATTGAAAGCCTCCTCTTTACGGTCATCCCAGATGACAGTTTGTGGCTCAGTTTTCCGGAGCGCGTCAGTTAAAGCGCTAGCTAATTCCGAATATCTCGGGATGTAACGTTGATAGTAACCTGCAACCCCCAGAAATGAGCGGATATCTGTCTTTGAGCGTGGTTGCGGGAAATCGCGTATGGCAGCCACCTTGAGCTCAGAAGGTCGGAGGCGTCCTTGTCCGATTATGTGACCTAGGTAGATCACCTCAGCTTGAGCGAGTTGGCATTTAGGTGCCTTCACAGTTAGTCCCGCTTCACGCAAACACGTTAGAATCACTCGCAGATGTTGCATGTGTTCCGACCAAGAGGACGAATATATCGCCACATTGTCCAAGTAGGGTAAAGCGAATTCCCCTAGTCCTCGTAACACCTTGTCCATAAGGCTTGAAAAACAGTATGGTGCATTTTTCAAACCGAAGCTTAATACTTAGGGTGGAACGTTCCCAACGGCGATATGAACGCTGCATATCTGCTAGCCCTTTCGGTGAGAGGAACCTGCCAGTAGCCTCGAAGGAGATCCAGCGTGGAAATATATCGAGCTCCACTAACCCTCTCAATTCGCTCTTCAATGTTTGGTATAGGGTAAATCTGATCTTTGGTGATCGAGTTTAGCTTGCGATAATCCACGCAAGGGCGTGGATCTTTTCCCGGCACCTCAACTAAGATTAAGGGCGAAGTGTAATCGCTCTCACAAGGCTCGATCACGCCTAATTCCAACATCTTCTTCACCTCGGAATCCATAATCTCTCGTTGGCACGGTGACACTCGGTAAGCTTTGCTACGCACGGGTTCTGAGGATGTCAGCTCGATGTCATGAGTAACAACTGAGGTTCTTCCAGGCCTATCTACAAATAAGTCCTGAAATTCTTTCAGAAGATCCTGGAGCTCGATTTTTTGCTCCGGCTCTAACTGCGCTTTCGATATTAATTCTTTGATTAGTGGTTCACCATCCTCACCGTTTATGACTGATGCAAGCCCAGAAAGTTCAACTGGAATCTCCTCGGGGATGTTCACCATCATGCATACCACTGCTTCCCGTTCTCGGTATGGCTTGAGCAGATTGCAATGATACACTTGCTGTATCTTGCGCTTTCCGGGCAGGCGTATCACGTAGTTTGTGTCAGAAAGCTTTTCAACTACGTTGGCGGGACCTTCCCACTGCACTTCTAACTTGTTTTTCTGCGACGGTCGCAGTATCATTACTTTGTCCCCGACATCGAATCGACGGGTTCTGGCTGTGCGGTCATAGTACACCTTTGACCTATGTTGCGCTTTAGCCATGGCTTGCTCTGATAGCCGTTGAGCGCTTCTTAAACGCTCCAGTAGCTTCAAAACGTACTCGACCACTACTGGGTCTTCGGCTCGGCCTTCCCACGATTCTCGAAGCAAGCGAAGAGGAGATCGCAACGAGCGGCCGTACACGAGCTCAGCTGGTGAAAACCCCGTTGCTTCATGCGGGGCAGTCCTTAACGCGAACATGGTAGCCGGCAAACATAGCTCCCAGTCCGTCTTCCTTTCGTAGCATAACGCCCTCAACACTCGCTTCAGAACGGAGTGGAGCTTCTCCACGGAGTTAGACTGAGGGTGGTAGACTGAACTATGAATTAGTTTTACTCCGCACCTTTCCAAAAACGTAGTGGTAAGAGCACTAGTAAACACAGAGCCTTGATCCGACTGTATTTCGGCGGGAAAGCCAACTCGTGCGAATATGGAAAGGAGCGCGTTAACTATTTCCACAGAGCTAAGTTCTTTAAGTGGAACCGCTTCGGGGAACTTAGTCGCTGGGCATATCGCGGTCAGCACGTGGCGGTACCCCGACGATGTCGCCGGCAGTGGGCCTACAGTGTCCACTACGAGCCGCCGAAACGGCTCTGTGATGATAGACACCAGCTTCATCGGCGCCCTCGACTTGTCACCCGGCTTACCTACACGCTGACACGTGTCGCATGTCCTTACAAATCGCTCTGCGTCGCGGAAACAGCCTGGCCAATAATACTCCTGCAACAACCGTCCCTTCGTTTTCTTGACGCCTAAATGACCTGCCCAAGAACTTCCATGCGACAAACGCAGTAAATCCTCTCGATAAGCTTGAGGCACGACCAGCTGATCAAACATTACACCCCTTTTGTCAACATACTTCCTGTACAGTATGCCATCCTTCTCATAATATCTTATGTTTTTCGGGGCTATCTTTTCATTTACCCTGCTCTGGATGTTTCGCAAGCTCGGGTCTTTATCTTGTTGATTCCTCAAGGCCATGCTGTCTACCATTAACAGACGCTGTAAGCATTCCGACGTAGGCGCTACAAGTAAATCTCTGGAATGCTCTTCCAATATTTCTGATGGTGCCCGTGCCGTAGCTTCATCCTCCACGGATGGGACCGCCTGCTGTTGTAATGCTGGCTCAAGTTCGACCTCTGCTGGGGAGTCCTGCGTCAGGCCGATTTCAGCTAAAGGGGACTCGGCAAGTGCCTTCGCAGCGAGTTCCCGTGCTTTAAAACGCGTTAGCGCCATCACATTTGCCTCCCCAAACAGCTGCCCTCTCTCGTGCAGCATCTTGTCAGACCTATTCGAAAACAGGTAAGGGTATTGCGGAGGGAGTGCCGGCGACACGGCAGCTTCCGTCTCGAGCGTGCCGAAAGGACCTTTGATAGTTACCTTTGCGACGGGAAGGCATGCACTGCTCGACTCTACTGCCTGCTTGATCCAAGCACACTCACCCGTGAACATTTGCGGTTCAACGTACGAGCTGTGAACTACGTCCATCGTAGCCGCAGAATCGCGCAGTACGCGGCATGGCTTCCTGTTCACTTCAAGGTCGCGCATGTAAGGTTCGAGAAGCTCGATATTCTCGTCCCTACCACTGATGGATAGAAACACAACTTTTGGTTCCTTACAGTGCGCCGCAATGTGACCGGGTTTATGGCAGTTATAGCAAAGGAACGGTTTCCTCGCTTCTAGCTTCCTTTGCTGTTCTAACGCAGGTTCGGTGTTCCGTTCCGACTCCGACGTATTTACGGTTCGGGCATTCCCAATTTCAGGCTCTTCCTTCATTTTCACAGGCCCTCTCTTTGGCTTGAACCTAAAATCGGGACCCCCTTTTCGACCACTGTCACTGCCTTCGCGAGCCCGACGTGTGACGAATTCCTCTGCTAGCTCTGCGGCTCTGGCTACAGAGTTAACATCTGGCCTGTCTTGCACCCAATGCCTAATGTTCTCTGGTAACCGGTTGTAGAATTGCTCTAGTAAAAAACACTCAATAACCTTTGCGTGGTCACCGTAGGCCTTCTCCTCCTTTAGCCATTCCACCATGTTTGACTTCAGTTTATAGGCAAATTCAGTGTATGACTCACTCCTTCCTTTCTCCAATTCACGGAATTTCCGCCGGAATGCCTCCGCGGACAGCCTGTACTTCCTAAGCAAACTGGATTTTACTCTATCGTAATCGTCGACCTCCTCAGTGGATAAACGAGCGATTACTTCTGCTGCCTCGCCAGGTAAGAGTGTGAGCAAGCGCTGTGGCCACGACTCATGGAAGAACCCCTGCTTCTCACACGTCCGCTAAAAGTTCACCAAGAACAACCCAATGTCCTCTCCGAGTTTATAAGGGCGAATTAGTTCTCTCATTTTGAGCGATATGTGCACCCCTGCACTGTTTGCCTCGCTTCTCTGCCCTGCCGTTCGCACGCGCTCTATTTCAACCTCGAGTCGCTTTAACTCGAGCGCGTGATCGCTTTCCTCGCGCTCTCTCGAACGTTGAAACTCGAGTCGTTTTAATTCGAGCTCCCTTTCCTCACGCTCTTTCTCTTTCTGTTCTCTACGCTCCTCTGCCTGTCTTTTTGCGGCTTCCCTTTCTCGAATTATCTCAAGGCATTCCGTCAGCTCATCTTCCTCAGCCTCCAGAGCACTAATAGCCTCGATCAATTCTGGTTTCCGGAGTGCGTCAGAAACATCCAAACGCAACTCCTTTGCAAGCTGTAATAACTCCGCTTTACGCAGCAACTTCAAATTCATGGCTGTATTCAGTGCGACCTTTCCTACTGTACACAACTATCTTGCCGCAGCCCACTTTGGCGACAACAATAGTTCGAATTACCAGTTACGCTCCCCCACTGAAAAAGCCTGGCAAAACTCAGCAGACAAAGCCCCGCACTCACCACTCAACAGCCAAGAATTCCGCGAAGACCCTCGCAAACACTGCATCTGGTTGCGGCCTGGCAGACGAGACGGCTCGTGGATCCGTGTCGCAGCTCAGCCCTCGAGTCGTCAAAATGACTGCAGCATCCCACCGCTGCCACCAGTTGTTATGGGGGGGGGGATCTCTAGACCGCCGCCGTCAGCAGGTTGTGCTCGTAACTTGCGTCAGGACCGACGAGAAGGAAAGTACCGGCAAGACGGCGCAGAACAGCAAATCAAAAGAGTTTAATACTACATAGTTAGACCAAAGTGGACATTCAAGTTTACAAAGTAAGAAGCCGAGGAGCAGCGTTCCGGCAGAGTCTCAATCCAGTCTCCTTCGCCCAGTCTCTCCCTGCGCGTTTTAAAGGGGTCCAGACGCTTGTGTGACGTCAGGCGCCTCCAGACATGACCAAATATGGATCACCTTGTGTTCGCACCACCTACCACGCCACTGGTCACGCCACCGATCACGCGACTGATCGCGCCACGGATCACACCACCGGCGTTCCCACACCCAAGAGCCAGGTGCGAATGAGCCATGAGCTCACCGCGTTCTCGCGCACAGCACATGACGGCCTTCGCGGCAGCAGCGTCTCAGGCTCCTCGGCGTCTGGGCATACACTTCTGCGCCTCCACCCCCGATACGTTTACAGGCCCGGGAGCGTTCGCACGCTGTCCGTGGTCTTGCATTTGGGCCTAAAGGGGTTCGCGTAAAATTAAGCGTAACAGCGGTAGGTGTGGCCATAGCAGGCGAGCATCGCAACACAGAGCATCGTATGGCTGTGGGCAGCAACATGGCGCAGCTCTACCAGCAGCCCGTTGAGCAAAATGCCATTCAGTGCGAGAGTGGCATCGAGATGCATAAACCATGCTCAGGAGCAGGCCGGGTAGAAAGGCTTCACTGGCGGGCAGAGTGGACAAACCATGGCAGCGGCTGCACATCGAAAGGCATGTCCTCTGGGTCATCACCGTAGCGAGAGAGATGAGATGTGAAAAGGCGGCGACATGGCCGTGCTTATGTCGCCACTTTATTTCTAGGGCCGCAGCAGACCGGCGGCGGTTGAAAAGTCTGAACCGCCACTAGTGCAAGCTCATTCTGTCTTGCTCATGCCTCGAGCTAGGCATGAGCTACACAAGAGGCGCGCCGCGGCGATTGGTAAATGATGATGATGATGAATAGCAATGATGACAATGCTGCAGCACCGTTTCTGCAAGATTATTCCCTACTTTATCATGTGCCATATCTTGTGTAGAATATTTCAAAAAGTAAGCTGTAGGAATATGCAAATACTCAAAAGTTTCTAATTACAAATCAAATATTTTGTTAATCAAATCGAAAAGTGGATGTTAAAAATACAAAATATTTTTTTAATAACAAGCACCAATGAAAAACCATCAGAGGGGAAATTATAACAGAGACGAGCAACATGCTTCAATCATCAACTCATTAGCAGCATACAGACCAAGGCTTTACGGGATTATAGACAGGGCAAATTTATCATAGAATGAAGGCATTTTTGCTTTAAAACTGAAGTATTGCTAAAGGAACAAAGTTGTCCAATCACTATCTTCCTAGTTACATTTATGATGCTGATAACTCATGAATATTGTTTAATATATGAAGTTTTACAAAGCTATTGACAAAGAGCTACCTTGAATACTTTAGTTACTGCTGTATTTCAACCTGGAGCTACAAATTATTTCTAAGGTCCTGGATGCTGCTGTATATGAGCTTGCCTTAGTTTCCATAATTTTGGTATTTTTCATCAGTTAAAACTAATAAGTTTTTTGTTAAACAATGTGAATATTTTTTTCAAGTAAAATATGAAATTCTTAGACTGTTTCACAAATGCTCACATTACAATTCTAGGGTTTGAAATTGGTTGCCTTACTATTCGAAAACTATTCGAATAGTATTCAATCTGTGTTCGATTTGGTGTCATCACCACTCAAATCAGTGTCCTTGCCATTAAGTTTGTATATGATTCAGTTCTAAAATTCACTGTTCACACACCCCTAGTATGATGATTACTAGTGGAGTTTTATGGTGCAAGGGCTATGAGTGGCCAAAGAGCGCCATGCCTTTTATCCGGCGTAAGCGATGATCGATGATAGTGATCACAGGGTGTATTGTGGCTGTATAGAGGCCTGAAATCAAGCGCTATATGCAAGCGTAAAAGGTGTGTATAGAGTATAAAAAGTCACAGCTTTGCCACAAAAGTGAAGCAATGAATGCGGTAGCAACAAATTGGTCACGCACCGAATGGCAAGCAGATCGAAACGTGCTTCGTGTTTCTCACGCACAAATGACGCACGAAACATACTCACAGGTACAGATGAACGCAAATAACCATCTCAGTTGTTGCTCCGCTGTGTCTGAAAAGCGCGCCCTTTTCGCAAACAGAGACTGTGCAATGATTACAGTGACCTTTGTGCGTCCGGTAACTACAACACGAACGTTCTAGCGAAAGTCCAATGCCAGCCAAGACGTACAATTGTCCCCACCGAGAGATAAGGGCGCGTGAGCAAGCACCTATACCTTCTCTACTCTGAGAGGCAAAGTATGCGTAGAAGATGCGAATGCATGCCGTCGCGCCCTAATTGAGCCATTTCCCTGGTAATGCTGAAAATGCAATAGTTCCCCCCCTCCCCCCCCCCCCCCCCCCGAGACGTGCGCCGCCGCATGCTCATAGTGCCATCTTGCTGGTAATGCTGAAAACACACTAGTTCCCCCTCGAGATGCCCTTCACCAGCAGTAAGTGATAGATATAAATAGCTTGCTGTTTGACATTGAAGGACGTGCTCCGCGGTGGCACAGTGGTTAACACGTCACATCCACGACTCAAAGGTGCCACGTTAAATTCCGCGCTAAGTCTTTTTCGGGATTTTTTTTCTTTCTTGCGTTTTCATATATATAGATACGTATACGGTGAGTGACGATGATGCCAACGCCGGCGGCAAAATCCAGAGGAGTGTGTCCATATAATTGCTATTGCAATAATGCTATGATAGTGATACCTGATGTGATAAATAGATGTGGGATAAATTACACATGATCATGTTATCTACAATTGAGAGATTGGAAGGTAGCCCGAATGCCTCAAGGCCTCTGTCACCAAAGGCTAGGGAAGCAGGTGCTTCTGCAAGTAGCTACCACAGCAACAACATAGGTGAACAGGCTGTCCTACGGATTTCCTTGATATATGACGTGAAAACTAAAAATCATTTAAAAGCACAAACAATTACTCATATTTTAAAATCGGTTCCTTACCTATGAACATTTGAGGATGTAGAGAAATGTGTTCATGATAAGCTAACGAAAAGTTTCCTTTTCTGTTGGTGTCTAGTTCACTGCACTGAATGAGGGTGTGAATAACAGTAAGTGGTTCACCACACCTTTCACACAATGGTGGATCATCACCAGACAAAATAAATGAGTGTGTACTATGTGTGTGTCCTATCCTCAATCTGGTGAGTATGACGTCTGTGTGGTGTGATTTCGAAACTGACGGCCAATTCCCGAGACGTGGCTTTATGAGGTGAAGTTTGTTCTGTGTTTGTATGTCCCACAGCCACTGCCAATGATTTCTCAGCTTTGGTTTAAGATAGAGTTTCAGGTGAAGTGCAGGGACAGCTATGGCTGTATGTGAAGCGCTTTCAAGAGCAGATGCTGATAGCTCATCTGCCAATACGTTGTCATAGATCTCACAATGCCCTGGCACCCAGCACACCACGACATGCTTCCTAAGCGCGTAAATTTTGCATAAGATTGTGTATAGTGAGATAAGGACAGGATTTTGTTTTTTCATTGTTTTTAAAGCTTTGACCACACTCACAGAATCAGTGTATATTACTGCATTTCGTAGTTTTAATTCTTTAATGTATTTTACAGCCACAATAATCGCATAGGCTTCTGCTGTGAAAAGGCTTGTATTAGAGTGCAGAACCTCGACTTCTGAAAACGATCGACCAACAGCGGTGTATGTCACAGAAGTTTACAATTTAGATGCATCTGTGAAGAATTCAGGAGAGTTGCACTTGTGCTGAAGTTCAAGAAAGTATTTGCGGATATGTAGAAGAGGTGCATGTTTCGTCATTTCTATGAAGGACAGATCACAATCTATTGACTGCCACTGTGTCACTGATCCCATTAATTATTGAGGCAATCACCGGGCTGATTCCAAGGGCAGACGTATTGGCCCCCCCGATACGCCCCACGAAAACACTGACAATTTAGAATTGGTCCCTTTGGCGCCCCAGCGAATGCCGGCTGTGATCCAAAGAACGAGGCAGAGCCGAGAGTTGTTAACAAAACAAATATATTCTCACATACGGCAGAACCAAAAACACACAAAAATGCACACCAGGCGATAATCCAATACAATAACGCACCAATCATAAGATACTCAAACAACGGGTTAGACGACGCAACAAGATGCACTCAAAACAAGGGGTACAAACAACACATGCTACAATGCTATTTCATGCATTAACTAACCAAGACCCTTACAGATTAAAATGTTCATCAAACAAAATCAGTCCAAAGTTCTTGAAACAAAGCTTGGATGCTTCTCCTCAAGAAAACACTCACTTAAAGTCTAGCACTGGTTGTCGTTCCGCTGCTCTTGAAGTTTCTTTTCCAGGAAGCCTCGCGCCATCAAATGTCCGCACTTCAATAACAGAACTTCTTCGCCGGTAACACGTCGGCCACTCACGCATTGCGACTTGTCAAGGTGCTAACACCCCCCTGTAAAGTTGTTTCCGCCTCGTGGCGCAGGTATCTCGCGCATAGGCCGCATTCAGACGTCACAACTATAGAGTGGTAGGTGGCGTTGTTTTCGCAAGCGTTTATCACCACCATCATCACCATGGTTAGAACGGTGGCGCCGGCAGTGACGCCTGGCGGTAAGCCTTGGTGGTGGCACGGGAGAGATTAGCAGCTCTCTTTTGCATGTTGCAGTTGGCACAAACAGGTGTCCCTCGCGGTGGGTGCTCGGTGCACGGCAGCGTGAGTCATCTGCCAGGGGCCCTCGTGGTGAGTCGAGCGTAGGTGACGCCGCCTTGTGTTTGTTATGTTGTTGAGTGTTGTAGAATATTGTATAAGGATGTTATAGCGTGTTGATCACAATTGATGTATTTGGCTGATGATAGCGTTGGTCTAAAAGTAGTTAAACAAAGGTGTGTTGTTTTGGTTCATTCCGACCATGTCAACTGTGTCCTTTCACTCCAAGAGTGTGGAGCTATCCACTTCGAGACCCCACAGACTGCAGAACACGTCTTTGCTCATGGGCGGTACACACGCTTTTCTTCTGGTTGTAGCACAAGCTTTCACCCGCAGGTGGAAAACCTCTTTATCTCCTGCTTTGTCACTGAAGACACAAGCCTTCACCTGACGACGGATAAACTCCTCTCCTGATCACCGCCACCACTGCTCACTTATATACCTTTGCCCCGAATTCTGAAAGTTTCTTCAGTGCACTGCACAGCCAAAACTCGAGAAGGGTTGAGACTTTTCTCGAACTCTCCATGACTCGTGATGCAACTGCATCACCACACCCCTTTCATGCCAGACTTTTCCAGAGATCGCTCAGCGAGAGATCTGAGGAGGTTGGTCGGCGTGGCTACGGCGCTGAGGAGTCCTTTAAAGCTTGTTTTCTCCTACGCCGCGTCCGAAAGACGCCCAGTATTGTCGATGCCGTTAGAATTCGGAGGCGCGTGCACTTTTTTTGAGCGCTCGTTTGTGACACACAGCCATGGCGGAAGACTTGCCATGGGGTCTGCCAGATACTGCTCGAGGAGTGGCACACCAACTTTTTCAGCTAGGCCACTCTCACATAGTGCATAGGGCGATCGCACCGAAGGGCGGTTCTGAAAAAGAGCTGCAGAGAGCAGGTCATTGACTGTGGCGTGTAAGGTTTGCTCCTTGTTACACTCGCCTTCAGAAAATATACAAATGATAGGTAGGATCTCTGCAGATGGAGCGACCACTCATTCGACTCAACGTAGAGGTTTTAATTGATTGATTTGTGGGGTTTAACGTCCCAAAACCACCATTTGATTATGAGAGACGCCGTGGTGGAGGGCTCCGGAAATTTTGACCACCTGGGGTTCTTTAATGTGCACCGAAATCTGAGTACACGGGCCCTACAACATTTCCGCCCCCATCGGAAATGCAGCCGCCGCAGCCGGGAGTCGAACCCGCAACCTGCGGGTCAGCAGCCGAGTACCTTAGCCACTAGACCACCGCGGCGGGGCAACGTAGAGGTTTTCTATGGGGGCTAGTACTGAAGGCGCTCGTGGCTAGGCAAATGCCTAGATTGTGCACAGGATCAAGTATCTTTAACGCGCTTGGAGTTGCAGACTGATAGGTCATTGCCGCGTAGTTTAACTGAGTGCTTATGAGCCTCTTATACAGATCTATCAGGCACTTCTTGTCACTACCCCACGTAATGCGTGAGAAAACTTTCAAAACAATAATTGTTTTCATACATTTATTTTTTAAATACTTAATGTGTGGTATGAACCTTAGTTTACGGTCCTGGATTATGCCTAAGAATTTGTGCTCCGTATTCATGGAGAGATATTGACCATATAGGTCAATATCTGGTTCGGGATGGAGGCCTCGTTTTCGGGAGAACAGAACACAGGTGCTTTTTTGAGCATTAAAACTAAACCCATTCTCGTCTGCCCACTTCGGGACCTTGTTCAGATCTAGCTTAACTTGCCGCTTATACACTGAAAGGCTGAACAATTTGAAACCGATTTGCACGTCGTTGACATATGTGCAGTAAAATATATTTCGTGGGATGTAATGACACAAGGAATTCATTTTGATAATAAAAAGTGTACAAATAAGTACACTACTTTGAGGCACTCCCGTTCTCGAATAAATGTTTGGGACAAAACATTGCCTACTCGAACTCGAAATGTCCAGTTGAACAGGTAACTTTCGATTATGATTAACATTTTACTATGCACCCCAAGGTCGTATAAGTCTCTCAATATTATAAAGCACTATGTAGTGTCGTAACCCTTCTCCATATCGAAGAACACAGAAAGAAAGTATTGATGGTGCACGAAAGCGTCTCGGATCAGTGCCCGAAAGGCATCAGGTGGTTCGTGATAGATCGGTCTTCTCGAAAGCCAAACTGGTTTTGCTCAAGCAGATTGTTTGTTTCAAAGAAGTATATAAGTCTACGATTTATCATCTTTTCAAAAAGTTTGCATAGGTAGCTTGTTTGTGCGATGGGCCTGTAGCTCGCGACTGAGGATGCATCCTTGCTTGGTTTTAATATGGGGATGACAATAGCCTTTTTGGCATATCGCCGGAAAACCACATAGCATCGTACAGTGAAAGTAGGGTCTTTTGCGTTTCGAGAGGTAGGTTTTTCAGCATTTCATATACTACACCGTCTGAACCTGGGGTGGATTTATTGCAACAGTTTAAAGGTGCTTGTACTTCATGTACACAAAAGATTTGTTCTATGCCTTTTATCTTGTACATTTTTGCTCCAGTTTCTGTTTTTCTATTCTTGTTTTGTAGCGCTGAAAGGCCTCAGAATAATGCAATGAACTCGACACCTCTTGGAAATATTCGCCGGGGTGTTCGCTTGGTCTTCGAAGCTGTCGCCCTGTGTGTTCACCAAAGAGAGTGAATATGCCTGTCTTCCTGTTACCCTACTGACCTTTTTCTACATTTTAGCTTCATGAGTATATGAAGTGATGCCTCATAGAAACCTCTGCCAACTTTCCCGTCTTGGCTGTTGCCACGTCCTCCTGCCTTGAGACTTTAGGTTCTTAAAGTTAGTGAGGTTTTCTGCTGTTGGAGAGTCCCGCAGCAACCTCCGGGCTTTGTTTTGTTTCTTAAGCGCATTTCGACAGTAGTTATTTCACCAGGGAACACGTCGTTTTCCAGACTGTCCATTTGTTTGTGCGACGCATTTTGTTGCAGTGTCGAACTGAAAAGCTGTTAAGTAGTAGACAGCAGCTTCTATGCTTGAGGTACACAGGTCAGTCCAACTTAAAAAAGTGAGGTTTCAAAACTGTTTCCAATCGGCTGCATCCGTATGCCATTTGGGAACGTGTGAAGGACATAGATTTTCTATTGGTGGGCTTACAATCATTGGGAAGTGGTCACTTTCATATGGATTACCAATAACTTCCCAGTTAAGGGGGGGATGAAGAGACTGAGACGCAATGCTGAGATATATGGAAGAGAATGTTCTATTTGCGAGGTTATAATATGTTGGAACTTTTTGATTCAAAAGACACTTGAAGGAAGAAACAAGGTATTGTTCAATCAGACAAGCTCACAAATCGCAACAACAGTCACCCTAGAGACTGCTATGTGCATTGAAGTCCCCATAGGCTAGATAAGGTTTTGGTAGCTGGTCTATTAAGAACTCAAATTCCTATTTTTGTAGACTGTGGTGCGGGGGTATGTAGACAGAGCAGATTCAGTTTATTCAAGATAACGGCTCGAACAGCCACCGCCTCGAGGGAGGTTTGAAGGGGTAATTGCGTACATACTATTCCTAGACTAACTATAATAGCTACACCATCGGATGACGTCATGGCATCATCTCAGGACTTTCGGAAGATTACATAGTTACGTAGGAAGTTTGTGTGTGTTCGTTTTAAGTATGCCTCTTGTACACACAGCACTCTTGAATTATGTTTGTGGAGGAAATCTTGTAGGTCATCGGTGTTTCGAAGAAGGCCTCGGATGTTCTACAAAAATATTTCTGTCTACATATTAAGAAAAGAAGCTGCTGTGCGTACAGAGGGTGTCGTGTGTTGAAGTAAACTTTTTGATTCAAGTGGTAGGACGGTCGTCTGGCCCCATTAAAGCTTTTTATTTCTCTTGGCACTCCACGCCGCTCTTTCAGCACCAAGGATACCATCCATTCAATTGCCTCCTCAGAGGCACTAGATGCCCGCATGTGCGAGCTGGTGATTCGAATTTCAGACCTCGCCTTGTGAGGTGAGGCCTTGAGAGCAGAGGTCCCTGGAGTCTTCAGTCTCGGTTTGCTAGGAGGCGGAGTAGACTGAACTACTGCCGCCTTGGGGGCAGGCGCCACAGCCAACGGCTCGCTCTGCGTTGGCCGAAGGAGTGGCGAGGGGGCTGGTACGGTGGTGCCCCCTGACGCACTGCATCAGCATATGTAGGCCCACAGAATGATGATACTCTTCTTCGTGCTTCCTTGAATGAAATGTTCTCCTTCACATTGAATGCAATTATCTCTTTTCCTTTCTTCCAGTATGAGCGAGAGCATGAATATGCGGCATGGTTTTCTACACAGTTTACGCACTGTGGCGAATCTTTAAAAGCTTCAGATGTGTGGCCCAAGAGCCCATATTGTGCACAAGTTTGGCAACCACGACAACTTTACGAGCCGTGGCCATACCTCTGAAATTTGAATCCGACGGGGGTTAGGTATGTATAGCCTGAGAGGAGTCTTCGTGTACCCGGTTTGAATAGTTTCCAGCAGATGACTGTAAGCAAAGGTCAGTATTAGGTGTTTTGTTAGCAATTCCTTGTTGTCTCTCCTGATTTTTATCTTCTAAACGTTGGTCACTATTTTGGCTCTTCCACCCCTCCAGGAGTTCAGCTTCGGTCAGGCCTAGCAAATCAGCGTCAGATGCCACTCCATGAGTTGAGTTCATTGATCTGTGTGGTGTTACAGTGATTGGAGTGTCAGCAAACGTTGAAAGACCGTCTAGCTTCTCAAACTGTTCTTTCTCTCGAACTTCAAGGAGGAGGTCTCCGCTGGCCATTCTGGTAACTTTGTACCCTGCCCCAAGAGTTTTTGTACACCTGGCTACTACAAAAGGGGATGTGGTTCTGGCTTGCTTGTCACTTTTCTCACTATATATGACATAGACATAAGGGAAGTTATCATTTGGTCGGCTGAAAAAATTAGTCTTCGGTGCATACACGCTTAAGACAGTACAATCACTTAGCAGGGGGGAAGCTCTATGATTACCAGTTTAATTTTCTTCAGAAGTGTTGGCGGCCACCCATTGGGAGCCCAACGAGGGGATGCTACAAGTTTGCGAATGCAGAAACCTACAGACGCCAGCCGTACAACGCTACTATAACCCAATGCACCTAGACCAACGTAGGCTATTTGCACAGGCTTAACCCTAGCTGCCCGGAAGTTTGGTAGTAAACGGAAGAGTAGAAAACAGAAAATATAAAAAGTTAGAGGAAAAGACGAAGATGTAGGGAGAGAGAGAGATAGGAAAAGGCGACTGCTGATTTCCCCTGGGTGGGTCAGCCCAACGACAAAGGGGTGTGTTGCCTCCGACAGGGGACCTTAAAGGTCCAATCACCCGGCATCGGCTCAACCCCCAGGATCCCCTTTACCGCGGACATGGCTCCACCACGCACGACTAGGCGTGAAAGAGAGTCGAAACCTCGTTAGCTCGGGCCCGTGGTGTCGCTACCCACCAAACGCCTGCTTTCGCAGATGCCCCTGTGGGACGCACACCCCTAGTAAATAGGACTTAAAGTTTGTTTATACTGATTTGTTAATAGGGTGTCTAGTCAAGCCTGCTTATCCAGCTTTGTTAATGTTAAGGACACTTGACGAATGGCCACATATTTATGGGGGGTCAAGCCTTGCAAGATTATTGTTCACGTATTCCTGTGTCACACACTGCTAGGATGTTTCCAAAAGGCCAAGTTTGTTTACACTATTCAGTGACGCTACCACATGCTGTATTTTATTCTTCCCGGTATTGCTGTGAGACCAGCAAGCATTGGTGTCATTACTCTGTTATTTTATTCTGTTTACCTTTCGGCGGTGCAATGTGTCAATGTGGGTTTGTCCATTGCAAAAATTCAGGGTCTTCAATTCATCAACACAGCTAGTCGCAATCGGCCCCGCATCAAAGATTGTGATCACCTTTGATGAATGAATATGTTTGTGCTATATCGCTGTTCTTGACATGTGCAGTACCCAAGGGTTCGAACCAGACATCAAATTTTTTTTAATATATCTAATGAAATGCGCTATTGCTTGAGATAACCACGTCATATCACAACAAACCTTGTCTCAAGATAATGTTGGTGCTGATCTACATGTTCTAGTCAAAATTCCACCAATATGACCTGAACTAAAGACGATGGAAAGGAAAATATGCGGGTTAGCCTCAAATTGCCCTGTTTCAATCCATGAGTACTGTAAACTTATCTTAAATATTATGCAAGCATACTTTCTTCGAAAAAAATTGTTAATTTGATTCTGAAAATTATATTAAAAATTGTGTCTTTTCTCCCATTAGCAACAAATACCTAAATTACTTCTCATGTAGTTCTCTCTGAGTGATGAAGTCTTGTCTAAGAACTTTCATGCCACTAGAAAACTCACCGATGTCACAGCTATCGTTCATTAACCTGCTGCTGCTCTTCAATAGTGTAATGTCGACAACATACTGCAAACACCAAGTGCATTTATTGCATGAGAAACATGGAGAAATAATTCTTCCTTTTGCATAGTGACAGATGCTAGGCTAATATATAAAGTGCTCTATTTCCACCTTTTGGAAAATATTGATACTATGATAACCACTGAGTGGCAATAACTGGATCTGTATGTATCACAGCTGTTCAAGTGTGGCTGGCTTCATGATCACTGATGTAAAGAATTATTGCATAACAAGTAAATTTAATAAATTGTTCTCTCTGCCATTGGTGGCTCCACTATCGCTTGCTGTTGCTGTAGGCATGACAGAATCAAGATGCCTATACCACAGGGACCAGAATGCATGAAAAAGATGCCGTGAAAAACCACAACGATGCTTTGAAGTAAATCTTGTCATGTGTTGCAAGTTACAAGAAAGTTTTTCATATATTATAGAAACTTCGAAGTAGCACTGCAACAACATTATTAATATTAATGAACATTGCAGCTAAATCCCTCATAGGTTTCCTAAATACTGCAGGAAAATCGAGGCAGCACCGAGAAAATGTTGCTGAATATAGCAATGAAGCTGATCAAAGCTTGCAATACCATTTCTGAAACATAAAACCAGCACTGCAGAAATCTTGCAATAACAATGCTATATGGCACAATACAATTACTCGAAAGTTGCCTAAATGTTATAGGAACTTCAAAGTAGCATCGCAAAAACAATGGATCAAGATTGCTGCATGTTGCAGCTAAGTTACTTAAAGGCTGTCTGAATGTAAAAACTTTTGGACAGCATGAAAAAATGTTTCAGCAACGTTGTTAATGTTGCTTTTGAATGTGATGGGATCCCTGTCAGATATATACGTAAGCCACATTTAGGCTTTAACAAAGGGTACATTCAATGTTGCACACCAATGCATTCTACTAAGAATGATAGCCACTACCTGGAAAAAGCAACAATGGAGGAATTTCAGGAATTGGTGCAACTACGATGTGAAAAACTATACCAGTGATCCAATGTATATTGCTTCACTGGTGTTGATTTAAATCACAGTGGAGAACACCGCAGAAGTGCCTTTTTTATCATGCTACGGCAACGACGCAACCGGTGTTAACAAGGTGCCTAAGTCATATGCCATTGCTTATGACAATGGCCATTAGCAGCATAACAAAATGAATAATGCACAGACAGAGGAGATAACCACTTTCTGCTTTTGAAGTAAAATTACTGTGATAGAACCTCTCATATCAGTTATAAGATATTAAATGATGTTGGCTTATGAATTACAAAGCTAAAATGCATTTTGAAAAATCTTACCTGTTTCTTCTTCGTAGCACCTTATTGTTTCAGCTGATGGTTTCGTTTTCTCATGAATGGAAGGGAAGCCATGTTTGCCACGCAAGTAATCCTAGTAATAAATAAATATATAAACAACAGAAGAAAAACAGCCATGTGGGCTAGTTGGTAACAGTTCATTATGAATGCGTTCGATTTTTTGCATTCACAATAAACAGAAGATATAAAACTGACAACTACTACATGTGGAAACCTAATGCAACTTATCTCCCCAATTAACTTAATTCCATGGGAATTGCTTTTCAACAAATTACAATAATATTTCATTTATTTACTAATTTTATTGAGTTTGACACCTGTGAGTTGGTATTAATGTTATTGCTTTTTCGTAACATTTGAAGGATTCCGCGTAATTATGAGTAGAATAATGTCTTGTTTCCCATTGCATATGTGGGCAGCGACTGGCCTTGTGAATAATACCATGCGAAGGCTCATTGAATGGCTACTGTAACTGACTAAATGGATTAAGTGCACCAAAGCCAACAGTGCTTGCATGAGCTGAACATGTCTGCTTGTCTACTTGTGTGGACGTCAGGCCAACCACCTTTATTATTATTTTTTTGCTTATGTTTAAGATGAAGTCAATCTACTACTGCTTTTATCTAACCTTATCTAAGATACATATCAAGGCTGCAATGGCCAGTACAACAACACAACACATGCTTTAGTTGGAAAGATTTCAGTTACTGCAAGCACATAGAATTTGTGGGGGCAAATCTCAGCAACAGCAGCAACTATACGTTCTAATCCCGTATGCCCAATTATACGAGTACAGCAGCTATATGAAACAAGGAGGATTGCTGGTGCCTGCCCTATACTATCATGGTGTGTGTGTGTGTGTATGTGTGTGTGCATGCATGCATGCATGTGTGGGTGTATGTGTGTGTTCGTGTGGCCTATGAAGAAAGTGATTACAGGAGAAGCTGTGGGTAAAAAATTTAGCCTAGAATAGAATAAGAAGTATGGTGTAAAGCACACAGCTAGCAGTCCTAGCATCACACAAGTCAACAAGATAAAGACCTGGCAACCAATTCATCCATGGCTTATCATCAACGCAGTTTTCAAGACACCCTGACCATGCATGAACCACCAAAGCAAATCCAAGCTACACACGCCCCTGCTATCAGGGGGGCCTACCATCCAGTGTACACCAGATCAGTGGACGATGCAGTAGAGAAGCCCTTATTCAACCTTTTCGAATTCATGCCACTGCTGCATAATAATTGCAATGGGCAATCGTCGCCTATTTCAACTACCACGTCACCGTTGAGGTATTTTAATTTTATCTCACATACATCTTTTGAAATTATGAGTCATAGAGGATGAAAGAAAAAAAAAAACGTTTTAAAGAATACTTGTCCATAAGCCATCAGCTGGTGGCCTATCAACTCGCTCATCACAGTAGCAAGCACTCTTTGTACAGTAAGCATATTTACCAAACATGTCTCATGCGAGGAAATTGTTGAAGATGGCCCAACCTTATGAATCTTCTGAATATACAAAACACATTCGAATGCTGAGCATGAATTTACCATTCTCACATTCTCAATCTGCAAAGTAAAGGCGCTACAACCTGAAATGCATTTAAGTCATTTTGGCAAAAGACCCAACCTTTAATCAGGTTCTCCTTCTGCATGAAATTTCTACTTTCCACCTCTTCACTACCCAACAGAATCCAAACTATTACTAAAGCCCTAGGTGTGCTTGACACCTCATGTCAAGTACACGGCCCACAACCTGGTTGGCATGAGCTGACATCAATATTAGTGATAAACCTGACAGCATGCCTCACAAGATCATTACACTCTGAATGAGTTGATTATTCCACACAATACCAGACAATGCCATAACTTTCCAGACAGAGTTGTTTTTAGAACAGAGGTTTTCAGCTCAACAGTTCTACAAGGAGTTCTACAAGGAGATAAAGATTGCAAATCGAATGTAGCTCAAGCCACATCTGCTGTGATATCATCGTCCAGTGTTCACCCAACCGAAAGTCAAAGCAATATAGAGTCACCATTCAATGCAACCCTCAACGATAACACCGAAAGGGCAGCTATTAGTTTAGCTGACATGGAGCACGCTTACCTCCAACTAGTAAATTATAATGAGACCATGAACAGTGCAGGTTGATTGAACGGTGAAGATTATCAGCAATTTTCACAGCAACATCAGCAAAGTGAACACAACCAAGTCAACAAACTTAAGTGACAACAGATCCTGCAACATGGACAACAAAAGAAAACTTCATTGAAGGTGCACTTGGATCTTGAAAGACATCCAAAAACAAGGTCATTAACATAAAGACTAATTCAAGATATAAGGCCCATGAAAGAACACCACCAGTGATATCTACTGCACCACAGAAAGTGACAAAAAGGCACAAAGACATCCGCTGTGCTCCACGAGAACCAGATACTGCCCTATCACCCTCAATCAAAGAACATGCAGACTAGAGGCCCAGCTTGCGTATAAGCCATGACAAAGTATCCAACATCTTCGACATTCAAGTTGCCCATGATACAAAGTATCCTGTTCATTTCTGGCAAGAGCTCAAGCTCTGTCTTCATGAAAATCAAGGTGCCTGGTAAGCCTACATAATCCGACATGGACCAACTAGCCTCATCACCAGAGCTGCGCTGGACAACACCAGATTAGTGAACCCCATTTTAAAATTCCGGTGAGCTTATAAAGTTCATCTAGGACACTTTTCATATATAAAACTCTCCCTGTTCATCTTTTGCAGTCTGTTGCGTACTTTTTTTGGAGGAGGTGGGAGAGGAGGAAGCCGGTGACATATGAAGAAAGTGACAACAGGAGAAGCTGAGGGTGAAGGAGTGCACAATGAATAGAATGAAAAAAAAAAATGGCATATGAGCCACGGCCCAACTCCCAGTCTTAGTATCTCTCTCTCTCACACACACACACACACATGCATGAGTAAAATAACTTAATACGATATCAAAGCGTACATAAAAAAACTTCTGCAGCAGGTTTAACTTGCATGCACACATTACCATTTTGTTGAATTGAAACCAAATTGAATACTATACCCAAACGAGAACATTGGCCAAAATAGATCAACCCATAATCAATTCGAAACAAATGGAGCAATCTATAAGCAACGACACCTGTTACACTCTAAATGGAGAGTGACTGAAAAGAAGACTTATTTGAGTTATTCTAGTGTATTACTGCTGTAAAAATAAATAAAAATAAAACATTGTATTGTTCTATAGTCGCTGCCATAAGCTGCAAGTGGTGCCGCCGACACGTACTCCCTGCTTTTAATGTGCAGATATACACAATAAAGTGGATGGAAGGACAACTGCTGTCGTAGCTCAATTGGTAGAGCACCAGACGTGTCATTAGAATGTTGCAGGTTCGATTCCTATGAGAGGCAAGCTGCCTTTACGTTTCATTTCTTCACAATTATACTACAAATACTACAAGTGGCGTCCCTATGCTTTTTTTAGCTTCATTGTCCGTTAGTTCTCGTGAACATTGAGTCTAACAAAAAAATTGGTTCCTTTCTTCACCCGCATACCAAAATAAAAGCTGCCACCCCGACACGGCCTCATCGCCACCGTCTCATCTCTCGTTCCGCTACAAATGGTGACCTCGGACGCAAGAACCAGTGACCAGCGCTGCACCACTGCTACCAAGTTCCATAGCCATGTACCAGCCAGCCGACAGTTGGAGGCTGCCATTCAACCCGCCACCGCCAACGTTCCGCGCTGCCTGCATCGAAAGATGGTTAGTGGAATTCGAGGCAGCCCTGGAACTCAACAGCATTTGGATTCAGAAATTTATGTTTGAGGTCATCGAGTACGTACTCCTACCTGACCTCAAATGCCGCCTCACTTGCTTCTCAGCGGGCCCTCGCCCCTACAACAAACTACGGGACGCCGTACTATAGTACTGTGGCGTTAAGCAACGCCCCGCACAAGACACCGACTGCATTCCTTGATCTATTGACCCACCCACCAAGAAGCATACTACTTTGCAATCCACGGCGGCTATCCATGCCAGTTTCTACACATCGATGACCAACAACTGCTGTGACACTCCAGATACTACACTGGCTACCATTCCGCATGCCGTCAAATCTATCGTTGACGTCTCACATGCTGATCGCCCACCCACTCCGAAGCCATCACAATCCATGCCATCCGGCATTTCCACCACACGATAACTGGCTGCAATCCCGAGGTTCAGGACCTACACCTGCTGTCAAGACACCCAGGCCATTTTCTCAGACAAGGAGTTTCGGCGCCCGCCTGCTTGCGAGATAAATGTAGTCGATACAACGTCATGGTGTCCTTCCTCACCCCACTCAACTTCTCAACCTACAAACTTGTTGCCTGTATCTTCAGAGAATAGTACTGATCACATTAGCACCAGTGATCAGTGCCTTTCACACGATGCAGACGCAACGCCTGGACATTCTAGAACGTGCCAAAATGCTGGTCGCAACAATCGCCCTCATGAGCTGCCTGTCCATCGGCTCCTCTTCATGACTGAAACCCGCAAACCACAGTTTAGCTACGTCAAACACAGCAGGCAGTAGCACTGGCTTCTTCATTTCAGCATCGCGAGACACGCCACGGTGCCTTCATCATTGTCGTCAGCCCTGTCCGCATCCACGACGCTTTCTATTGACTGGCTGCAGGCTTGAGCTGGCGTGCTCTCGCAGAGGTCGGCCCCGCTGGTTACGTGGGGCCAGGCAACTCAAGGCACTGTCCTCAGCGCATTAGATGATGTTGCCTGCATGCGAAGTGATACTTCCGGTACTCAAGTCATCATCCGCACGCTAGAAGTGTGCGTCTGACAGTGGGGTCCTGCAATGTGTGCAGATACCACCTTTTCATGCCCTAGCCGGCACCGCTATACCCAAAGCTCCTCGTCCCCAACAAGACTCTCAGGCTCGACCACCTGAGCATTCCGCTAGCCCGTTACGCTGACCACGAACTTTCTATGGACCTCTCATCAGACATTACATGGACTGCTGTACATGTATATAGTATTTGTTCCTTTAGTTTCTCCTTTGTATCTACATTTTCTTTTCAATCACGCGAATGCCCTAGGAGGGGGCCCAATGTAGCGCCGCAGCAGACACGACAAAAGAAGAAAAGAGCTGCATGCCTCGTGATGCGCGAGTCATGTGCTGATCAGAACACTCTGGCTCTTGGACCCGCTGGACGCATCAGCCACAACCGTTTTGGTTCCTCTCTTGGCCCGCGTACAAAATAAAAGCTGCGACCACGGCACGGCCTCATCGCCGCCGTCTCGTCTCTCGTTCCACTACAAACCCTTCAATTCATCTCTTTTGTTTAACATACCAAGGAGGTCACTTATGCAAATAGTTCCCCTTTGATAAGTAGCATGTATTATCTTTATACAGCCTATCAATTCATTGTCTTGGTTTAGACAAAGCAACATAGATTTAGAGAGACGGCTCTACTCCCTCTGGTAAAAACCCAGAAAACACCCTTGTAGCATGAACCTGACCTTCAAGCTCGGTCAAGGTGAGTGCCAGCGATTAGTGTGATACGTTTGCAAAAACAAACAGTGGCTTATGGTTAGTCTTTCCTGTAACCACCACCGGAGGCACTGGATGTATCTCAGTTCACTGCGCATTTGTGCCTAGAGCACTAACAATGCCGAACAGTGTCTGTCTTTTTTTGTGGTGCAACACGTTGGTTACCTTCTCACAGTGTGTAGACATCTTTGACCTTGCCTAAACAGAGACAAACCAATGGTAAACACTGTTCCCAAAGCAATCAACAGTGAGCTATCATTCGACAAACTAGCCTTAACCATGTTCTACAATGGCTTCAAATTTCAACATCTTTGCATTTCTCGAACACAATGCACAATGCTGTAGAGCACTCCACTCCACACTAGATGTTTTTCCGATATACTGGTCTTCTATATAATGGTAGCTTCGCAGCTAAGACCCCGTGTCACTAACCTTGAGGAAGTAGGTCCAATTCCCAGAAATGATGGTCGATTACATTTTGTTGAAGAGCAAAATGCAAGATTACTTGCGCCTGTTTTCTTAAGGGGCGTGCTACTCGGCAAACATGTTTCTTTAATCTGTAACCTAGGGTAATTAAAATTTTTCTGTACACATAGGCTTTTTATCCTGATTTCCAATATAATCATTTCAACAGAAAGTTGCATAGTTTCCGTTTTGTACCTTGAAAATCTGTAAATATAGCTCTTTTTGGACAAAATTCTTCAGTCACTGAACTTTTACGGTTCTGAGCTATTAGTGGATCATGTTGCTCCACATTAACTGTAAAATTCAAAGAACAAACAAAAAGTGTATATAAGACACTTTAATTAATAAGAAGAATTGTCATGTGAGAAGTATTGAAATGCTCAGCCCATAGTAACTGCTTAGTTAAGGTTTGTAATAATTATATAGGTGATATCAAGCTCTAAGACAGATACTTGCGCTCTTTCGATGTTAAGAAATATGTGGGCGAAATTTCATCCTGATCTGGCTGCCACAAGTATATAAAACATGGTGTCCAACTCAAAAAGTTACCCAAAAATAGATCTTGAGAAAATTGCATTTTAAAGGTATAAGTGAAAGTTTAGTGAAAGTTTATCTATGCGGCAAAAATGTTTTTTTAATGATTTGCACAATCATGAGAGCTTGGGAATCATGTTATTCTGAGCATGTGGCTTTGGCGAACTGCTCATGCGAAATGCAATGGCAAGCAGCCAGGTGACAATCTCCAGGGGACTCTAGACAATGAGCTCCTTTAATCTAGTTAGAGTTTAATTGCAATCTTAATTTTTATTGTAAAAACAGAAAGAAGCTAAATCTGTCAAGGTGAATAAACATGCAAGATATGCACTTTTGGAAAAAAAATTGCACTTTTTGACTCTCATTTCTCCTTAAATTTAGGTTAGATAATGTTACAGCAAGAACTGCATTTCTTACCAAGCACCTCAAAGTTTGAGCTGCAAGAGAGCTGGAACGAAGGCCATATACATATTTTTTTAACTAAGTACAACTACGCACACCAAACAAAACTACAAATGGCCCGATGTTAGAAATCATGTGGTCACAGCTACAGAGCTGGCCGCAAGAAGCAGTGATGTTTGCATGCAAGAGATCCACTACCATTTCATTATTCGCTATTGAGCAATGCTAAATTTGTAGCAATGAAAGTCATACATGTTACATTTTTTAAAACTTTTTTTTAACTACAAACTGTTATAACAAGCAAAACCAAAAACTACAAGTTTTGCTTCTTTGATATATAGAACAAAGAGGTCAATTTTATTTATTTATTTATTCAATACTGCAGACTCGAAGTCCAAGCAGGGTGGTAATACACATACAAATAAAATAATTGCAAAACGAAACAATAAAGGGCGAAGAAGGTTGTTTGGTAAGTTAGTTCATTCATCACATGTATTAGTAAGACAGTTCCATTCACATATGGCTCTTGAAAAGTACGAATACTTCAATAGGTCTGTGCGAGCAAAATATGGGATCAAGGCCTTTGGGTGGTGGTGTCGGGTGGGCCGGCTACTAAGGGGTGTCAAATACGGGCATGGGTCTAGAGCTATTTTTTTGTTCAAAAGTTGATCAAGGAATTCTAATCTAGCTTTTTGTCTTCGCATCTGCAGTAAGGGAATGTTGTTGGCTAGCATTAAATCTGAGGGTGAGTCTAACTTGGAGTACTTGTTGAATATAAATCTAACAGCTTTTCTTTGAATGCGCTCAAGAGTGTATAGATTACGTTTTGTATAAGGATCCCATACTATGCTCGCGTACTCTAGTTTTGGCCGCACAAGGGCTGTGTAACAAAGTAGTTTAACATTTGTGGGAGCACTTTGAAGTTTATGTTTAAGAAGACATAGTTTACGAAAGGCAGATGAACAAACATTATCAATATGGAGATTCCAAGATAAGTAGGAAGTGAGTGTCACACCAAGGTATTTGTAGGAGTATACTTGTTGCAGTGGTAAAGACCCTAATATGTATGTATACGATTGTGGATTCTTTTGCCGAGTCACTAAAAGGCACATACATTTGTTCGCGTTGAGACACATTTTCCGTTTGTTGCACCATTCATATATATTGCAAAGACTAGAGCTCAGATCGATGAAATCGTTAGTGGAACGTATTTCTTTGAACAAAACACAATCATCTGCAAACAATCTTATTTCCACACTAGGGTGAATAACATCAACAATATCATTGATATACAATAGAAAAAGCAAAGGGCCTAACATACTGCCCTGTGGTACGCCCGATGTGACCAGAAGACAGTCCGAATATTGGCCCCCTACATCAACGTACTGTTCGCGATTATTTAAATACGCAGAAATCCAACAAACGAATATTTCGGGTATACCTATTGTTCTAAGTTTGGAAATGAGTTTACTATGGGGAACTTTATCGAAGGTTTTGCAGAAATCTCAGAAGAGCATATCTGTCCTACCGTGTCTATCGATGTTTAATGCAAGAGAGTGAAACAGTCTGACGAGTTGAGTTACGGTGGATAATCCTTTCCGAAAACCATGTTGATACATGGTTAATATAGAGCGTTCTTCAATACACTTGTTTATACTAGTAGCTATTATGTGTTCAATAATTTTACAACATTGTGAAGTTAGTGAGATTTGACGGTAATTTCCTAGTGCTAAGTGGTCCCCCTTTTTAAACATGGGTACAACGCAGGCTGTCCTCCAGTCACTGGGCAGCTGGGAAGACAACAAAGAACAGCGAAAAATAATAACCAAGAACTTTGCTAGAGATAAAGCATATAGTCGTAGAAATATGTTTGGTATGTTATCAGGACCACAGGATGCCTTAGTTTTTAAATTTAGCAACATAGACACCACGCCTGGATAATAAATAAACAGTGCTTCAGCATAAGGAAAGGCTGTAGCATTAGATATACAGTTGAAATCAGAAGTGTTGAACACACTCTGGAAATATTGATTAAAATGCCGGGCAATGTCTCTCTGCCGGGCAATGTCTCTCTGATCGGTGACGTTGGTTGCATCAATTGATATTTGGGATACAGGTCTTGTAACTGATAAAACTCCAGAATTTACTGGGGTCATTTGCAATAAAGTTAGGTAATGAGGTTTTAAAGTAATACTCCCTAGAGCTGCTGACAGTTTGAGCGAGACTGTTGTGCGCATCATGTATCAAATCAGCAGTTGCCCGCCTTTTTTTTCAGTCGCTTAACTTTGCAGCTTCATATGAATGATGTTGCGATTTATCCATGGTGTTTGTTAACTTTTTTGTGCTTGGAAGGCACAAAATTATCTAAACGAAAATGACACATTTGTTTGAAACGTGTCCAAAGCACGCTAACATTTACGTCATCAAAATTTGTAAGACATGTTTCTAGGTGTTCAATTATGTCTGCATCATTAGCCTTGGAAAAGTCTTTAAAGCAGCGAAATACCGGGTTTTTATGGCCAGTTAGTGGAACAAGAGGAAAGGAAGTGAAGACATAGCTATGATCAGAAAGACCTTGTCCTACCTCTACTGTATATTCGGAGAAATTGCGACTCAGAAACACAAGATCTAATATTGAGGTGGAATCCCTCTGTATGCGCGTAGGTACCTGAACTACCTGCAATAGGTCATGCATAAGCATGATGTCAAACAGTATGTTAACATGTTTTGAAGAGTTAATGCCGGCGTCAAGGCGCTCCCAGTCTACTCCAGGTAGGTTCAGGTTACCAATCAGTAAGACCTTTTTACTCTCAAATTTGGCCATATAATTTTTCAGTGTGCTAAGGTATTCTGGAGTAACGTCTGGGGGTCTGTACAACCCAATTACAATGAGACAATGACCCCAGCATGTAGCCCTAATACATAAGCATTCTATGTCAACAAGATCCAACAAAACAGCATCGATACACTGTTTTACCAATATAGCCACCCTTTCTCCCCTAGTGCGTCTGTTTTTACGAAAAACTGTATAGGATGGGGGGAAGACGTCGTCATTAGGCAAATGCTCGTATAGCCAAGTCTCGGTAACAACCGTAATAAGTGAATCATGTTGCAGCAGAAGCACTTCGAACGCTTCAGTTTTATTCGCAATGCTTCAGGGTATTAATATTTAGTAGCCTCAACTGTTTGTTACATAGTGCTGGAATAGGTCACGAGTGCGCCTTGGAAGATTGACGGTCTCCTGATTTTACTCGCCTGTTTTGCAATTCATCCCAATAAAATGTATCTTTATCTACTATAAGCCTGTTGTGTACTAAGAATACTTTTTTTCCTTGTCGCAATTTTTCCAAGCATAGTCTTCTACAGTAACTAAAATATGACAGCAGAGCTCTTTACCATCATGGCAACAAAAGTGACCTGCCAACTGGCCCAATATGAAAGAAATAGGGCTTCTAATTGTTGCACTACCTACAGTACAGAATAAACTAGATACCACCGAATGACAAGTGCCCAACAGAAACTGCCCATCTTCTTTTCTTATTAGGAGATGATACAGCTCCAAAAACGTAGTTACAGGAAATAGCTTTAGCATTTCAAAGTGGACAATCATAACTGTTGTAATTTAAGATATCCTGCAACACTGAGGTGGCAGTGACCGATAAGCTAGATGCACAACCCGCAGCATATCATATACATGCATTGAACACTCTAGTGGTAAGCTTAACACTGAACACACCACATAAGATTGATTTGATTGATTGACGTGCGGGGTTTAACATCCCAAAACCCCCATATGATTATGAGAGACGCTATAGTAGACGGCTCCAGAAGTGTTGACCACCTGGGGCCTTTCAACATGCACCAAAATTTGAGCCCACTGGGCCTACATTTTCGCCTTCATCGAAAATGCAGCCGAAATTTGATCCCGCGACCGGCGGGTCAGCAGCCGAGTACCTTAGCCACTAGACCACCACGACGGGGCCACACCACATAATACACAATACATATTCATAACAATTCTCACATTTAGAGGAGAACAAGGCTCCTCATAACACCCTAAGCTCATTAAGGCACAATGAGAAAACACTGAAGCAAACAGAAGATACATACCAAAAACTCCGAATCAACAGGAGAGCTGAAGCCTTCTTCATCCTTACGAAATGCTGTTTCCGATGGAGCGGTGTCAAGCAGCTCAGTGTGTGGGTCATTAAATGCTATGAAACAAGAGGGCCAAAAATATTTTATCCAATGTTCTACAATATTAAAGAAACGTCAGGTGAGAATTCAGGTGAAATGAAACAATAAGGTCATGAACCAGCTCATGAAAACATATTACCTTTATCAGTCCACTAAGCTGCTGCAAAAACACTTATTATACTTTGACTACACAATTTTAGTGATAGTTTATTTTATGCACTGCTTTCCTGGAATACAATGATAAAACAGTGCATCTGTTTAAAAGGTCTGCTGTGAAGTTAAGTGCACATACAGCCTTTGCCAGAGAGCACAGATGATTTATGCAATTGATAACAATGAAAGCAGAGCTTTGACAAAAGTATACAGGCCATCGCATGCATGATGACTGCTGCGCCATGCAATGTGTGCGCGGCTACAGCTGTGAACTCAAGAAGTGTGTATTGTGGGCTAGTTGGTGAGACATGTTATGCAAACTTAAACTGCACTAGAAACAAGACAACAGAGAAATAGCGGGTTGAATGCTTTTGTCTTGTCTGCTTCTTTGTCTCGTCCCTAGCACAGTTTATGTTTACATAAAAGATGACAGCTATTTCAGATTTTCCTAAATATAAACACTGAAAAGGACGGGACCTAGTGTCCTAACTTACTTCAGCACATAATTATGGGTCAGTGTTATATTCCAAGCATATATTGCATGAAGTTCAAGGATGTTCATTCTAATGTGCATCTTTACAGCTTGTTTTCTGATCTCTACAAATGATGCTAAACTGAACAAGACAGGCAGATTAGGCAAGTTGGTAGGTCTTCATGATGAATATAAACAGTGCTTAACTCACGGGGCAAAGGAAGAAGTCACACACACAGCGCCATGTGTGTAACTTCCTCCTTTCTTTTGTGTCTTAAGCACTATTTTATATTTATGAAAATTATGTTACATTATACAAGCTGCCCATGAGTATGGCAGCAATGACTTTGCTGGCGCCATCAGATAATATTAAATAAACACACATCTCTGTCAAAATTCACCCTAATACAGTGGTTGCTGCCCTGATGAATAAAACATCACAGATCAGAATGGGATCCAATGACATTTGCTGATCAGAAATTTTTCATCTGTTGCACCAGGATGGTTAAGACAAAGTGTGGTAGAGATCATAAAGTTTATAGTTGAATGAGAAGGATACGACCTCCCAGAAATTACGCTAAACAACTGCGGGTGAATGTAACACTTCAACTCTTACAGAGAGATTGATACTAGTATTAGATTTGGCAAAAGGCACCATTTGCTAGTCAGCCATATAAATAGTAAACAAGCAACGTCTTGATATCACTGGTTGTAGAAAATTGTAGATAAAGGAATAAAAGATATCGCAAATAAATTTTGCAGAAGCATGCAAAGTAGAAAGGACTTGACAAAAGCAATAAATTGTTGTCCATCCATTTTTAGCACAAAGCTACAATGAAAATACACAAGAGGTTCCCTCAGAAGGAAAGCTTAACTGACAAAAACAAAAAAAGGGCTACTCCAGAATTATGCTCTTATAAAGTTGCACATCTAAGGAATTCCTTAAAATAAATGTGTACCCATTCACCTGTACAAATTATGTCGGTCTTTATTAACTTGTGATCATTTTAGGCAGCACTAAGCTCTTTAAAAGTAAATTATTTTCCTATTTTCAGTGCAAATATTCAAAATTGCAATGATGAAATTTATAATATACTTTGTCAAATTTAGTTGAAGACTTCAGTATTGAAAACTCCATTCACTTCATTGAAATACGTAAAAAAAAAATAAACACTTAATACTGACTTGAAGAGAAAACAGTAAGATATATACATATAAAATAAATTCTGGAGTATTACATGCTGCACCGACGATCTGGTTACAAGGCCTGTCATTTCAATATCTACTAAATGCAGTATACATGCATATTTTTGCATTCCTTTTTATCAAAATGTGGCCGCTACGAACTGGTCTTCACACAGCGATAATACCACCGATGAAAGGAGGGTAGTTTGAAATTATTCTACTGAAGGGTGCTGCAGTAGCTTAGTAGCAGCACCAATTCATACCTGAATGATTTAAATAACTTCCACTTTATAATTATTAGTCATTCATGATAAATCTGTCATTTCTTCTAGAAATCCTACAAATCTGCCTCTAAATAAGGCAAAGCAATTTATTTGGTCTGACATAGTGCAGTGCTAAAGTGTCACACTTCCTTACTTCAGGTGTTGGCTCACATGCCATTTCCTTTTCTTCATTACTGTCAATGTGTCCCAGATGAATGAAAGTTGTCACTTAAAAGGTCCTCAGTTAACTGGATGAAAATTAGCTAATGGCATTACTTGCAATGTGCCTCTAAATAAGATACACAAACATTGTCAGAAGCAGTAGTCTTTTTTTTATTTTACCATGTTTAAACATAAAACATTCCATTCACCACATTCACCATCAGCCTGACTATGTTCACTGCAGCATAGAGTTTCCCAAAATTAACTAGAGGGGACTCTGGCACAGCGATCGTTCAGCAACCATGAGAATGATGGGTAGTACACACATTTACCTAGTCTTCGTACTTGCGGCTTCGTTTATTACTGGTTACGGTGAACCCTTTTGAACTTCATGATCCGATTCGAAATGGTAAGCCTAAAAGAATAAGGTGGTGAAGCGCAACCTCTGAACTTTTGTTGATTTTCGTCTCGTGAGAAAACAGCTCCGAGCCACACGAACACACACGGAACCAGAAGCAGGCCAGAAGCACGATGATTAAACAAATGTGTGTACTACCCATCATTTCCATGCTGGCCGAATAGCTGTGCGTAGCAGCTCCCGTAGACACTAGTGCCAGAGCTCCTTCTAGTGTATATTACGAAACTCTATGCACTACGGGACAAAGGCCTCTCCCATGTTCTGCCAGTCAACTCGGTCCTGTGCTAGCTGCTGCCAACTTATACCCGCAAACTTCTTAATCTCATCTGCCCACCTAACCTTTCGTCTCTCCCTAACCCACTTGCCACCTATGGGAAACCAGTGTGTTACCCTTAATGACCAGCCGTTATCCTGCCTATATGCTACACTCCCGGCCTATGTCAATTTCCTCTACTTGATTTTAACTATGATATCTTTAACCCTGGTTTGTTCCCTGGTCCACTCTGCTTTCTTCTTGTCTCTTAAGGTTACACCTATCTTTTTCTTTTCCATTGCTCATTGCATTATCCTCAATTTAAGCTTAAGTGTTCAATTATATCTTCAATTACTTGTTTTGAAATATTCTATTAGAAAAATTACCATTTGGTTAAAACTCTGGAGTTTATTCTTCTGCAATATCCTGACTAGATCAAGACATCCCCATCATTACAACACACCAAACTTGCATAAGATGTAAACAAACAACTCACCTGCAGCTTCTTTCCTCTGCTTGCATGGCTTCAACAAGGAGCTGGATGTGGATACCGAGGCACCTTTCTGCAAACTAGAGGTGCTTGGTGAAAGGCTTGATGAGGATGTCAAATGCTGTGTCTGCTCAGGTGTGAGATCATGAGACGTGTCCCCACTACATCTACCACGACCACCATCCTCGCTACTAAATAGGGCATCACTCTCATCTGCCAAAGTACTTTCAGACATTTCAGCTGCAGGGCTTAAATTGCCTGCCCCTGCTTTTGATAGTATTTTGCCATTTCCCAGCTTTTGGAGACTGTGAAGCTTTGCTTTTTTCTTTGACGTACTGTCATCTGCACTTTCCTCATCCTCGTGGTCTTCTGGTACTGTTGATGCTCTTTCCTCCAAGGTCTCCGGTGAAGTCGCATCATCAGGAATGTTATCATTAAACAAGGACTCATCCTTTTCTTCTACGTTGGTCAGCTTTCGTCTTTTTTTCTGAGAGGAAAGCTTCGGTGCTTTTACTGGTCTTACACCTTCATGCGAAGAATTGTCAGCATGTTGAGAGGCCGTGTCACCACTTTGATCAGTATTGTTAGATAGCACTATATCATCTGTATGGTTAGGAGTACTAGTTTTAACATGTTTCATTTGATGATCTGGACTAATGACTGCCTGATTATACTTGTCGGTACTTCTACACCTCCTTTTGGGGGAACTCTTTACAGTTTGGCTGTCACCTGCCTCAGACATCATGGCTTCATTGCTGTTTTCAAGTGCTGTGTGGTTGCCTTTGTCATTTGGCAGTGCAGTGTCATCCTTAAGAGACTTGTCACTGCAAAGCAGCAAGTCCTCACTTTCAGCACAATGGCTGTCCTGCCATGCTTCATGCCTTTTTTTGTGACCTGTAACGCAATACTCCGGAGTCCAATCATCGTCTTTTTTATTCTTGCCATGAACTTCAACTTCTTCCTCAGTTTCTTCAACACAAGACACATCCACAACTTCGCTACTATCGATGTGCACTCGTTTTTTCACCTTCTGGGATTTCCTTTCTTCTTGGCCCACCTCAACAAGTTGACTACTAGTGACAGAGTGGCGGTTTAAAGTTGCGGGACGTTTGTCAGCGAACATTTCCTCTTCACCAGAAGCAGAATATTTTCCTACAGAACCTTCACGTCGTTTACCGTGCTTATATTTCTTTTTTCCTCCGCTGTGCTCATCACTGTCCCATGTGAACAATTCCCAATATTTCCTTTTCATGTCCTTTCTGCCAACACCATCAGCTTCTTCAATGGCAGTTACCTCTGTCACACTAGTAGACACCACAGTGCGCCATGGTGACTGTGCGTGTCTCCACCGCCCCTCTTTGGTGCCCCGATTTCTTTCAACACTATTCCTTTCGCTCATGATGTCAGCCGTTTTTCTGCGGTTTCAATCCCGTGCAGTGCCAATAGGTTAAGAAGCACTGCAATAGGTTAAGACAAGGTTTTGACGGATTACGCAAGGTGAATAAGTGCAGTCAAAATCACTTTGTCTCCGTGTCTACGTTACACGCACGTACGCACACGCACGCAGGTTGCAGCCAGTGCCAGGATACAACTCACCGACGTGCAGCTCAGAACTTATTCGAATGCTGGACTCGAGTTTCGTTTATTGCGCTGGTTATTCTGCTGCGCAATGAGTTAGCTCACGGTCATCCGAGAATTTTGGGCACAGCTTTCACACAGAGCTCGGCAAGTTGTTGACAGTCTCTCAATATGCGCAACGTCGGCCGTAGGTGTTCTGTGCAACCACCAGGCAGATAAATTCCCATGCATTGACTTGCTGTATGATCACTATGGCTGTTGCACAAATCGTACATGGTCTGCATGCAAAAGAGCACCAGTCAGAATCACGCCCCAAGTTGTGTGCCCAGGTGCAACAGCGTGACCAAGAATGACAGCACAAAGCCTGTAGAGCGGACTTACGTATCAACGGAACGTGTGATGTTTAAATGTTCAAAACACCACGGCAATCACTTCCTGCGCCTGCAGTAGGCTGTCACATACACCTACGTTGCACGCGCGAAAACGTGCGAAAGCACCACGGTCCTCCTCTATGTCCTCGCAACTTTTTCTCTCTGTTGGTTTACAGAAAATTGCCGATAGGGAGCAGTAGCTTTGTTTCAACAATTTATTATTTTAGAATAGTTTATCAATGATGCTCTAATTGTAAGAACATTTAAAACACTTATATTTTTGCGTCTTATATTTTTACAAAGAAACATGTATTGCGCAAATTATACGATTGCAGGTTTTTTTATTGAATTTTTATAATAATGCATTCTAATAGTTTTGATCTTTTAAATTAATTTTATGCTACGTAAAAAAACTTTTGACTTACGGCTGTTTGTGTTTGATTTTTTTTTTTACAAGAACAGTGGTGTATCCGGGTGCTGCTACCACAGCTGTTCGCTTGCCTTTCAGCCAGCCAATCAGGTAGACAGGGCGAAAATTTAAATGCCGTAACTTTTACAGAGTTTACGTTTTCTTTAGCAATGCAGCACCCTTTTTTTTAGCAAGGTGTGATTACCGTAGGTAATCATGCGTAAGTGTATCAGAAGTCCCAAGTTAATCTCGGGAACGTTACTCGTCGTTTACAAGTCCGAG
This sequence comes from Rhipicephalus annulatus, assembly GCA_013436015.1. Classification (NCBI taxonomy): domain Eukaryota; kingdom Metazoa; phylum Arthropoda; class Arachnida; order Ixodida; family Ixodidae; genus Rhipicephalus; species Rhipicephalus annulatus. Next base: position 368,189 of record WOVY01002049.1, on the reverse strand, counting down.
AATATGGTGTGACACGAAAACTGGCTACTTTGAATGACATTGCTTCAGGTTGGTCTTTCACAGCCTAAAATACCGGTGTGACACGGTCACCGTTAGTCGCAATTGGGCATGACCTGGATCGAATTTTTTCAACGCGGTCTTTTACACAAGCCACAGAAGGTGCCCAATCACTCAAAAGATTTTATCTCGATCGAGCTTAATCGCGATCAACCGTGCACCGTGTACTCGTCGCCTGACTTCACCTCTTGTCTCATCGATGATTATTGATTTTATTTTGCTCCAATTTGTGTCCGCTAAAAGGGTTGTGAATATTTTTTTCTCACTCTGCGAAAATGTCCCGCATGCTCAGGCCGTGAGCTAACAGCGGCTTTAGCAGGCGTGTCCCTGTTGAAAACTCGCGATCAAGAGCGACGCTGATGAAAATTTAAAATATCGTGCAATGTTCCATTTACGAACTTGTATTTTATTTTCTTTGCATTTCGACATGCTTTATTTCTTTTTCATCCGTGCTACACAATTATTGAAATATGACGCCTGTCCAAAGGTCTACAATTAGGGGATGCCGTTACTCTAGCCTTCTGTTCCCCGCAGTTACGCCTCCATGGCCTTTTTTATTTTTCTCGATGGCCTGATGACCTGGGTATTTTAGGAGCGCATAATAATCTTTCAACATGATTTCTGACATCTTCGTAGCAGTAGCCCGAGGGAAAAATGCAGTGATAAATTGCAGGCACGTGAAGCTTGTCAAGGCTGTTGTCGGCGTTGGTTCTGTTGTACTGTGCATTTCGTCCCGTCTTTCGTGCTGATATGTTTCGCACATTAAGCTAGTCAAGGCTGTTGGCGTGACAATTTGATAACTTTAATTTTAGAAATTAACGAAACTGTGATAGAGATATAAGAACATCACTGGTTTTTTTAACACTGACATTAGAGGAGCAGTTGTTGAGCAGTGTTGCATAACTTGGGCCCCTTGCTCAATACGCCTGATGTGTGTGCTTGTATTACAGCGAAAGTTGTTGTGAGATCACAACAAGGGTCGCGCGCAGCGCCGTTGTTGTCCGCCGCCGGTGTTCGTAACCACTATTGCACGAAAAAAAAAAAAGCCTGCTAGTAAAAACACCAAGCACGAAGTGGGATTCGAAACTGGGTTTCCTGTGTACAAGCCCAGCATTTTACCATAGAGCCATGTTAGGGCTTGATACTCCGTCTTAGGCAAACTTGATGTCGGTAAAGGAATCGCGTTAGTATTGATAATAAAGCGTTTTATAACAGCAGCGGAACAACCAGGCATCACACAATGGAAATTGTGTAGCATGTGGGTCATCCAATGCTCCAACCCATAACAAAAGCTTGTTCTTGATCACCTATTAACTGTGATGCGTACTCATTTCAGGCATACTTCTTCATTGTCGTCAGCCACTGCATAAAAAATTTGCACAAAATCCCTTGCATGTGTGTAGCGGACACCACACTTCTCCAAAAAATTATGAAGGATAGCATAGTGAATACCGGCCTACTACACAAAAATTATGATTATTTATGGTGTAGTGGGTATTTAGCAAGTGTGCTTGTAGCAGTTACCCAAAGAGTGTTTAGAAAAGGCTCTGAAAGCACACTCTTCTAGCTTTCACTGTAACTGTGCTGCACAATCCGTGCAGGCCTGGCAGTTTTTTTTTTAATTAAGCCACACTTACCTGTATACAATTTAGTTTTATATAATTTAATTAACCTCTTTGCAAAAGCTTCATTTTACAGAAACACTTGCAGCTGGGCAAGTTGGTACTGATTTATATGAACTGCACTGCAACGTTGGGACTACTACAGTGAGAAAAGATGTCATTAGCACAATCTTTTGACCAAATAATAGTTTGCTCTTGTGTCATCTTTTATTCTCTAGCAGTTCCCGTGTTGGGCCACAGTTTCTATGAACGTCCACTTTGTCCACTAATTTCACATGGGATTAACATAATCCACATAATTTCCTTTCTTTGTTAAAGGTATCTGTAGCTTTTTCTGCTGGTAATGTTTGCCAAGCCCTGGCACTGTAGACTCTAAATAGTTATATTTCATACTCTCAGATAATTCAAACAAACTGCACATTTTTGGCTGGCATGCTGTATTTTCAGTGTATTTGAAATCTGCTTAATTCAAACAGCAGCATTTGGCTAATGCCATTTATTAATATTTTTAAACATATGTACCAGGGAAACTAGCTGCCTTTGTGCCTAACTGAAAGATTGTGCTCGTATAATTTTGAAATAGACAAAAATCTAATTGCTTGCTTGTGCTTGTCAAAGCATCCGAAATCACGAGCAGAAAAAAAAAGGCACCCAAACAGTGGCAAGGCATGTGATAGTCAGCCATCATTGCTTTTCCTGACATATTACACCGAGTCATGCTGATGTTTGCATGCATCTGATAACCCACCTTTTACTTTTCTGTGCTGCTCACTGCCATTTTGGTATTGTTTAGGGTCGGCCGGTACAACCAGTATATTCAGTAGCAAAGCCTCCGAGATGAAGAGGCATTTTGCAACTTTCTCGCTAGAGGAGAAGTGCCTGGACTGGGCGTCGTGAAAAAGGTGGATTCAAAGAAAATTCTAAAGCTCCCTTAAGTTTTAATTATTGAACCTGCTGTAGATTATCTGCTATTTTGCATCTTTCAAAGGGAAAATATTTGCTTGGCCGATTGTTCAAGGAACAAAAGTCTTGGCTGGAGCTCTGTTAAAAGGAATTGTAGAGGTATTGGGCATTCTAAATAAATAACTTATTAATTTAGAGGAAATGACTTTTATGGTCCCCCAAGTGCAACAGACCATCCAGACCTGTAGTGCAAGCAGACTGAAACAGCCAATGGTCAAGCATGTCTATTCTATGGCGCTCTTAATGCAGTGTCTACTTATGCCACTCCGATGTCGGGACGGCTGTGTTCTTGTGCCGTGATATCGAAAATTGTACTTCTGTGCTTCTAAGAGTGCGGGGGTGGGAATTTTTGGACATTGTCGGAGTGCTTTTTCCTTCTTTCAGTAGAAGACTTACTAAGCAATGGAAAACCGTCGAACTTACCAAAAATGCAGTTCCATTAAGGGCCCCACATATATTATAGCACTAAACCTAAGCTTCGTTATTCAAGCCACACTCTCAAAATATGCAGGTTAGATACCAAGGAATTTATAGTTACTATTGAATAACTAAAGATGTCAACTGATCTTGTTTCGATAACTGTAAGATTTTATATCATTTCTAATTCATTTTCATCCAAAAATAGTTTTTTATTTTATTTATTTTATTTCAATATTTTACGATGCCTACTGGACCTCGTATGTCCATTTACAAAATGAAGGCCTCTCCCATGATATCCAATTAACCCTGTCCTACGTAAGCCGATTCCATTCTTTGCCTATGAATTTTTTTTATTTCATCATCCCACTTATTTCTCTATAATTCTTGGCTGCGTTTCCCATCCCTTCATACCCATTCCATCACTCTAACAGTTAGCAGTTATCCATTATGCAACTTGTGTGGGTACACCTATTTCTTTTAGTGACTACAATATCCTTAGAACTGAAGGTTGAGCAGTCGATTGCTCAAATTACAGGAACAATTTGTGCCCTGGTCTGATTGATATGTGGGGTTTAACGTCCCAAAACCACCATATGATTATGAGAGATGCCGTAGTGGAGGGCTCCGGAAATTTCGACCACCTGGGGTTCTTTAACGTGCACCCAAATCTGAGCACATGGGCCTACAACATTTCCACCTCCATCGGAAATGCAGCCGCCGCAGCCGGGATACGAACCCGCGACCTGCAGGTCAGCAGCCGAGTACCTTTGCCACTAAACCACCACGGTGGGGCGTGCCCTGGTCTGTGTTCCTGCCATTTGTGCTCACTGCAATTTAATCATAAACAAGAATATCAGCTTTTTCTTCTGCGATTTGTTCTGTGGCTCTCCTATCTCTGTCTCTTCAAAACAATACATCGGTTAAGCTTCTCTTTAGAACAGTCGGTCAATAAAATTAATGGTGATTAGGTATCATGAAAAATTTTTTTTTAATTTTGACACTTTCTTTCTGATAATCCCTGCGAAAATGTGTATGGATTTCCATTCTAGTCCTGTGCTTCAAATGGGTGGGTGACCTTTTTTTTGCCCCTTTAAAGAATTTCTTTGCTTGATTATATTACTTTCTTATCCTCCATCTGTGACAGTCTGACACTGGTGGTAACAATTGCTGCACTGTGTTAGTATACATTTGCAACATTGTTCGACCGAGATTTCTCATTAGAAGTTTGAAAGTAATGTTGAATGCTTATGAAATAAAAAACCAAGAATAGTGGAATCTCTGGTGGTATTTTACTGAGTTGGCCATCACTCATGTCTGCACTTCTTGCTGAAAGATTAGCCCAGTTGTCACTTTATCCGCTATTCTTAAGAATGAGCACTATGTACTTAAATAAGGGATTTTCAGTGATGACAATGGAGCAGAAATATTTTGAGGGATATGTGTGATGCTACTCTAGACAACTTTTCCATTGTTCAAATTTTCCTGGTAGGTGCAATTCGGCCCAGAAAAAGGTAATGGTCAAATGCTTTATTTCAAGCTTTTGTTTCACAACACAACTGTACAGTGTTTATTAGGTGATGGTTATTTATAATTCTCAAGGTTCGACACCCCAAAAGCAAGATATCTTTATGAGAAACGGCATTGTGGAGAAGAGTGCCAGAAATTTTAACCGCTTGGGGTTCTTTAATGTGCATCTGAATCCAAATACATGGGCCTCAAGCATTCTCACCTCCATATATAATGTACTACTGGTGTTTTGTATTGAAATGTTAGATCTGAAATATGATAGTGCAGTGATTCAATGCAAATTTATTTTATTCATGTGTCCTCCGAAAATCTTTGCCCAAAATGTTGTTGCAGTAGACCATCATTGAAACAACACCTAATGCCACAATATCTGTAATACATTCAATATTCATTATAAGCACTTATTTGTTACATGCTGATAATGGTGCGAAATAACGTAGATTTAATGTGTCACATTCAATAATATGTTACATTCATATATTTTTATTTTGAAATTCAACTATATATGGTGTTTTTCTTTTTTACTCTACTGGAAATAAACTTTTCACATTGAGAAATTAAGCCTGCAACCATTCGTTTAGCAGGGGAGCACCATAGCCACTGTGGCAGTTCCTGCTGAGATGCCATTTGCGTTTCTAAATAGGCTAAGGGAAATGGCCATGCATTTCAGGGAGCATCGTTCAAGTTATGACAAATGTTGCAAATATGTGCGGTATGCCTATGCCTTTTCTCATTTTTTTTTCTTTCACCAGATATGCATGGTAGATCTTTTTCAGATAATATTTGTATGTGTGTGCTTTTGTCTTTTCTATTGTTATAGGTATGCAGTTGTTGCTATGCAGAAGTTTTCTTATTTCGCTAACATCCTGCACGAGAAGCTAAGTATGCACTTCATTGTTTCTTTCCTCTTCAGAATGGAGAACCAGAAGACTCCTGTTTTTAGGAAGATACCATTCTGGTTACGATCCTTTCGGATTTCAAAAGATGCATCGGTGTCTGTCGACAAGGAAGGTAGACCTGCCTCCTGCCAAACAAAACGGTTCCTTCGTTCTTACCGTCGAAGCCTCGGTTCAAGAAAAAGTGAAGACCAAGGTGATGAAAATAATCATGAAGGCCAGGATGCTTCAAGAGCATCTCTCATGTCAATACGTGAAATTTGGGCTGAAGAGGCAAAAGCACAAGCATTTTGTGAAAAGAGCATGTCTGAACGAAGATCAAAGAAGCCATGTTCGCTGAGGAGCAAGCTTCTTGGAAGTCCTAGTAAAATTCCAATCTCAGAAAAAATGCAGGCAAATCAAAGGGAGCGTCAGTCTTCTTTGAACTACTGCTGCTATTCTCCTAATAAGGAGAACTTTGTTCCACCAAATGTTGCAAAATGCAAAAGCTATGGAAACCAAAGTTCAACAGGAAGTTCTGATGGTAACCTCGCCTCAGAAATTGTTTTGAGTGCTGCAAGGCATGCAAAAAATAGAAGAAGCTTGGCAAGAGAGCAAGATGTTTGGAGAACGGCAGTAAACAATATAGGCCTTCCAAGAACATCCACAGAACTGGGACAGTTGCCTCAAGTTCCCAGTGAGCAAGATTTTCTGGCACTATCGCAAGTCATGATGCCACCAAGGAATGAAAAGCAGGAAAGAGTTAGGGATTGGGTATTATGCAATGGTGACTTAAGCTGTAGCATTTCAGCACAGCATTCTCTGCCTTATCCACAACACAAACCCAGACAAGGTCATCTTGCTAAAGAGGAAACAATTCCAAAGTCTATCGACTGTGCCCCTAAAGTTCCACCAAGAACTTATCTTGCAAAGATGGTGCATGCCAAGGCACATCTTATGAAAACTGCTGCTCCCTTGGCCAATTCGAGGATTCCAGGAGCCACGCACAACCTTGGTGGAGCTAAAGGGGCTGCGTCTAAATGTGCTCATTCTCTAACCAGTCAAGCGAATCAAGACTGCTCTTTGCTTCCAAAAAGAGTAGCATCAAAACAGCAGGTGCCTCTAGAAAGGCCAAGGAGATTGTGTGCAGAAGCTGGCATGCGCTCCCAGGCACTTGCTTCAAGACATCAACAGCCAAAAAAAGCCAGTAGGCTACAAGCTCACCATAACCTAGGTTATGATATTGATTGTGCATCAAGAGTGCAGAAGCTAAAGAAAAACTGCAGCACTGGAGCATCTGATGTTATGGCTGATGATGAAGCTACAGTCCTAAACTGCAGCTGTGAGAGGTGCCTTACAAAGTTTAATGCAGCTGGAAGACAGGTGCCTGGGAAGACAGCCGACTTTCATAATAATTATTCGCATGCAGTAAGACATCAAGCTGTTAATACATGCTTATCAAAAAATGGCAAGCAAGCAGCTGCTCTGAGTCATCATTGTGAATGCTGCCAATTCAAAAAGACGCATGAAGAATTACAGCTTGATGATAAACTTGGATCTTTAACACACCCTAAACAATTATGTCAGAAAAATTTGGACAAGGCAGCTAAGTGCAGCACTAGCAACACGCCTGGATTTCAGTGTCAGGACGAAATAACCAAAGTCATTGAAGAAGCTGTGAAAGCAAGCATTGAGAAGCTGTTATCAGCAAAAGCAAATCCACAGCTGAATAAAGCACGATCAGTGGAGAGTCTCCATGAGCTGGCAGATTGCAAGAAGGCTGCGACTTCACCTTCGAAATACATTCTGCTCTCGTCATGCAGGTCTGGCACCGCTGATTCTTTGTTTCATTCTGCTGAAGAAGGTAAAGGGGACAGCGGCATTGCATCATTTCACCAGTCATGTCTCACTAGAGGAACTGAAAAGAAAGTGGCAACTATTAGCATTGACACCGTCAACAGCAGCTCACAATTGCCCCAGTCAAAGGCTGCTCTAGAGCGAACTGCATCACTTCCATCTTTAGTTGAAAGCAGCAGCCCTGCAAAACTAAGAGTATCAACTGCTTTCATAAAGCTTGTGAAAAGGGTGAGTACAGGCCAAAGTAATGACAGAATGCCATCACACCATACCTCGTTTCTAGACGCAACAATGAATCAGCAAAGTGTGGCATCACAAGAATCATGCAGCCTGTGCAGCAGTGGGGGTACTGAGAGTTGTTGGCAGACTGCTGAAAGCCACCATGCAGAGGATTCATGCAGCCACTCGGAAAAAGCGTGCAACTCAGTAGCTCAAGATGAAGCTAATGGATCAAGCTCATGCGTTGCTGAAAATGACCAACTAGAAAGAAGTGAAGCACATAACATTGAAGTTCAGCCATCAGTAAGTCTACCAAGGCTTGTGCTAGACTCGCCTAGCTCAAGTGTGGCTAGCCTACAAAGCCGCAAGCCGCCCGATGGTTGGGAGAGGACGCCACCATCTGATGCTCCTGACATAATTGATGATGATGATGAGCCATCAGAGCTAAATCCTCGCACACCTGATGATGCGCATGAGCATTTCTTCTCAAGTGACAGTGATGGAAGTGATGACCAGCACATTCTTGAGGAAGTGATTAGGAAAGGCATGGGTATAACACCACCAATCAAACTGCCAGCCAGGTGTCCAAAACTGGTGAAATCTCCTAGAAGATTCAAGTCAGCTGAAGTGTTCTGTGGTAAAGGTATGTGCATTTTTTGTCGAAGTGCACAAGAAAGTATAAGCTGCAGGCTCAAGCACTGTACTTCATTCTAAGCTGAACTAGAGTAAAATTGATCCATCAGCATCATGCATGACACGTTAAAGATCCTTCAGGAAGCATCATTTAGTCAATTTTTTATTAAAAAAAATATATTCAGAGCTTCAAACAGCAGTAACATAATTAATGCATATTGTGTGATTGTAACATGTCTGTGGTGAAAGTATTAATAAATTATGACAGTTAACTTGTACGATATATATTTACTTCCGTTCACTGTACATACATGTTCTGTGTAATGGTACAAGGCTATCAAACACATAAAAGGGAAAATTAGAATGCATTTTGGTAGTGCATACCTGCAACGAAACTACATAGTTTAGGTGGAGTATATCACTAAACTACGACATGTGTCGTGAGTGTCATCCCGGCCTCAGACAAAAAGCGTTTTTATATTAACTGCCCTTCCGATTGGACTCTGAATTTGAACCTCCCTCACCTCCTCCCTTTCATTATTGTCTTTGATAATTCAGAACATCTGAACATTCTTTCCTGGTAATATTACCACATTTCATTACCATTGCATAGTTCTGGCCTGGCAGTTGCACGAGAGCTCTTTGCTTCTGTTTTTAGCAAATACTGCACAGCTGTATTCACGGAGCACAACCTTCGCAAATTGAAATACCAACATCCATTGAGTTTGACTGTACGTGGTGGTCCCTTTAAATGTAGCAACCACTTACTTTGCTGATTTCATTAACATCATACAGAATTCAGCTTCTCCCAGAATGAATAGTATAAACTCAAATAACTTAAAATATACAGTACATAACCATCTAGCACAGTCCTTTCTTGCTTGTTTGAACAGGGGAAGTTTTGAATGACTGGAAGATCACTAAAGTTATACCGTACCTTTTTAAGTCGGGTGATAAGAACACTTAAAAACTACCACCAATATCTCAAGTGTTGCCAGTAAGCTAATTAGACATAGTTTTAAAGAACCACTCACCAGGTTTGACAATTTTGAGCTGACAAGCGCATTGCGTAAATGAGGCGTTCGTGATCACGTCAGCCAAAATTTGCAACGCTACGTGCCGCGGAAATGGGTTAAACTTCAAGATGAACGCTGCCCCCCCCCCCTCCTCTCTGCCAGCGCACGCCTAAAGAATGAGGGCATGACGTGAGGGTATGAATCGCCCTACGTACACGGCAATGCAATGACGTTGGTCCTCTACGTAGACGACTCTGCTTTGACTTTGTCAACAGTATACCACGTGACATGGCAAAAATTATGTAACACAACATGCATAGTTTATGTATTTGTTGCTTTAAGAGATTCATAAAACTTGAAATAAATAATGAGACGCAATAAAAAATTGTGCACATTATCTTCCATTTTTTTTCCTGAAATGATACGAGATTCGGGGCTAATGTGCCAGCGTTTCACATGCGTTCGTGTCCCCGCGGTCAGCGCATTGAGCAGACGACCGCCGTGCAACGCTCCTACACAGCTGCGCGTTCGCGCACTCATTGTGCTCATCTATTCTACCGCGTCTAAGCCAGCATTTCCAAACCATCCCGCAGAAACAGGCAGAAGACCACAAAATAACGCTGGTCAACAAAGCAACGCTGCTCGCGTGCTCGGGGGTTGGACTTGTTTGGGCACGTCATGCGCACGTCACCTCGTGGTCGCATGCTGGAGAGGGTGAGGAAGAGATTTGGCTTGCAAAGGCTACGCAAAGGAGCGGCAAGGGTTTCAAGCTTGCCTCCTCTCATCCTTGTTTCGCCCCGCTTCAAAAAACCTTTCTCCGCTCGTGATGAACCAATTCAAAAATTTTTGTGGGAAAATGTTCCTCATTGGACACCCAACAACTTCCACTATCTAACTAAAATTCGGTATGGGGCCTGGTGAGTGGCCCTTTAAGAGCTTGCTCGCCGAGCTTTTTATGCTCGCCCTTTGTACATCACGCCATATCAGCTAGTTCTCGTTGCACCTGCTAGAAACGCAGCTATTCTCTCCGATGATTCAAGCACCCTCACTAGATGTCCTGCCACACACTTCGTTGCACTCTCGGAACGTGCTCTCATTAGATAGGTGACTGATAGAGGGCTTCGCCTGTATACAGCGCTTGCTCTCGGTGCGCTTTCTTTCTCTTTGTTGAGAGTTCACTCCGTGCATGTGATGTAACAACAGGGTTTGTGCCCAAGACCCACTCACCAAGGAACTGAGTCGAGCCACGAGTGCACACACACACACAAACATATATTACATAGAAAGATGATCTAATAATGATCAAAGTGGGAGGTACTCTAATATCAACATCATCAGCCTGACTACGTCCACTGCAGGACAAAGGTCTCTCCCATGTTCCATCAGTTCACCCGGTCCTGTGCTTGCTGCTGCCAATTTATACCCGCAAACCTCTTAATCGCATCTGCCCACCTAACCTTCTGTGTCCCCCTAACCCGCTTGCCTTTTCTGGGAATCCAGTTAGTTACCTTTAATGACCAGTGGTTATTCTGTCTATGCACTACATGCCCGGCCCATGTCCATTTCCTCTTCTTGATTTCAACAATGATATCCTAAACCACGGTTTGTTCGTGGATCCACTCTGCTCTCTTTTTGTCTCTTAAGGTTACACCTACCATTTTTGTTTTCATTGCTCGCTGCGTCGTTCTCAATTCAAGCTGAACCCTCTTTGTATGTCTCCAGGTTTCTGCTCTGTAGCTAAGTACCGGCAAGATACAGCTGTTATATACCTTCCTCTTGAGGGATAGTGGCAATCTACCTGTCATAATTTGAGAGTGCTTGCCAAATGTGCTCCACCCCATTCTTATTCTTCTAGTTACTTTAATCTCGTGGTTCGGCTCCGCAGTTATTACCTGCCCTAATTAGATATAGTCTTTTACAACTTGAAGTGCACTATTACCTATCTCGAAGCGCTGCTCTTTTCCGAGGTTGTTGTACATTACTTTCGTTTTCTGCAGTATAATTTTAAAACCCACCTTTCTGCTTTCCTCGTATAACTTCGTAATCGTGAGTTGCAATTCGTCCCCTGAGTTACCCAGCAATGAATTGTCATCGGCGAAGTGCAGGTTACTAAGGTACTCTCCCTTAACTCTTATCCCTTAACTGGTCCCATTCTAGGCTTCTGAAAACCTCCTGTAAGCACGCGGTAAATAGCATTGGGGAGATTGTGTCCCCCTGCCTCACACCCTTCTCGATTGGTATTCTGTTGCTTTCTTTATGAAGCACTATGGTAGCAGTTGATTCCCTGTAGATTTCTTCCAGGATGTTTATATATGCTTCACCGACGCCCTGATTCCGCAGTGTCTGCATGACGGCTGATATTTCTACTGAATCAAACGCCTTCTCGTAATCTATGAAGGCTATGTATAGTGGTTGATTATATTCTGAGTATTTCTCTATTACCTGATTGATAATATGAATGTGGTCGATTGTTGAGTAGCCTGTTCGAAATCCTGCTTGTTCCTTTGGTTGATTGAATTCTAATGTTTTCTTTACTCTGTTAGCAATTACCTTTGTAAATAGCTTGTATACTACAGACAGCAAGCTGATCGGCCTGTAATTCTTCAAGTCCTTGTCATCTTATTTCTTATGTATTAAGATGATGTTAGCGTTCTTCCAGGACTCTGGTACTCTTCCCGTCAGGAGACACCTCGTAAACAGGGTGGCTAGTTTTTCTAACACAATCTGTCCTCCATCTTTCAGCAGATTTGATGTTACCTGATCCTCACCAGCAGCTTTGCCTCTTTGCATGCTCTCCAAAGCTTTTCTGACTTCTTCTATCATTACTGGTGGGTTGTCATCTGGGTTACTGCTAATTCTTATAGTATTAAAGTCATCATTGTCCCGGCTACTGTACAGATCTCTGTAAAACTCCTCCGCTATTTTAACTATCCTATTCATATTGGTAGTAATTTTGCCTAATACTCTAATATATACAGTCCTAACTGCGCCAATTGTCTTTTGAATTCAGAATGTTCTCGCTGTGTTTGAGGCCGTTGAAGGACGTCGATGCCCGTCGCTCGAAGACCATATCCCAACTTGCTGGTTGACGTTGCTAATGCGAGCCAGCCCTTGCCAAGGCACAAATCTCCATTGCAGCAGCTTTGTAGCCCGGCCTCCAGGTTCTTCTCGACCATGCCCGGGTCGTCTCAGTGACTCTGAACCACCTCAGCAGCAGTGGTTCACCACCCACGAAATACGCTCGATCGCCGTGAATGACAGCGAAGACAAAGGCACCTCGCCACATCACAGGACGAGCTGCCCAGCTGGAATGCAGGCCTCGCTCGTCCCAGTTGCCCTGCAGCAGGCAGGAGTGCCATCCGGACCTCTGCGCCTCGCTTGGTCCCCGGGCCAGTCCTCAGCTGGAGTACAAGAACGGTAGTGCCTGTGGGATTTCCCTTAGTTCCCCAGACCGGACGTCCAGCCGAGAACGGTCTCTCCTTGATCGCTGCGCTGTCTCGACCACAGACACATGCACCGTGGCACGCGTCTCCCGCGCACACACTTCGGTTTTGTCTTCATTGCCCCCGCAGGACGACCACTTGTTTGTTTTTTGCATGCCTCTATGATGTTTCTATCATGACAACCCCTTGTTTAAGAAAGTTCACAACATTTATGGCGTGATGAAGAGGTGGGAAAAAATGTCACAAAGTTCTAATCACTCACTGAATATTCAGTATCATGTCCACAAAACTTTGGAAATGCACACAACCTGTTGCAATACGTACTCATTACACGCAGCTCAGGTAATCAGCTCCAATATTGCCTGACCCTTTGATGCATGATAGTGAAAATGAGTATTCTTGCAAGAGTAGACTCCAGCATAAAACCCTATTGTTGAGGTGTTCAGCGGAATGCAGATACTGCAAATGTTGATGGTCAGATTGTATAACAAAGTTCTTGCCATACAAGTACAAGTGGAACTTTGGTAATGCCCAGACAAGTGCCAGACATTCCCGTTCGATCATGAAAAGCAGGTTTCCCAAGGCAACAAGTTTCGACTAGCGTACGCTACAGGATGCAAGATGTGGTCTTTTCGTAGCTGGAGCAGTACGGCACCAAGACTAGTAGTCGAGGCGTCGGTTCGGAGGACAAAGTCTTTTGTCATGTTGGGCGCTTGTAAAATAGGAGTATCTCCAAGTTTGCTCTTCAAAATAGTGAAATCTTCTTCTTGAGACGATCCTCACGTGATGGTATTGCTCTGTCCTTACCGTGTGAGGTCAGTCAAAGGCTTCGTGATCTCAGCGTAGTTGGCAATGAATTTCCTGTAGTAGTCTGTTAGACTCAGGAAAAACTGTAGAGCTTTTTTCGTCTTTGGTCCTGTTGTTTCGAGAATCAAGCGTTTTCAGAAGAACTTCAACTTTACCGTCTCCTATTCGATGACCAAGGAAATAGATGGTCTGCTTTCCTATTTCACACTTACTAGGCTTCATGGTTAAGTTGGCGCATCTTATTCAGTCAAATACACGCTGCAAGGTGAACAAATGTTCCTGCCACACTAGACCGTCAAAGTAATGGTAAGCATTTACCAAGTCCCTAAGCACAGAGCTCATGAGGCATGGAAAACAGCCAGAGCTGTCTTTATGCCAAAGGGCATAAATACAAAGTGGTATAGTCCAGAGGTACTGGAAAATGCTGTTTTTTCCCTGCTGTTTGTTGCCGTGGGCACTTGCCAATAGCCTTTGGTGAAGTGAAACTTTGAAAAATATTTGCATTGACCAGCAAGGGCAAGAACAACGTCTGCGTGCATTGGCTCACCGTCTGCACTCAACATCTTATTCAGCTCTTTGAAATCAACGCATAAACGAATCGTGTTCTCAGGTTTTTTAACAACTACAATGGGAGCATGGTATGGTGACTGCGACCTTTCAATTATGCCCAACTTGAGCATTTCTTCAACTTCTGCCACTACACTTTCCTGTAAAGCTAGAGGAATGGGATATTGCGGCACTTGTATAGGCTTATCAGTTGTCAACCATAGCATGCAATCTACTAGGCCAGTCTTTCCTGAAAGGTCCGAGAAGATGATCTTGAATTCTTTGAATAAACCAAACACGCTAGAACGTTGGTTAATACTCAGATTGCCCGATAATTGAACACTAGTCTCAGGTCTGTGTGCGGAGTAAGCTAGGTGAAAGAATCTCCTGTGAGTTTTCTTCGCTTGGGTCTTCTTCATTCACTTCTAGGGGGCCTTGGTCGACTTCATTTATAACAGTGTTAAGACGCGGCGCTCGGCAGAGCTGCGCAAGTGAACAACTCTCGTCCCAAACAACAACTGACTTATTATCACCCTTCGTCTCGAAGATAACATCCTCATGTGGGCGTATGCGCTCTCTGCCCCGCACACAGAAGCGCCGCTTTGCATCGCCACAGGACTCCCTCCCTAGTGAGTGTGCGCACAACGGCCACAGTCGGACGACCCACTGCGGTTCATAAGTTCATGCGCACCAGGAGTCTCGTGCACCGTCCACTCTGCAGGAACCGTTTCAGGACTTGTTGGGCCTGCCTGACGTGGTCTGCCGGAAGTGCCTGCGACGATGGAGCTCGATGTGGTGCAGGTGCTTTGCTGTCGGAGTCCACGTGTGCTGATTTTATGCAGTCTAGAGAAACCACGTCGTGACGACCACGTCTGTCGATTTTAATGTGCTTGTCTGCCCGTCGCAGCATTATGAAAGGCCCGTCGTACGGGGGCCGGAGTGGACGCTGTACGGTGTCGTGCCTCACAAACACGTAAGAGCAGAAGGAGAGTTACAGGTCCACGTAGACTGGCCGGGCTGCGGGCGGACGCGGAAGAACAGCGCCTAGCTTGCTCATGATGTCTCGCAGTCGCACGGCATAGTCCACGTTTGCGTACATGTTCTCGTCCTTACTGGTGGTTCCATACACCAGTTCAGCATTCAATATCTGCTTTCAGAGCCGTCCTAACCCCCAACAGAACAAACGGCAGTGCCTCTACCTAACTGTGACTCGTAGTAGCCATCAGACTCGTCTTCAGATGTCGATGGAACCTTTCCACTATACCATTGCTTATCGGATGGTGGGCCGTTGTTCTGATGCAGGAAGTACCCAAGAGCCGTATGACGCTTGCGAATAGGGCAGACTCAAACTGTATTCTGCGATCCGTAGTCACGGTTGCCGGCACTCCGAAGTGAGTCACCCAGTGGAAGATAAATGCGTGGGCGACAGTATCAGCAGTTTTGTCTAGAATGGGCACGACCTCCAGCCATCGTGTGAAGCGATCGATGCAGGTTAGCAAGTAGCTTTGCCCCTGACACAAGGGCAGTGGTCCCACAATGTCAACATGCACATGGGCAAATCGACAGTCCGGCAGAGGAAAGGATCCCAAAGGGGTCACAGTATGTCGCTGAACTTTGGAGCACTGGCATGCGAGGCACTCTCGTGTCCAGTATCGGACATCCCGGTTCATTCCTGGCCACACGAACCTCGCTGTGCATAGCCGTTGCGTGGCTCGAATCCCGGGGTGCGCCAGGCTGTGCAGCAAGTCAAAAATGCTGCGACGGAGGTTCGAGGGGATGAACGGTCAGGCCCTGCCTGTAGACATGTCGCAGCATACGGATCCTGTGGGTTCTGCCAACCATTGTAGCTTCAAGGCGCTGGTTGAAGACGTCGTAGGTGCTTCAATTCTCCATCTCTGCATTGAGCCGTCGTAAGTGTGGTGAAGTCCACGCCGCTCGGCAGGCTTATGGCATTCACTGGACCGCCCGAAAGAGCTTCGGCAGCAGCATTATCCGTGCCACTAACATGGTGTATTTCTGTCGTGAATTCTGCGATTTACAACATTTGGCGGAGTTCCTGTGCCACGTGCGCACCCGAATCGGAGTTCGCGCGCAATGCGTAAGTGAGTAGCATGTGATCCGTGAGCACAAAAAATTCTTGTCCTTCCACATAATGTCCGAAATGCCAGATAACCGCGTATATGGCCAGGAGTCCCCTACCAAAGATGCTGTACCTTTGTCCGGACGGGCTCAGTTTTCTGGAGAAGAAGGAAATTGGTCGCCACATTCCGCTCACCCTCTGCTGCAAGACAGCTCCAATCGCTTCATTGGAGGCATCCACCATGACGGATTGAGAAACACCCGGCTACGGGTACGTGAACATGGTAGGATTTGCGAGAGCTTCCTTAATCATCCGGAATGCTTGTGTGGATTGGTTGTTCCACTGAATGGCAGTTGCCTTAGATCCAGATGCCGCAAGTAGGCTATGGAGAGGGTGAAGGATGTTTGCGCATCTCGGGATAAACCTATGATAGAAATTCACGAGTCCCAGCAACTCGAAACTGGCGGAGGTTTTCCGGCTGTTGAAACTGCCGTACTGCTTCCACCTTGTCCTTCTGGGGCTGTACTTTGGCACTTGAAATGCTGTGGCCCAAAAATGATAGTGTCGGTACCCCAAGCGCGCACTTTGCCGTATTGATAACGATGCCGTTCTCTGTCAGTCGCTGAAGTACGCAGCGCAGAGGCCGCTCGTGCTCTTCAGGAGTGCTGCTAGCAATCAGAAGATCCTTGAGGTATGCCTTACAAAAGTCAACGCCATGGACGACGCCATCTATAAACCGTTGAAAAGTTTGGCCGGTGTTGCATAAACAGAAAGGCATGCATAGGAACTCAAACATTCCGAACAGCATTGTTATTGAAGTCTTGGGAATATCCTCCGTTGCTACATGTATCTGATGATATGCTCGCACTAGATCTATTTTAGAGAAAATGGTAGATCATGCAGGAAGGAGGTCATGTCATGAATGTGCCGGACTAGGTAACGGTCTGGCGCGGTTATCCGGTTCAGCGTTCGATAGTCCGCGCAAGGGCGCCAATCACCGTCTGTTGATTTTGGGACCATGTGAAGAGGTGACGCATATGGGCTGGATGAAGGACGTACTATCCTGAATTGCATCATGTGGGCAAACGCCTGCCGAGCCAACCGCAGCTTCTCGGATGACAGGCCCCGTGGTCGCGCATAGACCGGTGGGCCTGTGGTTTTGATGTGATGCAGGACACCGTGCTTTACTTCTGGAAATGCCTGTGTCTGTCGCGTCAGCTCTGGGAACTCTTGTAGTATTGCGGTGAAGTACGCTTCTCCAGTCGGACTAAGCAAGGCCGGGCTGATAGGGGGTGCCAACACGGCGTGCCTTGTACCGCTCCCCGAGAAACAGGATCTTGAAGCCGTTTGTTGCGGACGTCGACCAACAGACCGAAGAACTGGAGAAAGTCTGCGCCTAGTATGGCAAATTTGACATCAGCAGCTATGAACACCCAGCTAAACGTTCTGCCGAAACCGAAGTTCAGCGACAGTAAACAATGGCCATATGTTGTTATCACCCTGTTATTGACAGCTTGCAAGGGCGATGCACTAGGTTTCTTTCTTTCAGCTTGTGATGCCGGTATAACGATCACCTCGGCGCCTGTGTCAACTAAGAAACGTATTCCGTAGTTGTGGTCGGTAATAAAGAATACCAAGGGAAGACTTGGAGGCAACGTAGTAGCACTGGTCCCCCTCAGTGCCTGCCGTGGCCGTTTCCCGAGTGCACGCACGGTGGGACACATTTACGTGCACTACATTTGAACCTCCCATGATACCAGCAGATATGCTCGTGCTGTTTTTGCGATAGCGGCGTGTTAGGCTCGGTTATCATTTGCGCCCTCCTGCTTGCATGCAAAGTTGATACTGTTTCGGCAAGTCGAAAAATCTCATGCATCTCTTCAAGTTCGTTTCGAGGCTGTTGCCCTTGCACGGCAGCCATGGATGTGGGCGGGGCCATTGCTACCAGTTTGTCAGCGAGTTCGGTGACTGCGGTTAAATCCTTGTGCTCTGCGGCCGCGACGACCATGGGGATGCCTGAAGGCGACTTTTGCAAAAAAAAGTTCTCGGAGCAATGCTCCATCTGTCGTGGTTGATGTCTCGCCGAGCAACTGTTACATGTGCCGCAAAAGCTGGCTAGGCGTACAGTCGCCGAGTTCCGTGCCGCGAAGCAATTGCTGCAGTCGTGGTTCGGAGGGCGTAACTCGGCGAACAAGGGTTTCTTTTAGCGTCGCATATACATTTTCGACAGGTGGTGTGAGCAACAGATCCCTGATTTCACTGGCTATGGCGGGAGGGCAGACTTCTGACTACGTAGTGGTATTTCTTAAGTTCTGCGGTGATTCATCTGGCGGCGAACTGACATTTCACTTGTATGAACCAAAGTGCGGGGTCTGCAGTCCAAAAAGGGGGCAGCTTACTGTCGACTAAGGAGACTGTCGGAGGGGCGTCGGTCGTGGACGTTGAATCAATGTTGCGGCTAGTTCGACACTCCGGTCGCTGTGTCTGTATTCCAGGTCACCAATGTTGAGACGCGGCCCTCGGCAGAGCTGCGCAAGTGAACAACTCGCGTCCCAAACAACTGACTTTTATTATCACCCTTCGTCTCGAACATAACTTCCTCGTGCGGGCGCATGCTCTCTCTGCCCCACACACAGAAGCACCGCTTTGCGTCGCCACAACAGATACTTGCTGCACTGGTAAAGGTTCGCGTTCCTTGTTCTTCTTAAGCATATTGATGTGGAAAATTTTCTTCCTTCCATTTATCGTGAGAACGTATTCAACTTTATTCTTTTGTTTGACAACTTCAAGTGGACCTTCATGTTGCATGAGCAGCTTGTTCGAATCTGTTGGCGGAAGAAGTAGCACCTTGTCCCCAACGTTCAGTTTTCGAGGATGGCTCTTGCGATTATAGTAAGCCTTTTGATTTTTGCGTGCTCTCTCTAACTCATCATGCGCCAGTTTGCATGTCTCTTCAAGGTGGGTTCGAAGGTCGACCAAGTAGGTGCATGTAGTACGAATTTTGCCGTCAATGTCTTCCTTGCTCCACAACACCTTCAATACCGTGAAAAGTCCTCACACATGACGACCATAAATGAGCTGACAAGGCGAGAAGCCCAAGCTCGCTTGCGGCACCTCTCTGTAAGCGAAAAGGAGTGGGGCGAGATATCTGTCCCAGAATTGTAGTTTTTTCTGGCACATCCTTTTCAACATTATTTTGAGCGTTCCAGTAAACTTTTCAACGAGCCAATTTGCCATAGCATGGTAGGGGGTCGTTCGAAGAAACTTGATGGCTAGAAGACGGCCCACTTCTCCCATGAGTTCCGCTGTAAAACTTGTCCCTTGTTCGCTTACGATTTCCTTCAGTAACCAGACTTGAGAGAAAATCTCACTTAATCTTTCTGCGACATGGAGAGAATCAATTCCGGAGAGTACAATGGCATCCGCATATGAGGTGGCAAAGTCAATGAGCGTTAGAATGTAGCTGTTTCCACGGTCTGACTTCGGTGAGAACGGACCGATTAAATCGATCGCAACACTAATTTTGCATTTAGGTGTCTTTCGTTGACACTTGTCGCATGACTTGACGAACCTTTTCAGATCGCCATACAGATCCGGCTAGTAAAAATTCGCTAAAATTCGATCTGTTGTGCTCAGAATGCCTTGGTGTCCTGCCATAAAGCTCTCATGGCCGACTTCCAGGATATGCCGTCTAAAGTTTTTTGGTACGAGTTTGTTAGAGGTTCTGCTAGTCGCAAGACAGTATTGTCAGAAGAGCAGTCCACCTCTCTCTACAAACTTCTAACTGTGGCCTTTTAGTCATTTGAGGTCTTTACCAACTTTAGCGAATGCAGCCTTCAATGTTTTGTCCTTCTACTGTTCTTTGAAAAAGTTCATGTAATGCCATTTGATCTTCGGAACAGTCAATGGATTCATTTTGTCTTCGTGTGGTTTCACCGTAGCAGAAACGTATCGGGGATGTTCTATAACTTCCACAGGGCAATATTGTGTCGCCTTAGGTCTCTGGTCAGCAGCACCAGGTTTCCACTGATGATCCGAATTGTGAGGGTCTCTGACACCTGGCAAGTTACCAAGCAGCAAATCGTATAGAGGCTTGTTCATACAGAGTGCTGTTATCTCTCCTGTGAAGTATGGAGTGCTCACAGGAAGTTTGGCCTCTGGTACTTCGATAGTGGAACCATCAATGAGCAAAACTTTGCTACTCTTCCTGGTCAGCTGTTCATTCGGCGTGAGATCTCTGCGGATAATTGCAGTGTTGCTGCCTGTATCTCGAAGCACTTTGACTAGCTTGCCCAGAACTTCGCCTTCAACTACTGGCATTCCCTGCACGTAAAATAGGGGTTTTATTTCCCCCCAACTTTCATTATGACGGTTACGTTTCTTTCCTTTTTTTCCTCCTCCAGTCTGCCCACTTGAAGGAAAACTGGGATGGTTTTCGTTCACTACACACGCATATTTTTTTTTCTTTTTGTGCTTTCATGCTCCAGCACTCGTTGCTTTTGTGGCCTATTTTCCCAGAAACCTTACATTTAATCGCCTCTCTAGCTAAAGTGCGACATTCATGTGCTTGACGCCCCAGACACTTGCAAAACATACACTTTGGAAGCGGTTTCTTTGAAGCATTATCTATATTCTTGAAATCTCTTGAGTCGTCGCGACCTTTTCCGAGGTTTGATAAGTTTTGTGCTTCCATGAAGCCATCAGTAGCGTCGGCTAGCTGTTGGAGTGACTTGCACTCGTGTTCTTTTAAGAATATCGTGAGCTTTGGATGACAGCAGCGGAGAAACTGTTCGGCAAGCATGTGGTCTCGAAGGTCATTGAATGTCCTAGGCACATCGGCCATGTCGATCCAATGGTTGAAGTACCCGGAGAGTCTCGCAGCTAACTGCATGCCGGTTTCCCTATCTTCTGCTCGTGCCTTGGGAAATTTCTCTTGGTATACTTGCCCAGTGAATCGAAACCTCTGAAACAAGGCTCTCTTGACTTTCTCATAATCTAGAGAATCTGTGGCAGTCATTCGGCCAATTACTGTCAACGCTTCACCACTCAAACACATGCTCACAGCTAATGCCCATTTCTCCTGTGGCCAGTTTTGTCCTGTTGCCACGCGTTCGAATCTCTGCAAGTAAGCATGCAAATCATCTCATCGCTCATCGAACAATGGAAGCATTTTTTGTGGATTAAGTACTGAAGAGGAGCTATTCAGCAAAGCTACAGAATTAGAGTTCCCTGTTGAATCTACCTTTAGGGCTTCTTCTTGAAGCTTTAGCTTCAGCTCAAGGATTTGCATCGCTCTCTCATCTGCTTCCTTTCTCGCTTCTCGCTCAACAGGACGTTCATCCCTCTGCCTCGCCTCTTCTTCTTCAACCCACTTACGCAGTTCGGCGCCTGAAAAACTTGAGCTTTAACCCAACAGCGGTCATATTATCAGTTTCCAAGATTGGATTGACTGTTGTGGGGGTGTACTTGAAGGACGATAATTTCTTTTGATGTCTTTACGAGCGGTATCTTGGCAGGCTCGCCAGATTGTAATGTAACATCAGGGTTTGGGCCCAGGACCACTCGAATACCAAGGAACTGAGTCGAGCCACGAGTGCGTACACACACAAATGTAGATTACATAGCAAGATGATCTAATAATGGCCAATGTGGAAGGTACTCTAATATATGCAGCCCTAACTGCACTAATTGTCTTTTGAATTCAGAAGGTTCTCGCCGTGTTTGACGCCGTTGAAGAATGTCGATGCCCGCCACTTTAAGACAATGTCCCGTCTGGCTAGTTGACGTTGCTAACGCCTGCCAGCCCTCGCCAAGACATATATCTCTGTTGCAGCAGCTCGATAGCTCGGCCTCCACGTTCGTCTCGGCCACGCCCGGGTCGTCTCAGCGGCTCTGAACCACCTCAGCAGCAGTGGCTCACCACCCACGAAATAAGCTCGATCGCCGTGAATGACAGCAAAGACAAAGGCACCTCGCCAGATCACAGGGCCAGCTGCCCAGCCGGAATGCAGGCCTCGCTCGTCCTGGTTGCCCTGCAGCAGGCAGGAGTGCCATCCGGACCCCTGCGCCTCGCTTGGTCCCCGGGCCAGTCTTCAGCTGGAGTACAAGAACGGTAGTGCCTGTGGGATTTCCCTTAGTTCCCCGTACCAGACGTCCAGCCGAGAACGGTCTGTCCTTGACCACTGCGCTGTCTAGACCACAGACACGTGCACCGTGGCACGCGTCTTCCGCGCTCACACTTCGGTTTGCTCTGCATGGCCCCCGCACGGCGACGACTGCCTCTATCATGCCTCTGTCATGACAGTGCACTTTGCTATCGCTACTCAACATGAACACCCAAGAAGCCAAGGCAGTGGCGGTGAGAGCTTGCAAAAAAGCAGCAGCGTGGGCTCGCCCCCAAGGCCATTGTGTATATAAACATTCTGTATAAAACGTGTATATATATATATATATATATATATATATATATATATATATATATATATATATATATATATATATATATGATAGATTGGCGTGAGCTAATCGGTGTGGCTGGCGCTGCTCGTTTAACCGGCTATAAATACATCGGTGACTACCTCTCCGAGTCGGTCTCCTTCTCGTAACATATTTGGTGAAGTTGTGCGATCGCCATCCTCGCCACGGAACTCCGAAGCAGGTGCTCTCTCGCGGCTTACAACATGACCACTGAAGAAGACTCGGCTACATCCTCTCCGGTCGCCCACCTTTCTGCCTGGCCTGTCAACCCAGCTCCCGCAACAACTTTTGTGACACTACGCACGCTCAAAGACCCCAGCGTGTTCTCGGGCAGCGAGGGTTCCGCCATCGACTAGTGGCTACGCCTCTATAAACGCTGTCATATATATATATATATATATATATATATATATATATATATATATATATATGGTGGGACGAAATTCAATGGATCCAGTGAAAAATGCGGTAGAAAAAGAGGTAAAAAAATGTGCGAAAACACAAGTTTTACTAGCTTTTAGGCAGGTGGGCCTGCCTTCGTTGGTAAAACAAAACTTGTGTTTTCGCACATTTGTGGACCTCTTTTTCTACCATATATATATATATATATATATATATATATATATATATATATATATATATATATTGCCACTAGTACAAGAAACTATTATTTCCACAGATGCTTGCATGCTTGTATGTGCCGCTGTTCAGAAGAGGACAAAGATGCGCGTGCAGAGAAAAACAATAGTCGTACTGCCGTTGTTCGATCAGTTTGACATTCTTTTGTGCCATTATCAGCAGGTTACAGTTACGTTGTAACGTGACACTGGTGGAGGTGCGGGGTAATAGTCTATGCACTGTTACCACGAGGAAGATCTCGGTCCCAACATCGACGCCTTAGTAGAAACAGCCAAGCTTCGACGCAGTCGGCGGCAACTAGGCCTACCACCCCAGTTCAGCCCTCTTCCGGAACGCTCCAGAACCATGGCATATGCGACAACTGCAAGCCAGACTGAACAGACCGCGACTCCGCCAGCACCATGGCTACCAGCCTCTCGAACGCCAAAACCTTTCCATGGGGAGCCCTACGAAGACGTTGAAGACTGGCTGGACCAATACGATCGAGTCGCCGTCGCCAACGAGTGGGACGAGCACCGGAAACTGCGGTATGTCTATTTCTACCTGGAGGATTCGGCGCGTATATGGTTCGAGAATCACGAGGCCGCCCTGACAACCTGGCCAGTGTTTTGCGCTCAGCTGCGGAACACGTATGGTAGCGCTGACCGGAAAGAACAAGCCGAACGTCTCCTCCATTTTCGCAATCAACGACCCAATGAAAGCGTGGCCATGTTCGTTGAGGAGATGTCTCGTCTGTTCCGTCGAGCGGATTCTGAAATGACGGAAGACAAAAAGGTGCGCATTCTGATGCGGGGTGTCAAGGAGCAACTGTTTGCAGGACTTGTACGAAACCCACCAGCTACCGTGGCAGAATTCCTCCGTGAAGCGACGACAATGGAGCGAATGCTTAGACAGCGGTCTTCGCAGTATGAGCGGTCCGACAACCTTGCATGTCTGTCAGCACCCTTGGTAACACCCGATGTCACGAGCGTGAGAGACCTTGCTGAGCTAGTCCGTAGCATTGTACGCGACGAGCTGCAAAAGCTTCACGCAGTGCCTTCACAGCCTCAAGTGGCTGCTCTGACAGACGTCGTCCGTGAAGAGGTGCGGCAGCTGGTACGACCATTAGCGCCACCTCCAACCGAAGCTCCTCTGCTAACGTATGCGGAAGCTGTACGTACTCCTGCACCGGCAGCCAGCTATTTCCCCCGACCGACTAGCCTGCAGACGCCACAGCACTTCTCGGGCGGGCCGCGCTATGAAAACCAACGACCGACTTGCCCGCAGATGCCGCAGTACTTCTCGGGCCCACCACACTATGAGAATCCGCGACCTAATTTGCGGAAATCTAGCGTGTGGCGTGCTTCCGACAATCGGCCACTATGCTACCACTGTGGTGAGCCAGGTCACTTGTACCGGGAGTGCTCGTACAGACAGATGGGCCTACCTGGATTTCGGCCAGACGCTCGTCGGCCCAGGGACGGCGAACGACCCCGCGCCATCGCAGAATACTTGGCAAGTCTACCGTCTCCGAATCTTCAGCGACGCCAATCACGCTCTCCGTCTCCTCGACGCTCTACGTCCGCGAATCAATACTCCACTTTCGCCGATGTTGTTGCGAGACGATCCGCTAGGTCCCCAAGTCCACGCCGGGGAAACTAGAATCAGCGGCCTCCGGGGGTGGGACCGCTGTTAAGCTATCGTCAAAACAGCCTCCTCCGACCCTTCCACCGACCTTCGACGATTCCTTTCAGCCGACACCTCGCATCGCTGACGAACCCGTTTCTGCTGACATTGCCATTCGTGTCGACAACCATCCAGTGACTGCTCTGGTCGACACCGGTGCCGACTACTCAGTTATCAGCGCTGAACTTGTGGCTGAGCTCAGGAAAGTCACGACTCCTTGGGGGCATGGACCAAACCTTCGGACAGCCGGTGGTCATCTCTTGACACCAATCGGGAGATGCACCGCAAGGCTGCAAATCTGTGAGTCGACGTTCGTTGCTTCTTTTGTTGTGCTTCCCGAATGCTCCCGGAAAGTTATCCTTGGCATGGATTTTCTTCGTGAGCATGGCGCTGTTATAAATCTTCGAAACTGCCTCGTAACGTTTGCTGACGACTATGGCCCGAAGTCTAGAGATACGAATCCGCAGAAGACTGCGCTTCGCATTGTCGACGACACCGTCACACTACCGCCACGCACCAGTATGTTCGTTACAGTACAGGGCGACATAGACCATGACAGCCGTGGTATCGCTGAAGCCAACCTTTCGGTGCTCTTGTCTCAGCAAATCTGTGTTGCCCGCGGCATAATTCAATTTAAACGTGGGATGACTGAGTTGTTGGTCACCAATTTTAGTGGAGCATACCAACATTTGGCCAAGCGAACAACTATCGCTCATTTCGAAGCCATTGACGATGAAGCCATTGACGATGAAGCGTGTACGATGATAGCCCCAATTTCTACAGCTGTTGAAAGTGACACCGCGGTAGCCGATACAGTCGATGTCAATCCGAAGCTGTCATGTGCACAGAAAGAGCAAATCCGCTGTATCCTCCGCATGTTTAGCGACTGTTTCGCGTCTACATCCAAGATAAAACAAACGCCAACCGTAAAGCACCGTATTGTCACTGACCATGCTGAGAGACCCATACGTCAGCACGCCTACCGAGTATCACAAAAGGAACAAGAGGCTATACGTTCTCAAGTGAAGCAGATGCTCGAAGATGGCGTAATCCAACCCTCGAACAGTCCATGGTCGTCCCCCGTCGTACTAGTAAAAAAGAAGGATGGCACTCTCCGATTTTGCGTCGATTACCGCAAACTCAACAAAGTCACAAAGAAAGACGTTTATCCGCTTCCGCGCATCGACGATTCACTAGACCGCCTAAGACGCGCCCGATACTTCTCCTCTATGGATTTACGCAGTGGCTACTGGCAGATCGAAGTTGATGAACGCGACCGAGAGAAAACAGCATTCATAACGCCTGATGGTCTGTACGAATTCAAGGTGCTGCCCTTCGGTCTGTGTTCTGCCCCTGCGACATTCCAGAGGATGATGGATACAGTGCTCTCCGGTCTCAAGTGGGAAGCATGCCTTGTTTACTTAGACGACGTCGTTGTCTTCTCCCAAACGTTTGAGCAGCATTTGCAGCGACTTAGATCTGTGTTTGCTGCAATTCGCACGGCAGGCCTATCACTGAAACCAGAAAAATGTCATTTTGGTTACAACGAATTGAAGTTCCTCGGTCACCTTGTTAGCCCTGACGGTATTCGGCCGGACCCAGACAAAACATTGGCTGTCGCAAATTTTCCACCACCTACCAACAAACGTGATGTGCGTCGATTTTTAGGCCTCTGCGCATACTACAGACGCTTTGTGCAGAATTTTGCAAACATTGCCGAACCCCTCACTCGTCTGACAAAAGACGACGTTCCCTTCGTGTGGGGCCTTGAGCAAACACGCGCTTTCTCCGAGCTCCAGCAGCGTCTCCAATCTGAGCCCTTACTCGGACACTACGACGAATATGCCGACACTAAACTACACACAGACGCCAGTAACATCGGCCTTGGTGCAGTCCTCGTCCAGTGGCAAGGCGGCGTCGAACGCCCTATTGCTTATGCGAGTCGGATTTTATCATCTGCGGAGGCGAATTACACAACAACTGAAAAGGAGTGCCTAGCTGTTGTCTGGGCAATAGCTAAATTCAGACCGTACCTGTATGGTCGCCCGTTCAGAGTTGTTACCGATCATCATGCGCTCTGCTGGTTGGCGAACCTTAAAGACCCTTCCGGACGTCTGGCCAGGTGGAGCTTACGCCTCCAGGAGTTCGATTTGACAGTCGTGTACAAGTCTGGCCGGAAGCATACTGACGCGGACTGTCTTTCCCGAGCTCCTCTCAAAACAGCGCCAGGTGATCACGATCTCGACGGCCGTTTTCTCTGCGCGGTTAGTGTATCCGATTTGTCTGAACAGCAGAAGAACGACTCCGAGCTTCGACAATTAATCGAATATCTCAAAGGCCGTACGCCGCATCCACCACCAGCATTCGCCCGCTCGTCATCATCGTTCTGCGTCCGCAGAAATATCCTCTATAAAAGAAACTTCGACCCTTACGCAACTGAGTATCTGCTCGTTGTCCCGCCAGCGTTACGAGCCGATGTCTTGTCAGCCTGTCACGATGAGCCTTCCTCAGGCCACTTGGGATATACACGTACCTTGGCCCGGATTCGCCAACACTACTACTGGCCTAAGCTCAGCCGAGACGTGAAGCATTACGTGAAGACGTGTCACGAGTGCCAGCGCCGTAAAGCACCACATCAGCGCCCAGCCGGCTTTTTGAAGCCCATCGCTCCTCCGACACAACCGTTTCAACAAATAGGCATGGATCTACTCGGACCTTTTCCCAAGTCTCGTGACGGCAACTGCTGGATTGTAGTCGCTACTGATTACATGACGCGCTACTGCGAAACGAAGGCATTACAACGTGGCACCGCCATTGAGACCGCCCACTTTTTTTTGAAAAACATCATCCTCCGACATGGAGCACCAGCAGTTGTCATAACTGATCGTGGCACAGCTTTTACCGCCCGGATGATACAAGACGTCATGCAGCTTAGCGGCACAACACATCGAAAAACTACTGCATACCACCCACAAAGCAACGGCCTAACAGAGCGACTAAACAAGACGATCGCTGACATGCTATCCATGTACGTTGACCAAGACCACAAAAACTGGGATGAGATCCTCCCTTACGTCACGTTCGCTTACAACACCGCTGTGCAAGAAACAACTGGATTCACACCATTCCGGTTGCTTCATGGCAGGGAGGTCACTACAATGCTGGATGCCATGCTTCTACCAGACAGACACCAAATTAGTGTCAAGACGAACGAATTTATCAGACTGGCAGACGCGGCTCGTAAGCTTGCAGTCGAACGAATCCATAAGCAACAATGCATCGACTCACTGCGGTACAACGCTCGTCGTCGCGATGTCTCTTATCAACCCGGAGAACGAGTATGGTTGTGGACTCCCATTCGACAACGGGGCCGGTCAGAAAAGTTGTTACGCCGCTATTTTGGTCCCTATAGAGTTCTCCGTCGTCTCAGTGAAGTGAACTACGAGGTTTTTGACGAGGACATGGCTCGTCAATCCCGCCGTTCACAACAGCCACACGTCGTTCATGTTTCGAGGATGAAACCATTTTACCAACGCTGACTATTCGTCACACTCCCTTGAGTAGACATACAGTGATTGTGAACACCCCATTGTGTACTGCTTTTCGTGCGTGTTTTCATCTGGCAATAATGTTATGACATCGGGACGATGTCCTTTGGAAAGGGGGGTAATGCCACTAGTACAAGAAACTATTATTTCCACAGATGCTTGCATGCTTGTATGTGCCGCTGTTCAGAAGAGGACAAAGATGCGCGTGCAGAGAAAAACAATAGTCGTACTGCCGTTGTTCGATCAGTTTGACATTCTTTTGTGCCATTATCAGCAGGTTACAGTTACGTTGTAACGTGACAATATATATATATATATATATATATATATATATATATATATATATATATATATATATAACAATGTGGTCACATGTATGACGATAGATGAATTGTATGGAGGATTCCTGGGTTACTGAATCATCTTCCAAGCAAGCTTTTATAATATCATTTATTTTGTGGATATGGCAATATTTTTTTTTATTGTGGCTCACCACTTTGAAATTAGCAGTCTTTTTAAACACCAGCATGGTTTTAGAAAAGAATCATCAAGTGAAACTCAGCTAACTGAATTTGGTTCAGATATATGAATTATATACGTAGATACGGGCCCACAGGCAGATTTACTTTTCATTGATTTCTATAAGGTTTTCTAGTGCGCTACTTCTGCCATCTAATTTTAACTTCCATGCATGGACATCCATTTCCTGACAGTGTCTTGGATGAAACTTTTTTTTTGGCATTTCAAAAGCAATTTACCATTGGGTCAATAACTTCATTAACAGTATTAGTCATGTAACGTGTGCACCACAAGAAACATTTTTTGGACCATTACTTTTTCAGATTTTTATTAATGACCTGCCCTCCCAAACATCATCTACGCACTTCTGTACAAACGACTGCTTGATCTACTGAGAAATCTGCTCAGCTTCTGATCATGTTGTTCTTTACTGTAATACTGACTGGTGTTTATCTTGACCTATGACCCTAAGTTGTGATAAATGCAAACTGATATGATTCGCTCGCAGAAAGACACTCTCATATTTAATTTTCACAATGAAGAAGAACTCTATTCTATGCACCAATGCATACAAGTACCTCAGCTTTTTGATCACTCCTCACCTGTCATGCTCTGTGTACATAAACAAAGTAACTGAAACCTTCACATACACCTAATTATCTTAAGCGTAACCTTTGCAGTGCTGGAGCTCTCACCGAACAAACGATCAAACATATGTAAGGCCTGAACTAAAATTTTGGTTTGCTATACCATCTTTGCTTTAAATTGCGCGTGCCTCATGAAGACAAACTATGAGCTACCTTTTACACATCACTGTATTCAGCATGCTTAGTAAGTCTGCAATAAGCATGCAACTACTCAAATTGCACAAACACTTTGATACACCTTATAGGACTCGGCCCAGAGTGTCATAAGCAGCTATTCGTGGACTGCTCCGCATGGAATAGACTCCCACAATGTGTGGCATCTGCAGGAAACTTTTGATGATTTGCTGTATGGCAATACTGCTTTGGAGGCTTGCAAATTATTTGGAGAAACAAAAGAAATTATATAACGAGTGCATCCTCCCACTCATAGTAGAATGAAAACCACAGTGGCGCTCACTCTCCCAGATAGGGGATAGTTTTGTTATGGAGAAGACAAAAAGGTCAAGGCAACGGGAGAGGCAGCTCACATTTTTCACACCATCTACTTGCAATGTATTCAATTTATCCCATCTCTATTATTGCCAAAATTTTATATATTTTTTTCTAACGCATTACTTTGTGGACGTCGCTTTATATCATCCAAGTTATTCAAGAACATCGAAGTGGTGCCTCCGTAAGAGAACACTAAATGTCTTCGCACAAGGTACATTATTTACTTGATATAAAATATGAGACCTCTCCACAGTAGAACTCTACTAATCATACTTGAAAAACGATGCTATCTACCAAAATATGTTATTTCTTTCTGTTTCACTTTTCAGCAAAACTAAAGCTTGCTGCCTATGTGAACAGTGGACATGTCACTGTACATGGTAAGAGTTTGTAAACGAGCATAAAAAGATATTAAAGTTGGATGTTTTACAATCTTACCATGTGAAATGTCTGTTTTTCTACCTCAGTCATCAGGGCAGCCAAGTTGGCGACTTCCCGGGGAGGATCTGCAAATGCTTATATTAAGGTAGTAGATCAGACCTGTTTCTGACATCAATACACCTTTGTTTCATTTAGTTAAGATAGTTAAACAGCACTCCTAGGTATGTGTCATTTCTGATCGAATGATTGTGCAAAAATGTTGTAGATATCTAAGTGTGACAACTCCTCTAAGCGATCGTGACATTGGCATGGGCTAGTAATGGGGATTTTACAATTTTGTGGCCTCTTCATATGTTAGCCCAGCTTAACACACAGTTGGCACTGATAATTTTACTGATTGGACTCTGCCTTTAAAGGAGCCCCTCCTAAAGTAATACACCTTACTTTCACCAATACTACTATAACTTGAGTTTACTTTTATGTGCAAATCTAGTAGGTAAAATGAGTTGAGTGTTATTGTTTAATATGTGATGCAGCTAGGTATTGTAGCCTATCATGTTATGTCAAAAAGGTTTTATGCACAATTGGAAGTAGTTTATTCTGCATGTAATTGTCTAATCTACGAAACCTTTTTTTTTTTTAACTTACAGGTCTCCCTCCAACCAGATCACATCAAAAGAGCTCACTGGAGAACATCTGTTGTGAAGTCAAGTAGAAACCCAGAATTTGACCACAAGTTTTCATTGTAAGTGTGAGATCCTTGAATTTACAGCCTAACTTAGACCTTAATGAACTCCTGCAACACACTATAAATTTAGTTAGAAAATGGTACCAATCTGTATTCAAGGCTACTATGAACATGTGAGCTGAATATTACGTATTCTACTGCATTCGGCAGTAAATCTACAATTTCATCACAAAAACAGCCAAAAATTACTTGCTCTCTTTTCGACAAACTACGCAGCATGCAAGAGCGAACAAGTACTTCATGTATTGGATGATTTTATGAACTGTTTTCTTGTAGATAATGTTTAAAGACACATGCCAAATCATGTCGATACTATGGCTGCCTACAGGGGGACGCCGCATGCTGGCATCGCACATCTTTGAACCAGTAATAAGGTGCAACAAGGTCGAAGAAAAAGTTAGAGAAAATACTCAAGGTTATGACCCGCGGCAGCATAACTTCTGGGCTGTGCATTGCCCCCTTGAAAGCTCTGGCTCTATGTGTAGCATGCAGTGTAAAAGAAGAGAGAAAGCACACACTTCGTGCTATAACTTCTATCAACTCGGTGGATCGGAAAACAATATTCAGCTCTGAATTCGTGAGCCAACAGAGTCTACTAGTAAGGTCACCCTATGATAACTTGGAAAAGTGTTGCAGAACTTGGTGATCCCATTCCTGTGCCAACTGCGTCAAAGTGCGCCAAATCAAATTTACTGCACCATCCTGATAATGTCAACGGAAATTGCGCCAAACTGTGCCAAAGACAGATTTGGAAGCGCCTATCACCGGCGATATCCACCCCGGCACGTCAAAACATGTGCACCTTTTTCTCGGGTCCACCAAAGTCACAATCGCATACCTAGAGTTTCTCTATTGACTAAACATCGGTCGCACGGGCATCCTAAATAATTCACAATGCTATGTTTGGTGCCGACACAACTTTTGTTGTGCAAATCCGCTTAACGGCGAAATGCGCTCTCCACAGGGGCTCGTGACGTCTAGTCCAATTGGTATGGTGAAACTGTGGCGGCATTTCATCAGCAGACGTTGTCCATTCCAGGAACACTGCTGATAGCTCGTTTGAGGAGGGAATGCATTGACACTTTTTCTTTGATATACTTTATTCCTGGATATTCATTCAGAAAAGTCGCAATGCCTTCTTGCAGCTTATCTGCGTTTGTAATCAATGTTGCGGTAAAACCCCCCAAAGGACCCTGTCCTTTCGAACTCAATATTGCTGGGGTCCGAATACAAAATTTCCCCGTGCTTTTTTTTATGTTATCTCATTAATGAAAGCATGCATCCCGGTCGGAGCAGTTGCGATTCGGTTTTAATACACGCAGCTTTCAGTAGTGGGGCCATTGCTGGCAGCTCCGGTGTCGGACGCCCACTTTGAAGCGACTACGTCTTGTTGCACGTACACCCCTCGCTTTCTAGGGTCAGTAGCGTGCGATTAAAAAAAAATTTGAACGTCACGGAATAACATTCATTGCTTAATTTTTTTTAGGGGTGAGGGCGAGAAAGGCTGCGTCGCTCGAAGGGCGCAGCCACTGACGCGCGCGTTATCTCGAGGCATAATGAGACTGCTCGTAAACTTTCTGTGCGACTAACCTCTGCTTCGCGTTTCTGATAACTGACAGCACGAAACCACTTCGAAACCACTTAGATGATAACTGACAGCACGAAACTGGAGTGATCATTGTCTCTTTAGCCAGTATTCTTTTGACTGATACGATATTGGGTCCAAAAGATACAACTTGTTACTATCACATAAGCTCCTAGCAATGAATGCGATACCAAGAAATTGTATTTTTATACCAAATAATAAGGCGTGACGTCATTCGCAAGGTGTGCTAGCGGCGGGGCTGCCATTTTGAAGGTCCGCGCACTCATCGCACATGCTAAAAACTTTCTGCATGCATGGTGTTTGGTATTCATACAGCGACTTAGATGACTTGAGACCCCCGGAACACCTCTTGCACACCAACGCATGTACAGATAGAATCAGACTTGTCTAGAGCGCCCAGCTGGCAGCTCCAGCTGCCATACTTTTTTTTTTTTTCAGAAACATCTAAAGATAAATGCCTTAATGATACCAAACATAGTCATACTGCATGTTAAATCCTTGTGTTATAATGTAAGCATCAACGGAAGCTCGTACGCAACGTGAGATAGAATTCGCGGCCAACAACACTGTCGACAGGCACGCGTTCTGCTGCTCTAGATAAGTGTGATTTTATGAACATTGAACAGCGCATATGAATGGACCTCCAAAATGGCGCGAATACAGTGTGGTTGCCATGCGATCAAGACTCAGTGCACACCTCCTATATGGCTCCAGAAAGCGAAGCACTTTGACCCAGTCACTTCACGTTGAGAGTACAAGGTAGAAGGGTATACCAGCTGTCTTTAATGCCTGCCCAAATAGCGAGCGCACCAGTCAAAGTTTATAAAACTAGCCTGCCCTCACCCCTTGCGGTCCTAGTTCCTTTCTGCTCCTTGAAAACGGGCGGCACGTTCCTCTGTGCTTGAGTAACAATCGATGGCAGGCCTGACACGCTGGGTGATGTTATTGCATCTGTCCTCTGTGCAAAAGAGATATTTCAGCTCTTTTATCTTTGCTTTAGCTGCATTTGTCGCCCCTGCTCGCGCGCTTTTACCTGCATGCAAAGCACGATGCTTGGGAGGATGTTATTGATTTGGAAATTTGGACAGTACTCAAAACATGACGGCGACGGCCAGTGGCATAGCCGGGGGGGGGAGCATCTGGAATGCTTCCCCCTTCTTCGAAATTTTTTTCACCATGGCGCAAAATATTGCGCAGAATGACCATTTGCCTGCCTGCCCCCCCCCCCTCCTTCATATCAAGGTGCCTCCTTAAAAAATGAAAGATGTTTCTTCCTACTCCCCTGGCGACGGCGAAATCAGGTCGTCAATGTCAATATAAGTGCTATCGCAATAAAACCAAAATGTCTCCTGCATTCAAGTTGTCTTAGGCAAATGCATTTGAGTTTTTTTTTTTCTTTTTGTTCTGCTTTCTAGAGGACACTCTAAGGAGTTTTCGGTGTATAGACTGAATGTCCTAGCCACATAAAACACCGCTGAAAAATGAAAACAGTTAGGTAAATCGTTTAGTTTCAGCATAGAGAGTGCCGGAGGAGGTTAGCTTTATGAGACTAGCTAAATAACATCATGTTAAACCCAGCAATATAATTGGTTGTGAAGAAAAAAAAAACTTTTTTTTATCCTTGAATTCATCTTAGAAATGCAGTTGGGACTGTGTGAGCCTGTAGCGTTTGTCTACCAAATCTGCTGATAACCACATGGGTGCATTCAGAATGTTATTTCATGAAGTACTGTTTTAATCAAACAGTATTCTGTTTATTTGGTACAAAAATAATCACTCTACAAGTTTTCATAAAATGCTCAACAGCATGACGACATTACTTTTGCATCATCAAGTGAAATAAGAAGTGCTCCTAAAATCTCTGGCATCATGAGGTTTGCAATAAATCAAAATATATTTTTTGCTTCGCCTTCAGGGTGTAAAGTTAGCTGTTCAAGACAGCTCCAAAATGGAAAATTTTGCTGCTCCAAAGTGCTCTAAAATAGAAAATTTTGCTGTTCCAAAGTATTTTAAAATGCAAATTTTACTGGTTCAAAGTGCTCCATAATGCAAATTTGTCTGCTCCAAAAATTGCTCCAAATCAGCAGGTATCAGTAGTACACCAAGAACTTCTTAATCAAATATAAGTAGTGAAAAATTCATTTGCTCAATTTTTCACTTCTTTTTTCTTATTATAAAAGTATTGGCATCTTAAATTGTACATCATAATTATTTTTGAAGGTGCACAATCTGGAAATTCTTGAGATTTTCCAATATTTTCATTGATATTTTGGCAAATGAGAGCCTTTTTTTTTGTCTGTTTCTTTACTTACCATTGTAATATAATGACTTGTTATAATTACCTGCACTATAATGACATGCTCTTATTCTTGCTTTTGTTCCCCCTCCCCTATATAATATCGCAAAAAGAGTCTTTTGGGGTAAATAAATAATTATGATGACGATGAATGAATTAGTAGAGTATAATTTATACCAGCTTGCCAAAAACAGGAGTGAGTGTTTTATTAACGCTTCGCAGTCTGCTTTCATGCCTGTTTCGACAATGCCATACGCCTGCAGTGGATAGCTGTCAGGCAGGGCTCATCACTGTAAGATCACAAATATTACTTAAAAGAAGTAGGCACAAAATCAGCTGCAAGCATAAACTTCCAATAAGGTTTTGTGCACAGCTGGTTTTCTTTCTCCATGTTCAAGAGTGGTGAAATATTTTCAAACTGGAACAGCTGAAAAGTGTGTAAAAGTTTCAGACTGCTGAAGGGTTAATTTGCTTATGCTGCGTCATTTATATTTACCGTTGTGTTGGTACACCCTTGTTTAATTGGGCAGTTGAACAAGCAACGGTACATTCCAAATTTTGCACTTTACGCCCAGAAGCCAATATCGTATATATGGTCATCAAACACTTTTAGATGGTAAAAAGCCTTTTGTTGTAGCATTTGAGATGGCTGGAAGCATTAGATTATGCAAATATGGCAACCATGCTATAAATATACAGTTTCTTGTAGTATTAGCAGTATTATTTAAAGCAGTGAATAAAGTAGAAACTTTTTTGCTTTGCAAATTTTTTTAAAAAAGCACAGCATATCTACAGAATGAATGATAATGAGTGGCGTGAAGCGTTCGTCCGTGCATGCATCCATGTCTTCGATCGTGTTCGAGAGTGCAGACGGTGCTCTCGTAACAACAACGAGATGCGAGCCAAGGAAGTCGAGCACAAGCGTCTTCAATGCGCCCGCCGCTCTGCTTCGTCCATGCCCCATCAACAATTTGCCACGTACGGCGACTATCCAGGAGACTGAAAGAGGCATTCATTCTTCGCACACCCAGGCACAGCCCGCACAGCAGCTAATCGGAAATTGGCGGTACAACGCCGTCTAGAATATTCTCACTCAACTGCAGTTCGTATGTGCTTCTATGAGACAGCACCGTCTATTATACTGTTCAGGAGATGCTGCCTTCTTTTTGGTTACGCGTGACGCATGACAAGGTTAGACTAAGAGGAGCTTCGCCCCAAAAAATCCAATGTTTCAGGTCACATGCGGGCCTTTCTTCAGGGGTTACCAAGGGGAACCAGAAAGCTGTGTTTATGTAGCCTTCTTTTCTACAGCCTGTGGGGGCTGCATGACTGTTTTCATTGGTGTGCTAAAGTCAAATGAAAACGACACTCAGCAGTGTCCCTGTAGGCTGGTGGATGTTACTGGGTGTTGCCTGAATGTGCCACGATTCCACAAAAAAGCTGCTTATGATAATTAGCTTTTTGATGCCATTCATACAAAAATACACATCCATGCCTCACCAACTTGCACGCTAACTTCTGCACCTCCACCGAAGCCCCTCCAAATGAATGTGTGCCCTTGAAATCACCACTTTCCTTTCCTTTCCTGTACTAGCGCCAGCTGCTGTAACTATGCCCTTGTATTCTGCTATGTGGATACCCATTCATTGTGACGTGGGCACATGCTTAGATGTAGATATTTTTAGGAGCAAAGCTCCTTAAGGTCGAGGCTTGTCCATTGGTGGCATTGGCATTTGCCGTAGCCAAGCACATGCAAGGTTCCTACTGTATGCAATGACGGTGAAGATGATGACAATGAGGATGACGGGCAGCGACTGGCTTGTGCAGCATATGACGTCTCGATATGCTCTACGATGTGTTTCGTACTACTGAAAACAACCAACAACCACCAGGGGAACATGTATAGACCTCATCTTAGCCAACTTCAGGCTAGATTCGATACCACAAGGCCTGTCGCGGTGGGCTAGTGGCTAAGGTGCTCAGCTGCTGGCGCACAGGTCGCGGGATCAAATCCCGGCTGTAGGGGCTGCATTTTCTGTGGAGGCGGAAATGCTGTAGGCCCGTGTGCACAGATTTGGGCGCGCGTTAAAGAAGCCCAGGCGGTCGAAATTTCCGGAGCTTTCCACTACGGCATCTCTTGTAATCATATGGTGGTTTTGGGACGTTAAATTCCACATAATATATCCGATACCACAAAGCAGTAATAATGGAGGCAAAATGAAATTCACAGCTCAACAGCCATTTATAGCCAATAAACAATGTATATAACTATAAGCTGCTTTGTCACTCATTTACATGCATGAGTGGTCAATGTCACAAGTGATTTACAGTAACACTACATGATCCCGCTGCTTCGCCCGCTCGTCATCATTCACTTTGTGGACATGCTGTGTTTTTTGTTGAGTGCACTATCTGCTTGGGACAAGGCAGTGAATTTGTTAAACCATGCACCTTATGGCACTCCTCCTCTTCTACGTTTGCTGTGGTGCTACTCAACCCTTCAGACAGCCTACTGCGCTTAGATTCTGCAACTGTGTTGGCATCCGGTGCAGTCCTTCGGCCCCGCACTGTTCTTGCTACAATTGATTGTTATATGGGATTTAACGTCCCAAAACTACCATATGATTATGAGAGACACCGTAGTGGAGGGCTCCGAAAATTTCGACCACCTGGGGTTCTTTAATATGCACCCAAATCTGAGCACACGGGCCTACAACATTTCCGCCTTCATCGGAAATGCAGCCGCCGCAACGGGGATTCGATCCCGCGACCTGTGGGTCAGCAGCTAAGTACCTTAGCCACTAGACCACCACAGCGGGGCTGTTCTTGCAACAATTCAACACTGTGCTTCTCTGGATAGTGGCAATGGCTTTGTTGACTGGAATAAGTTTCATTTAAACCTAATCATAATGGTGTTGCAGAATTCTGACATCCGAGCATTACTGGTGGCACTCCGAAAGTGCGTGGCATTTTCAGTGAGCAAACTTGGCTGTACGGCTCTTCCTTGTCACAAAATTAACACTGGCTCCAATGCACCATTTCAATACAACCCTCAACGTGTTTCTTCTTTTGAACGTGCCTTGATTGCTACGCAAGTAGACAATATGTTACTGCATGTCATCATATCTCGCTTATTTAGTCCATAGCCATTCACTGGCGTCCTTGAGAAAAAAATAGGAAAAGCACTGTGCAATTGTGCACGATCAATCGCCGCTTACCAAACCCAATGTCTGCCTTGACACCTTATATGAACTTCATGGGGCTAAATATTTCAAGGCACTCGACCTTCTATCTGGCTACTGGCTGGTTGACCTTGATGAGACCGATGCAGAAAAGGCAGTTTTTATCACGCCGGCATACATGCCAACTTTCCCCAACCATCTGGGAGGCTTTTAAATTTTGATTTTATCCCCCGATTGTACGAATGCTACTCGAATCTCCCAAAAAGTGGCCACCACAGCAGAGGCTTTCTTTTTTTTATCACGCACATACGTCAGCCTTTCCTGCTGCAACAGTTGAGGGGCTGCAGAAGAGCACTTGCCACTACACTTCGAGTTCATTGTAACCATACTAAAAGTACCGCTAAGAATATTCTAGACACTATAGTACAGTGCATCTGGACGAAGGTTGGCCTTGAGATGCGTTGCCAACGTACCGAAGAAGGCAAGAAAAAAGGTACCACAGCATTAGCGTCTGTCTTGGCCCCTACATTTTTTAACACTAGGCCCATGCCATGTGCCTAGGCGTCAGTGGTGTTGTGTGGTTGGAGGGGGGGGGGGGATCACGTGTTTCTCCAAGTTTAGCTTGAAGGTAGATGGTGGGGTCAAAAACAATGAAGTACTTGCAAGTGTTCCTGGAGTCATAAACAGCTGAGTTTCATGCTTTGTGACATCGTGGAAAGGTGACTAGTACAGATTTCGTGCCACATGCACCTTAGATGTAAGCGTTTTGCACGGTGGCAAGGCTAAAGGAAGGTGCACATCGCTTCACAGAAGTGTCAGCAGTACGTTCGGGCTGGGGCAGAGCAACATCGGTTCTCAAAAGAGCTGTGAAGAATACCTATTTATGGTATTTCTTGAGGAACACAATTTGCCAAAAAGCATTAGTGAGCACACAGGACCATTGTTCAGAAAAATGTGCACGAAGTGCATTGACGCAAAGCAGTACGGCTGCAGATGTACGAAAACAACTGCCATTGTCGGGGAAATGGTTTTAGATGCCGAAAACACAGTGGTGGAGGCTCTGAAACGCGGTACTTTTGCCGTCACTGTGGACGAAAGCAATGACAGACGGTTGCAAATGTCTCAATCTTCGTAATTTTCTATATGCAAAACACCCCCCTCTCGCTGCAGCCTCCCAAATTTTCATGCACCCATTGGCAGGTATGCACCGGAGAATCTGTATCATTTGAATCACCTGCCATTGGGGCTCTATAAAGCACCTGCTAAGCGTCAACGACTAGTGTATTTTGTTATTGGACAGCTGAGGTGGTTGATGACATTGGTTTACTTTCACAACATGCACGTTTACGCTCCAACATTTTCAGAACACCAATAAGCTCATCCTGTTTGGCCTGTATGATGGTGGGCTCCACATTAAACCTTCGAAGTGTTTGTCCTGGTATTCGGAGGTTACGTACTTGGGTCATGTTGTGATTGCCCATGGCATTACCCTAACCCTCCAAAGTTACAGTTCTTATCTGGCATTTTGCCTCCTACTTCTGCCAATTCGTTCCTTGCTTCGCTGCCTGTGGTGCACCCGTCAATGAACTTCTGCCGAAAAAAACTGCTGTGATATTGGGGCTCTAATCACGAATAATCTTTCCAGATTATTAAGGCTGGCCTTATAACACCTTTAAACTTTTTGTTGGGCTGTTTGGTAACTTGTCATATTGTAGTTAATTTAGCGCAATTTGGAAATCCCTTGCAATATTCACACATGCTTCCACTCAAACACACCCCACGCTGCATTCTCCACGGACACTTGTGCACCATCAAGTGAACACCCTTAGCATTATCCAAACTGATGCCAGTGGTCTTGGCGTCGAGGTGGTTCTTCAGTTAAAATATGAAAGGAACGAAAAGCTCGTTGACTACGCTAGTTGCCAGCTCAGTGAACCGGGGAACCGGTACCACGTTTCAAAACTTTAGTGCCTTGCAGTAGTCTCAACGATTGAGAAGTTCCATCCTTAGGTGTATGGCAAGCATTTTACTGTTGTTGCCGGCAAAGTTTCACTGCGCTGGCTGCAAACAAAAAAAAAAACTAAATCCGAAATTTGCCTAATGGGCCCTCAAACTTCAAGACTAGTTTCACGGTCATTCATTGCAGTGGTTCACGTCGCCAAAATACAGACTTCCATTCAAACAATCCTGTCATGACCATAGGTCGGCACTTTGAGAGACTACTCACTCATGCTCACTCACCACAATTTTTCAGCCTTCACCCTCACTCACGTTCATACTCACGTCTACTCCCACTCATAGGCCCTCACTTACATTCATACTCACGCCTACTCGCACTCATGAGTACTCACTAACGTTAATACTCCCTCCTTGTCACACTCAGAGTACTCACTCACGTTCATACCCACTCCTCACACTCAAAGTACTCACTCGCATTCATACTCACGCCTACTCACACTTACTCCTACTCACTCACGTTCATACTCACTCCTTCTCACAC
The DNA here is from genome assembly GCA_013436015.1 of Rhipicephalus annulatus. Taxonomy (NCBI): domain Eukaryota; kingdom Metazoa; phylum Arthropoda; class Arachnida; order Ixodida; family Ixodidae; genus Rhipicephalus; species Rhipicephalus annulatus. The sequence goes on along the minus strand of WOVY01002049.1, from coordinate 327,424 downwards.
TCAAAGTACTCACTCTCGTTCATACTCACTCCTTGTCACACTCAGAGTACTCACTCATGTACATACTCACTCCTACTCACACTCATGAGTACTCACTCACGTTCAAACTCACTTCTACTCACACTGAAAGTACTCATTCATGTTCATACTCACTCTTACTCGTACTCATGAGTACTCACTCACATTCATCTTCACTTATACTCATACTCAGAGTGCTCACTCACGTTCATACTCACTCCTACTCACACTCATGAGTACTAACTAACGTTCAAACTTACGCCAACTCACACTCTAGGCTCTCACTCACGTTCATACTCACGCCAGCTAGCACTCATAGGCCCTCACTCATGTTCATACTCACGACTACTCACACTGATGAGTACTCACTCATGTTTATACTCACGCCTACTCACAGTCATTCACGTTCATACTCACGACTACTTACACTCTTATAGAAACACGGACTGCTGGGCAAGTTGGTAATTCATTTTAACTGAGGTGCGCGCAAAATTGAAGTACAAAAGGAAGACACCTCGAGGCAGCCCGCCGTGTCCAGGTGTCTCCTTTTTGTACTTCAATTTTTCGTGCACCTCAATTAAGACTCATAGTTACTCACTCACCTTCATACTCACGCCTGCTCAAGATCACAGGCCCTCACTCACCTCCGCACTCACATAAGAATTCACCTTCATTCTTACGCCTACCCATACTCAGGCGCACTCACCCACGTACTTTTACATTCACATACTCATCATCATCACAGCAGGATAAAGGCCTCTCCTCTGTTCTGCCAGTCGACTCGGTCCTTTGCTTGCTGTTGCCACTTCATACCCGCAAACTTCCCAATCTCATCTGCCCACCAAACTTTGTCTCCCCTTTTCCCGCTTTCCTTCTCTTGGAATCTACAAAATAACCGGCAGAAAACGAAAGTAATGAACAACAACCTCGAAAGAAAACAGCGCTTCGAGATAGGTGGCAGTGCACTTGAAGTTAGAAAAGGTATATACGACTACTTAGGACAGGTAGTACCTACGGAGCCGAGCCACGATACTGAAGTATCTAGAAGAATAAGAGTGGGGTGGAGAAGATTTGGCAAGCATTCTCAGCTCATGGCTGGTAGATTGTCACTATCCCCTCAAGACGAAGGTATATAACAGCTGCATCTTGCTGGTACTTACCTACTGAGCAGAAACCTGGAGGCTTACAAAGCGGGTTCAGCTTAAATTGAGGACGACGCAGAGAGCGATGGAAAGGAAAATAGTAGTTGTAACCTTAAGAGTCATAAAGAGAGCAGAGTGGATCAGGGAACAAACCGGGGTTAAGTATATCATAGTTGAAGTCAAGAAGAAGAAATGGACATGGGCCGGGCATGTAGCACGTAGGCAGGATAACAGCTGGTCATTAAGCATAACTGACCAGATTTCCAGAGAAAGCAAACGGGTTAGGGGGATACAGTAAGTTAGGTGGGCAGATGAGATTAGGAAGTTCGCGGGTACATAATGGCAGCAGCAAGCACAGGACCGAGTTGAGTGGCAGATCATGGGAGAGGCCTTTGTCCTGCAGTGGACGTTGTCAGGCCGATGATGAATATTAACATTGAGGTAGCGTTACGTGTACTCAGGTTACTCAAGAAACAATCAAGCTTAACAATTGTCGCTTTCTTTAAGGGTCGGTAGGCTCCACAAACAGGCAATGACTCAGCGCAATGACGACGCTCCTGCACATTCATTTGTGTGCCATGACGCCTAGGAGACGCTGAGACATCATTTAGAATCTCAGGAATGTGTTACAAGTACTCAAAACGCGCTTTCGTAGGCTACGACGCACGCGCGCGAAATAGAGACGCTCTCGACAGCTTCAGTATACTACACAGCCCCCGCTATGATTACCCGCCAGAACCCAAGACGTTGCCATGCCATCCGGCTCGGCCGCTTCGTTCGTTCCACTGCCCCTAGCCCCTTCTGACTGCACTAGCGGGATAGGTGGGCGCCGGGGCCTCGCCGCCACGTCGGCGCCGCGGCCACTTCCGCCACTGGTAGGTGTTCTGTGGCCCGGCGCGACCGTCGTGACAGCGCCTCCCCTCTCTGCCTCGCCATCACATGGAATGCGTTGCATACGGCAGTTTTGAATTCGAGAAATTGTGCGCATCTTTGGAGATGCTTTTCTTCCTTTGTGGGTTGCACTCACGCAGAGACTTCGTTGGCTCCGTGCCGGCACTGACGATTGCAGGGGGCCTTATTTATGGATCTGCGGACACGGTTAATGTTCATTGGTAGTGTGCGTATGCAGGGTAATCGCAGACAGCCGAATGAAACGGTAATTAACGAGTTGCGTTATGTGTGTTTTTGTACTAGCCTGCGTTATTGTGAATGATAGAATAAATTATCAAGGGTGATTGGGGGCTTATTGCACATTGTGTCTGTACTGTTGAAGGCATAATAAGCCGCTTAAAAGTGAAGCGAGGGTAGAGATTGAAACAGCGATGTGAACAGGGTCCAATTACGCTATCGCATACTATACTATTAACGGCGAAGCTCAACCGACCTCCAAGCTTTCCTTTTTGTCTTAATGGGGCACTGAGAAGGCGAAGTTTGCACACCGCTTCGCGCTTTAGAGGTCATGAGATCACTTAAGCTTTTCGTTCAAGGCAACCTTCACTTGAGGGACAACGCAGAAATAGAAACTGCAAAATCGCTGCGCACAATGTGCATCGCGCACACAATGTGCTTTCTCTCGCGGGCCATTTCAGCGGTTTTTTTTTGTCACTTGCACAGTGCATTTCTTTTTTCTTAACAGGCTCGCGCGGCGATTTTTATTAAAGGGCTTCTCAAGACCTTGTTTTACATGTATTATCAGCGGGTTGTGTAGACTGAAGGCGCAAGAGCTAAGCGCAGCAAGAACGGTAGCTATAGGGACAAGCAGTTCAAAGTTATTCAGACTAGAAAATTAAAAATACAATAAAGTGGACAGCTACCCTCAACTCGAGTTTTGCGCAGTCACCTCGCCCCCCCCACCATCTGATGTAGGATGGCTCCCCCAGTTTCCAAACTGAAGGCTTTTACGTACAGAAAGCTTGCATGCCATAGTGCCCGTTATTTCCAATGTATTGAGGACGCCGTTGCGATGGTTACAAATATTTATCACACTCATAGTAACTCACTTATGTTCCTACTCGTTGCTACTCACACTCACAACAACTCACTCACCTTCACAGTCAAGTCTACTCACACTCATGAGTACTCACCCATGTTCGTACTTACTCCTACTCACACTCATGAGCTCTCACTCACTCCTAATCACACTCATGAATACTCACGTTCATACTAACGAATAATCACACTCATCAGTACTCACTCATGTTCAAACTCCTACTCACACTCATCAGTACTCACTCATGTTCAAACTCCTGCTCACACTCATCAGTACTCACGTTCATACTCTCTCCTGCTCACACTCACAAGCTCTCACTCATTCCTACTCACACTGATGAATACTCACTCACGTTCATACTCACGGATACTCACACTGATGAGTACTTACTCACGTTCAAATTCACATCTACTCACACTCATGAGTACTCACTCACGTTCATACTCACTCATACTCAGACTCAAAGTACTCACTCACGTTCATACTCACTCTTACTCACACTCACAATATTCACTCACGTTCATACTCAATTCTACTCATGATCAGAGTACTCACTCACATTCATACTCACTTATACTCACACTCAGCATAGTCACTCACGTTCATACTCACTCCTATTTACACTCAGAATACTCATTCACGTTCATACTCACTCCTACTCACACTCATGAGCACCCACTCACGTTCATACTCACTTCTACTCACACTGAAAGTACTCATGCACGTCCATACTCACTCTTACTCATACTCATAAGTACTCACTCACGTTCTACTCACTCCTACTCATACTCATCAGTACTCACTCATACTCATACTCATCATGTTCAAATGAGTATAAATGAGTGTCAGTGAGTGTACTCATGAGTGAGTATGCCGAGCTATGGTCATGACACACTATCCTCTTCCAGCACTTACAGTGCTCGACCTTTGGTCTGCACTATCAAAAAATTGCCCGCAGCTTCCCTCGGGGGAACACTGAGGAGGATGCGGAGCATATAATTGGTTAACGGGGTGTTAAAGTGCGACTTACTTGGGTCGATGGCTAAATTGGTTAACGTGGTTGTGAAATGGGGTGTTAAATTGCGACTTACTTGGGTCGATGGCTAAATTGGTTAACGTGGTTGTAGGAGGGGGTGTTAAATGAGTGAACACGTACACACGTATGCGAAAGGGCGGCGCTGGTCGAAGGGACGTCGATCATTGTGTTTGTGGATTCGTTGGAATTCATTTCACCGCGACCTTGGACGTCGACGCGCCGTACAAACCAACCGACGAGCGGCAACTGAGCGAGCGAGCGCCGACCTTGAGTATATATACAGCACGACGGCGCATGCACTGTCAGCTGTTGAATGTTCTCGAAGCGCGACGCCACATGCGCGTCCACTGGAGAATCAGGAGAATTGTAGATGTCGAACGCGGTGTGTAGAGGAGGAAGGGTGCACAGATGGTGGAGGAGTGAAGCGCGCGCGGTGTGTAGAGGAGGAAGGGATGCACAGATGGTGGAAGAGTGGGCGACGGCGCGACGGCGCATGCGCGCGCGTCAGCTGTCGAATGTTCGAGAAGCGGTGTGGACGGCGCGGACGGCGCACTACAAGGCGCGAGTATAAGATGCTCCGCATCTAAAAGTACCCAAATCTGTGACATTGTCCGGCACCTTTTTTCTGGCGATGCCAGTATTGCTGAGCTCCACCTCAAACGACTCTTGTTGGCGTAGATTGTTCAAGATGGTGTCCTTTATCATCGATGCATGGGCAGTGAATCTTGAGCACCTGTGGCCATGCGGTCGTTAGTACTTTTCACATGCCACAGTGTCCTTTCTGCTGGCTACCTGAGTCAGCAGAAGACCCTTGCTCAAATTAAGGAGATGATTTGGTGGTCTGGCATGCATGCTGTCCACTTGTATGTGTCATATTGCACCATTAGTGAAGCTTGCAAACTAACAAAGTGACTTCCTATTCCTTTGCTTCTAATCGTACTTTCTAATGAACTGTTCAATGTCGTGGGCATTGATCACATTGGCCTGTTTCTCGCAACAAGCAATGCAAAAAATTTCTCAGTGTGGCAATGAACTACTTGGCTGAGTGGATAGAAGTATGAGCCATTCCTGACTCAGCAGCTATCCATGTTAGAGTTTACTCACCATCAGTGGCTATTTTTTATTGCTTATTTCGATACATACTGAGCTGAAAAGTAGCTATACGATGTAAAAACATTTGCACCAAATTTTGAGGTCCTCAATGGAATGAGTGTGTTTAGTCATCTGGTGATATCATATTGAAAGTCTTACATGGAACGGCCAAAAATTGGAACCAAGAAGACTTCGCACGAGGATTGTCAACATCAAGCTGTATGTTTGACAAGCATTCGCGATGTTCACTTCAGAGATGTTCTCATTAGCACCAGAATAACAGCTCGATTCAGTGTCATCGTTATATTTTTCTATTCCCTACATAAGGTGAACATCAGTATCCACATTATCCTCACTAAAATAAGGGGACAAAAATGAAAAGCTTTTTCGAGTTGATTGACTATACATGCGTTGCTGTCACCGAATGGCAGAATGCAGTGATTTCAACACAAAAGGCCCACTCCTGTTGCAAGAGAAACCAAAGTCACCAAACAAGTTACTCCGTCTGGTGAGTGACAAGTGATCTGAATCTTGGACGAGTATTTTTCTTCCTGAACACTCAACGGAGAACCTGTACTGGTAGGAAGAACTCTGCTTGTCTAAGGCAGCTTGGCGATGCTCTGGTTAGGATAAGTCCTGCTCGTTCAAAATATTTCTAATGTTTCATATACCACCTGCATAGCATGCGGAAGTTCTTGATTTCGAACCATGGAACAGCTTTCATATCACGGGCCTTCAAGCGTTGTCTAAGCATAGAATAAGCCGCGTCGCAGCATGCCCTCAACATCCACAAAAAAATTAACTTGTCAGATGCACCAATTGCACCAAAAAATACATTTCTTGCTACTTTTCTACCACACGTAATGGCTGGGATGACTACGTTGCTGCTGTGATTTTCACAAGTCCTATCAGGAAGTAACTTGGGAAATGCCATTCCAGTTGCTCTACGGGTGGATGCCAAGGTTACTGCAAGTAAAACTTGGTTTGGACGTACTACTTTTGCTAGAACACCTCTCAATACTAGGCTATAGTGAGTCCCTGTGATGGCCTCATCTCCAAGCTTGGCTAGCTATACTGCATCACCAAGCATAGTACAAGTCTCCTCAGCAGAATCCTCCTAGCTCATTCCAACCAGACAATTTAGTCATGATTCAGTAATCACTATTTACCTCGGCACTATGAAAAATTTTTGTCTCCGGTTTCCTGGCCCTTTCCGTATGGTGGAGGCTCTTAGTCCTGTGACATTTCATTTAGCCGTTATTACCAAACTTTATAAAAACTACATTTTTACTGGGTATGTGAACTAGCTGAAACATGATGTCTCCCGTTACATGCAATGACCTTTTGCGTTACTCTTGTATGAACTCAAGGAGACGCAGGACAGCAAGTGTAATGGTGTCGAGGAATGCCGCAGATTAAAAATGTGAAGATCAGCTAAAATAATAGTGTTGCATGTTCATGTATTTTGATTGATTGTCCTGCAACATTATACCAGAACATTTGCCTTCGTACCTGCAATTGTTTATGTAACATTTGGGTTTTTGTCAGCATATGACTGTTTAAAGGAGGTTGATGGCAACACTGGATGATTTGTTGCATAGCTAGTAGCTTAGAATGATATGTCAATATATATAGTAATAGTTTGCCTATTATTTTTATTTCAGTGAGCTCATGGCAGACGATGCTGGAAAGCGTCTTTTGGTGACAGCATGGCATCGAGATTTGGAAAACAAGTAAGGTTGTCTGTTATGCCTCTTTTTTCCATGTTTTATGAGTTTCTGTTTCCTTTAATTTCAGGCGCAGTGAGCTTCTAGGAAGTATGTCTTTTGGTATGGCAAAAATCTTGGACTCTGACCAGGTGAGAAATGAGCCTCGCAATAAACTCATTTAAACAAACTGTACAAGTCATAATTTTAGCTAAGGTTTAAAACTATACAACTGCTTTTTAAGGGGAGACAACTAGAGGCATGTTGGTGATGCTATGAAGCAAAAAGTTCTCTTTTTGTGTTTGTTTAATTGCATGAGTAACTTCACTTCTCAAGCAGTAACTTACAAATCTTGGGTGAAAAGCTTGTAGAAGTTGAAGTTGAAGTTGAAGTTGAAATTTCTATTTCATTACAACGATACACCGTGATTTACACAAACAAGAAACAATTGTGGCATGGAAAGTAGGAAAAAATCTGCGCTATAACAGCTTGACTAGCCCCACCTCCCATTTGTACAAGGCAACAGAAACAATGGCACACCAAACTCCATACGGTGCTCACGTATGATTGAAAGAAAAAAGAAAAGAAAATAACATTCCAATGGTTGTTTATGAAGTACAGAATAGATGCACACTTGGGTATTTACAAACAAACAATTATTGGGAAAAAGGCAACCAAAATAAGACGCTATAACAGAAAGGGGTACACTTAAAATTTCATGCATTTACAAGTACTGGGTGCAATTTTTCTGGGTTTATAGCTCCTTATACAAACAGGTTTAATATATCACTACTTGAAAGGAGACGCAATTGCTGTTCTGTGAGCTTGAACTTATTTAGTATATGGGGAACAGAGTGCCTTAGCATTTGGAGTCCGTAATTTGTTCGCGGTCGGTGGATGTGCCAGTGTTCAGAACTCCGCATCGGACGCAACAAAATTTTCGGCTGTAAATGTGCTAAGCCTCTCAGGTTTGTGCAATTCTTTCGAATTTCAGACCTCAAAGACAACAACAAGTTATGTTCATATGCAACACAAAATTTTAAAACTAAAAACTGTATGTTCTAAAAAGCACCAATTCACCACTTCCTACATCATAAATAAATCTTGCACATATGAAATGTTTGTGGGGCTACTTGCTTACATGCTGCAGGTACAGTGTCTCTAAAATGCATTGTGTGTGAACGAACTGTTTCTAAGTAGTGTGGCGCTGGGAGGGATGAAGGCATTGATTATAAAATTTGTGTCAACAATTAGTCCTACTTGATTTGCAGAAATTTATAGTACTGCTGAGTCAGATGGTTCCTAGTGGGCTGTATATTTTACTGAAAGTCTTACCTTAAATTTATTGTCTTTTAAGGTTGGTCATGCTATGATATTTCATACAGAGAGAATGACTTGCTGAATGAGTGGCCAACAAGCTGCTTTTAGTCATACCCCTTTTGTGTGCAAAAAAGAATATCGCCAGTGCACTCCCCGTATGATTGGTTCACGACCTCATCCACCCCTACGGAGGCGTATGGGCCTAAAAATTGGCGCGTAGGGACCAGAGATGCCGCCATGTGCCGCCACGACTTACCCCCATCGCAGAAGATGCTCGAACATCGTGGTACACTCGTGTGCACAAGCGAACGCACGTGCGCACTTGCAGAAAAGCGGTTTGATGGCTGCAGCGATGGGGGTAAGTTGTAGTGCCTTGGCGTGCTGTTCCTAGTGATGTGGCACTTTAGAGAACTAAAAAAAATAAACAAGCAAAGCAAATATGGCAAAGCAAACACTGGGAGCGGCGGCATGAGCAGGTCGTAAGTTTATAGAGGAGGTCATGGTTTGGTTGTTGGCGCTGTGCGAAAACACTATATGCAGAAGGCCTCCTGGGTATTTTTGAGAATGTGTATCCAAAAGGAGGCAAAATTTAAAGCAAAAACAATAATTTTGGATCAAAGAAAGCAGAGAAGGGTTTACAGGCACTACCTGTTTACAGAATCTGACAGAATATGTATTATATGTACAGTGAGTGCAAATCGCATGCAGTCCTTGCGATGGGTATCCCTGAATAAGCTTCTTGCATGAAAGGCAGACAATCCCTGAAGGCCAACTATGTGACGTGAATTCTTACATTGGTCTGTCTGTATAAATGAATAAGGCATACCAGAATGATGCCTCGATGAAGCGATCGTGTGGCAGTAGCATATATGAGCATTTTTATTTTTAACTGTATGCACTGGTAACCGTTGTTGTGTTGACATTATCATAGCTTTTCGAAAATTATTGCTTACGAACTTGACTGGTGTCTATGGCGACATGTGCACACCATCAGCAAGATTAATTTGTTTTTTCTGCAAGTTCTTAGATGTTTCATTATCATTAATGCTAATGAGGAATTGCAATATATGTTTCTCGGTCTCCCCAGCGAGCTATTTTCCGCTGCTTTATTTTAAAGCTAGTACATTCATATGTTGGGGCTAAGACAAACACATGCATATTCCTTGTCTTCTTTTTTAATGGGATTCCTGCGGCTTCCTTTCCATTGCAGCTCAATTGTCAGTACTATCAAAACATTTTACCACAGCATAAGACCGCAGGCTTCGTGACTGCTGTTTGAAGGAGATGCTGTCTACAAGGCGAAACATGCGGCATCATAGAAAGGGAAGAAAAACAAATATCATATAATGTTCGTTGGACTAGTCTTCAAAACAATGGCGGTAGACAAGGACTCGCATGAGCTAAGAATCTCAATGAAAAACAGAGAAGTTACTGCAGCAAGCAATAAACAACGGGTAGACACAGCAATGCAGAGTTTTGATGCGCAAAAGTTTTGGTAAGTTCTGCAGCAAACTTTGGTGGCAAAATTGTGTTTATAACGCAAAAGGCAAAGCCCCTTTTCGACAAAGATACATACAGATCCATAGAAAACAAATAGTAGTAATGCTAATTGGTCTTCGTTTTATTCCCTGGCCAAGAAAAAATTTTGCTTCAACTTTGAAATGATGTTTCTGAAAAACCTGTAGTATTAGGTTTTATAGAAGCTTATGCTGCTGTCTAGGTGGCTGCAAATTCTCTCTTTACTCAATTTTAAAAATTTCTTTCAGTGGACTTGTCAAATGATTATGGTCTACAGATCAGTATGCTGGTGATTCAGAACATAAGAGTGATTGGGCATGTAAAAAGCCCATGGATTATGCTATTGACTTTTAAAGCTTGTCATGGTTTGGATACAAGTTGATCTAGGTAACAACTTATGGCAGATTTGGTTGGCTATTCTATGTCTTGTATAAGCAAGCAGCAAATGAGTAGTGTAGCATGTAAGCTTGAGCAAGAGTTACTCCACATTCAAATTAAAACTAAAGTAATATAAAAGTTTATTTTATGACGTGAATTTGTCTTCACTTTTGAAAAAGTATCTCTAATACCAGTTTTGCTGTGTGTGTTCCTGGAATCATATGCTTAGGCTTGGTGCTCATAGAGTAGTGCAGTGTTCTGTTCCGTCATAGAATGCAGTCCTAAATCCTGAATTTCGAAAGACGCTGTTTGTGAACCACCATGCCTTTGTGCAAGCATAACACCACTAAATGTATACAATATTTTGTTACAGAACTTACGACTTTCTTGTAATGTGCCTTTTCCTGCTTTCACTAAGACACTGAAATTTTGCAGCATGTGAGAGGCTGGTACAGACTCCTACGGCAAGACCTCGGAATGCGTAGACACTTTGCTGCAAGGTGTTCAAGGGGTACATGCACGAGGATCAAGACATTGTGTCTTGATTGAACTTTTGCCGTGCTGGAGAATACTTTGTTTAGCCCTTTGTCTGTTACTCATCGTATGTGTAGTAAGAAATGACAGTAGAAAATACTTTTGTGGCATGGTATTACACAAACAACCTTCAATACAGTTTTGTAAGAAGTGAAGGTTTATTTCTTTATATAAGATGACTGTCAATAATGGGCTGTTTCGTTACATGCATGTTTATTGACGTGAAAATCAACATACATTTTTTATGTAAGCACTGCAGGCAATGAGGGTCATTAAGTGTTTTCTAGCTGCTGCCCCCAAATGCTTGAACATAATAAGCTCTAGTTCATGTGAAATGAATCGCCATTTCATGAGTAACATTAGCCAAACCTGATATAGTGAACATATTACCGATTATGCCCTTTCCCAATGTACTACTATTTGTGTCCTTCTTGTTTGTTGTAAGAAAGTAACATAGAAGGGAGCCTGCATACATGAGTAGTGACCTGTTTTTATATTTTGTATAAATGCTGAGCGTAGGACACTTAGCAGAATGATGTTACTTGTGAGGTGCCTTATCATGACGACTTTTCATGTGACACAATTCATACAAGAAGCATCAAGAAGGCATCTCTATTTTGTTGTGCAGTAGGTATGAGTGGCTTGTAGTAGTTCCTTCTCTGGCTAATGTGTAAATTACCTTTGTTAGTTTTTTTTTATGGTGTTGTTGTCTGTTGATTCTTGTTTTTAAGTGCAATTTTTTGTTGACCATTTAATATTATTTTGTATCTCAGTGTTCCCATGTATAGATGCACTCTTTTAAATGAACTTTCTGATAACAATTATTAGTTATGCCAAGTTCTGTGTTGGCTGTTGTCGTTATGATGGGGAAAGCGCAGTTATTGGTTACCATTGTTATGTGTCAAGGTCGACAGCTGGGCTAGTTGGTATGGTTCCATATTGTTTAAAGCAGCACAAATGACAGGACAAAAAGTGGACACTATGAAGGCTTACTGGCAACTGGCAGCTTTTTTAGAAAAATAAAAATGAAAACATAAAAAGAAGTGACCCAAACAAACTGCACAATCATTGCCACGTGAAAATCTTGCCGACATGCGCGAAGGCAAGAAAAACCGAAAAGCACTGATCTGAAAATGTGAAATAGATGATATCTGCCGTTCAACTGTGATTCAGACGTTTCATCTGTACAAAAGGTAAACGAAACTGAATGCTGCTGTCAAACTATATTCTTGTGCAACCTAATGTAATTGGTAGATGTGGCAAATTTTCGCGGTGGTATTGTTTACATGATGCAGCTGATTTGATAGCTCTAAATTTCAGTTGGTTGTGCACAAATGTAACTAAAGCAACACTGTTAATTCCATTTGATTCTTGCTCTGCCGCGGTGGTCTATGGGCTAAGGTACTCGGCTGCTGACCCACATGTCGAGGGATCGAATCCCGGCTGCGGTGGCTGCATTTTGGATAGAGGTGAAAACGCTGTAGGCTCGTGTGCTAAGATGTGGGCACATGTTAAACAACCCTAGGTGTTCAAAATTTTCGGAGCCCTCCACTACAGCGTCTCTCATAATCATATGGTGGTTTTGGGACGTTAAACCCCACATATCAATCATCCATTTCATTCCTATGCCAGTTTACATGAAGTACAAATATGTACGTGGTATGCTACAAAATAAATTCAAGAGTTTTCATTTTTCTCTGCTGACACATGGTTACCACTTTAGCTTCTTGTAACTAAGGAAGTAAAGCCCATGTGCTGCACAGACATGAAGAGCAAAAAAAGCCTCACAACCAGAAGCGTGCCCTGTCATGCAGCCAAGTTTTGAGTCTTTCCAGAATTATCACAGAGAGAAATTTGCTTCTTTCCTTTGACCGTTGATCTAGCTGTAGTACAAGGAATGGCTGTAAATCATGCCAGGCTAAAAAGTTATGTTAGGTAATTAAACATTTGTTAATATCATATGACCTGACATGTAATGCAACTCTTTCACATGTTTCTGTATGCATAAAATCTATTATGAAACTTGACTGCATTCTCCATTGTGACAGTGTAAGCGATAGTTCATAATGACTGGCATCAGCATAAAAATTCAAACACGTTTTATGCAAGCTGAACTATGCAATAAAGCTCAAGCTTTTAAAAATATCTAAGTATATTTTTTACACCAAGGAAAAAAAAGCCTCATTGGGCAAGCGAATCTGTACCCCTTTAAGGCCTTGAACCACCGCAAGGCCCTCACATTGCTCATATGTTTCCAGATTGTGCAGGACCATTGCACTGGCACCATGGTTCACACAGAAAAGCTGTCTGATACTGCAGTACTTGGGAGGCTTTCATGTTCTGATGGTGGACTTCCCCTGTGGGGAAATATCTGCAGGGCAGCCAAAAAATAATGTGGTCTAAGAACTCCTGTGGGAGGTGGTTCACTCTGGAAATCCTGGAGATGGGGGTGCCGATAACATAGCCCAAAGACTTCTTATGCAGGTGAATGGCGGCCCCAGCCGAAATTTCTGGGGAGAGTGGGCACACACATTTTCGGAACTTATCTAACAAGCACACATTGCTTCTTCCCAACGCCCCACTTGAGCCTTTTTCACTCCTGGCAAACCTGGCAGGTGACTCCTAACCTGAACTTTTCCTACCTTTCAGGTCCTCTCCCACTTCTGCCCCATTTCTCTGGAGTGCACTCTTTGTCGAAAGTACTCATAGCAATGTGAGTGCAGCGAACAATTCTGCACCTGTGTAAACTCTAGACTTTGTAAGGTACAGTGTACAGATGTATACTACATTATTAATCTTCTTTATTAAAAAGGAAGTTTTTTATGGGGGGGGGGAGCAAAGTTCGTGAACTGTCTTCCATCTTGCATGCTTCCGCAGAACTGATTTGCGGTGTTGTGTTTGTTTGCTTTAAGCTGCCAATGAATTCGTCCTTGCACTGCACCCACCAAATGAAGCCAGTGAAGTTCGCTAAGAAGAAACCAGGTGCCATACAGGGATAGCAAACGAAAAAAAAAAATGACGCCATCTCCCGCTAAAGAGAGTCATGTGAAGATGCGAAGCAGCAGCCGCTAACGCTTACACTAGCGACGACGTTGACGCTGTCGCTCATCGCGAATTTGCGCAGGAAAGAAATCGTGGAAGGCGAAAAGCATGCAGTAATGGACCGGTCTTTCCTACTCGAACATGCAAATCGCTGCTAATGGGCAATGAGAGACAGAAGACACAGGGACCCGCAGTCTGCTTTTAGTTAACGCGCAGGCTGCGAATTTTTATTGTTCAACAATGCACCGGAGAAATCTCCGACTGGAACTACCTTGGAAGTCAAGATCCAGTTGCCGGTGAGCAGTTGTGCAACGCGAGCAGTTGTTTTCTCAATCAAGAAACTCGCTAGCAGACGCTGCCTGCGTCGGTGTTGCGAGGCGAGAGGGGGGAACAAGGGGAGGGGACGTGCATGCGCATGGTGGTGCTTACGGCCGAAGCATTTAGGGAAAAAAATACGTATGAAGCTCGTTTCACTCCATTTCATACATCAGGTGCAACGCTGTGGAAGCTATGCAAGAAGTTAGGCCACCAAAACGTATAACTCCGCGCGTTTCGTGGTCGCTCGTGTGACAACTGATTAGTGCCGGTGCACCCTTGCGTTTCTTTGTGTTCTTCTTTGGCACCACTGGCGAACAGAAAAAAGCGGGGTGGGCACAAAGGAACGCGGGTACCGAACGACCTCGCAGTGTCTTAGCCTGCACTGACACAAAGTCCAGGTGACCGTCATCGTGACGTACCCAGAGTAGAGAGCCTGTGTGTGACATCACGTGAAAACTGAGCTAGACAGCCAAATAATAACAGACGTTCAACACCGTTGTTCTTTGTAAGCCACATAATGTCTTCAATTACTTCTCGCCGTAATAACGAAGAAATAAAAACTAAATTATTGGTAGTAAGAGCGTGGAACTATTTTTTGTTGCGAACGCAACGACTGCAAGAAGTCTCGCTAGCTTCCACAACGTTGCACATGATGAGTGAAACAGTACAGTGTCCACAAGCCAGCCTCCTCTGAAGCCGCTAGCTCTCTGCGTTCGCGCAAAACTTCTAATGATGTTCCGCTTCACTTTCTTTTTGCTGTGCTTGGACGAAAAAAAAAAAGACTAACGAGTCCCCAGTGTCCACTAACCAACATCCACGGATTCCGCTTTCCATCGTTCTGCATGCGCTGGTCTCGGCATGTTTCATCTTATGTGGCTCGGCTTCCAAATTGTCACGTGATGCTCCTTCGCAGTAGTATTCTCAATTCCTGAAAGACATGGAGCAGCAAATCGTCGGCGCCGAGTGAAATAAGTTCAGTGAGGACAAGCAGGACGTCGAGCGCAAGCACAGATCATTATAGACAGCAACGCGCCGAGGCCGCTCAGAGACACGCTGTGCAAACAAGAACAATGGCCCTTCGGAAATCCCATGGGAAGTCCCAAAACCTTCGATCAGCCGCGTCCAACAGTTCCGTGGTGTAACCGCGAGATTTCAGTGCGGATTGCGCAATTCACGAAAATTCCGAAAAAGGTCGAGTTGAAGTCCTAACGTGCGTTATTATCGTGTGACGGTGTTTTTGTTCAACCGTTCTAGAAGCTGACGAATGCTGGCAAGAACACGAAAAACGCCGTGCCCATTCAGCCTCAAAACAGCGTTCCGTCCCCGTAATGTTACTTTGAAGTAAAACTAAACAAAAACGCTGTCACATTTTTCTCTTCTTTGGTCCCGACGAAAGCACTGGAAGCTGATCAGTGAGGGATGGGAGGGGCAAACAACACACGTCACTCGTGACCTTGAGCATTTTTTTCTGTTTTTTTTTTTCGTATACGCGGTCTACATGCCTAATGGCAGCCGCCTGAACCATATGCACGTGTGCGTCCGACGAAGAAACCCTCGTTGCTCGCTCAATGAGATGAACCGGTCAACTCAGAGAGCGAGCAGCGAGAGAACAATATATAAAGAAAAGCTTTTTTATATGGAAATACATAAAAATAAACGCTTACGTTAGGAGCGATCATTGCGCAATGCGAAAGAAATAAAACAGTAGGCTGCAGGTACGCATGCCAGCTGCCCCCATTTCTTAAAAAGGGCTCCTAATTAAGTTTTGTTAAAAATCTTGCCGAGTTCCGCGAGAAGCCGGCGCACCCCGCCTTTTTCCTGTGTCAGCTTCACCGGCTGATGGAAGCCAAATCCGGGATAATGCATTTCGAAGCAGTGTGATATAATGGCTAAAAACCGTGGCAGTGTCTCGAATGGAGTCTAGCTTACGTGCACATTGGAAAGATCAGGTATATATGTGCGCTGGAAAATATACCGGTGGGTTCAGTAGAGCGTAGGCAGATTTATTTTTTTTTGGGGGGGGGGGGAGTTCAATCTTCTCTACGTTCGTGCGCTGCTTAAATATGTGGCGCATAGGTGGAGAGTACAGGGGGGGGGGGGTATCGTTTTGCACGGACAGCTTCAAAAAGGGAAGCCCCCCTTCCACCCCTGGCGCCGCCATGCGATATTTTATACGAGCTTGCACAGCTTAGGCCCCGCCGCGGTGGTCTAGTGGCTAAGGTACTCGGCTGCTGACCCGCAGGTCACGGGATTGAATCCCGGCTGCGGCGGCTGCATTTCCGATGGAGGCGGAGATGTTGTAGGCCGGTGTGCTAGATGTGGGTGCACGTTTAAGAACCCCAGGTGGTCGAAATTTACGGAGCCCTCCACTACGGCGTTTCTCAAGATCATTTGGTGGTTTTGGGACGTTAAACCTCACCTATGAATCAATCATCCGTCTATTGACAACGGTCAGTTGGCGGTCCTGTCTGACAACAATTTCACAAGGGGCTTCTTTTTTTTTTCGGAGGGGGGGGGGGGGGCTGTCGAAATTGGTATTACGTACCAGTGACAAGCGAAACGTTCAGTTAAAAATGTCCCTCAAATAGATTTGTATGTGCACAATAAGTCGTGTTGACAAACAACAGAAGTAACTTTTGCCCCAGTTGCAGAACTTGGGCATGATAAGAAAATGCGTCCGATCAGTAGTCGAGGCTGCCGTGAACATGCGAGCCAAATATCATAGCACAGCTCGTACGCGGCCTGGAACTCCCAATAAATTGTCAAAGTTAGATAAAAATTGATTTCTCTTTTCTCGACAAATGACGGACCAAGATCGAAAATCACTCGTCACAGCCATATCATCAGCCATTGACTGGAGTGGAGTACGGCGCGCTCGTTCGTTACAGGGGCCACCACGGGAGGCCTTGACTTGTCCACGCGCGATTGCATTGAAGCCCCGTATTTGAAGAAAAAAAAAAAGGTGCTCAAGATCACGAGGCTCGTGTGACGTATTCTCTCTCTGCTTTGTAGCTTCCAGTGCTTTCGTCGGGACGAGAGAAGAAAGAATACACTCGCAGCGTGCGACAAATCTTTGTAACCCCATTTATACTGAACGGATTCTAAAAAAAAAAAAAATGCGCGGCGGTGAATTCGTGAGGCAATAAGCTCCTTTAGTGTCCATTCCATGGTAACTTGAAAAAGTGTTGCAGGGCCCCTCTAACCTATGACAAGCTGTAGTTTTGAACCGTGTAGCGACTGGTTTTCAGAACACGAAAACTGGTTTTCAGAACACGACTTGTTTTCAGAACACGAGCATGCGCATTAGAACCACATGCATTACACCGCGCTCGCACACAGCCATAAAAAGAGCCCATGTAATTTTTAAACAAACAAAAAAACCACTGACGTAACAAAAGTCATGGCTATCTAGCGGAGCAGCGTTGGCAGTGGAAATGTCAAATAAGGATATAAAGTGATTTTAAAAAAATACGGTCAGTAGCGGGCAAAAGTTCAGCAGCATGATCTGCTTTTCCCCACCGTTTGCCGTTGGTGGCGCCGTTGGCAGCGCGCAAAGCAGCAGCGCACGAGGCGCATAGCTTTAGTCAGTGAAGTCCCTGAGAAACTAAACGAAAAAAAAAAGGGAGATCCCATTTACCGTGGGAATCGATATGCGAAGCACGAATGAGGAAGGTTGGTATGTGTACTTTAAAATCAGCACAACGTTATACGAGGTGGACGAACGTTGTACACAGTAAGCACAAGTAGACATGTTATGCGCACTCACGTATCTAGATGAGATGCAAGTATACCAAGTTTGGTATATGTGAAGCTAGCGAAAAGAGAAAGAGTGCGCTATGTATGTTGGATGTAGTCATGTTTTCCATGACACGCATGTCATTATTATCATTTTCGGACGTGTCACTTACATTCACCGTCTGTTCACATCACGTAATACCAAATTCGGCATCTGTCAAGCTAGTGAAACGGCCGCGAGCGTGGTATTTTGTCATGTTCTTACATGACCCGCATATAATGACTATCACGTTTGGGCGTGTAATTTACCTTCGTCGTCTGTTCACGTCACGTAATACCCAATTTAGTATATAAAAATTGTGTATAAAAAAAGCGCATCATGAGCGTGGTATGTGGTCATGTTGTTAGATGACACGCATGTCAATATTATCATGTTTGGACGTGTCATTTACCTTCCTCATCCGTTTGCGTCACGTAATACCATGTTTAGTATATGAAGCTAGTGAAACGGCCACGAGCACGCTATGGGCGTAGCATGTAGCCGTGTTTTACATGGCACGCATGTCTTGACTATCATATGTTTGCACCAGTCATATACCTTCGTCATCCACTCACGTCACGTAACACCAACTTTGGTGGTATATGTGATGCTAGTGAAACGGCCATGAGCGCGCTATAAGCGTAGCATATAGCCATGTTTTACAAGACATACATATGATTATCATTTTAGGACGTGTCATTTACTTTCGTCGCCACTCTTACTTTCATGTCAAGTATACTTTCGTCAGGTAACACCAGATTTGGTATATGCGAAGCTTGCGAAACGACCGCGAGCGCACCATGAGCGTGATGTGCAGTCATGACGGACATGACATGCATATAATGACTTTTTACGTAAAGGTTTGTCACTTATCGTCACCATGCAGTCATGTCTTACCATACCAGTTTTGCAATATGCCATGTGAACAAAACCACCGCAAGAGCAGCAAGGTAATCTAATTTATGATGTTCATGACATTGTCATCATTTTCATGGTAATACTAGTCACTTATGCTTGTCGAACAGTCATGTTAGGACATACCGATTTTGGTAGGGATCCCATTATCGAAACGGCCAGGAGAACTGAAAGTCGTTGTTGGCTAGATAGATAAGTAGGGCCAATGTTGCCGAAGTTTGCTAAGAAATGCTTCGCATTTAAAAATGGTCGACATTTTAGAGCACTTTTTCTGCTCTAATGCGAGAGATCTGTAAGCCGTCCCTAATTACAGCTGTGATTAGTTTAATGGTTAACGATTTAGAGCACTTCGTACTCTACTATGGGAGAGCATAAAGCCGTCCCGTGGGCCTTTAAAATTTCTGGCACAGCATAGCTACGTGCATGGTATGGATTAACATTTCTTACTCATAGTTGACAATCCGCCGAGTGTGCGTGTGTGGCATGTGGTAATAGACACCCACCATTGTGTCTCTAGTACGGATGCAAAAACTAAAACGTCTTGATGAATTTTGTCTCTTATTCTGACACCATTATTCAGCTGAGCATAACAATATTGATAGCAGCGACGAACTTTTAAATAATAATATGCAAGTTGTAGAAAATTGCCACTTTTTTACCTATTGTTCTGCCGATTAGCGCACCCGGCGCTTTTCTCGGTGACGTTGGTCTTGGCTCGGGCATGAAAAGAAAAGACACATGAAACCACGGAGGAAGGAAAGATAGGAGAGGGCATGCCCAGCCGGCGCGCTACGTGAAAAGTGCCGGGGAGATGACATCATGGCGGCCATATTCACAGGTCACAATGGCGGCGTTGCTATGGTTACGTGTTGTGCTGTTTAGCTGGTCTAGCAGTGAGCACCCGCAGCTTTGATGATTGATATGTAGGGTTTAACGTCCCAAAACCACCATATGATTATGAGAGACGCCGTAGTGGAGGACTCCGGAAATTTTGACCACCTGGGGTTCTATAACGTGCACCCAAATCTGAGCACACGGGAGCAGCCGCGGCTGGCGGCGGCATGTGTGCCTCCGCAGATCTCGTGCTGAGCCGTGGCGGACAATATCCGTGCTCTGCGCTGCGTTATTGGTTACGCAGTTACTGTACTCTTAGCAACGTTTACAAAACCTTTCGTCCACCACGGGGCCTAAACAGAGCGTAGAACGAGCACAAGTCTATGTGTCGTGCGGCGGATGACGTGGATGAAGCATTTGAAGTATTCAGCGAAATTGCGTTTGGCACCATGACGAAGCGGAACGCCGACGAACGCCTAGCATGTCAGTGGTGGTCGGGCAGTTATCCTGCTTGTGGCAACGGACGAAACTGTTGTGCCCAGCAAGACGCAATGAGGACCATGTACACATACGCAGTTTCGTGTTTGGTATGTGTACAGGGACAACTTGCATGTGCGTATTAAAAGACCTTATCTGCTCCGCTTGTTATACTCGCCCTCGGCATTGTAATCGCAACGTTAGAGGTAGAGCAACCGCGTTCTAGTGTCACTTGCACCGTGCTCAAAGTCACCACGGCAGCAGAGTGGTGACGTCGGGGAGTTTTACGCGGAACATGGGCACAGTGGCCGGGCGCTGCGTCGGCCTCGTGTCGGAATGCAACCGCAGAGACGCACGACCAATCGTGATAGATTGATTAAAACTTTATTTTTGTCCTGAGAAGACGCAGGGGAGACCCCGTGCCACCCGGCTAATCCCACGTAGGGACCGTCAAGCCGAGCTTGGCGGCCCGTTCACGGGCACTCCGAACGGTCACGGTTTGATCCTCAAGTTTGGGGCTGCGTAAGAGCGCAGCTCACCTGTCCTTGCTGAGGGCAGGGACGATGGCTTCACATTCCCACAACTGTACAGACATCATGACCAATCGTGATGTCTGTACAGTTGCTGAATCAATGACGTGAAAACACTCGTCGTTGTCAGTGCATCAAGCGCGCATTCCTTTGTACTTGCTTCTTTGGCGGTGAGCCGTTACTCGCTTTTAATACTCGGAGGAAATGATTTCGCCGAAGGTGTCGTGCTGGCCTAGAGTGTTGAGCCCCATTCCACTAGTTTCGGATCATCACGAACCGCGCGCTGCGCAGCCCACGCACGTGCTTTCCGAGCCGGAGAGGGAGTCGCGCCTTCTGCTTCGCATTCATATGTAAACAAGAGAGGAGAATTTGCTCAGTCAATATGGCTGACTTCCGGCTTCACCGCGGCTCCACAACGAGTGACGTAGAGGCATCGCCTACCTTTCCTTCTCCATGCATGAAACTAAAAAAAGCCACCAAAACATCGCTCATTGTTAGCGATACGAGAACCATTCATGATGGCTACCTTGTGCTACGTAGCAAAACTAGATGGACCTAGAAAAGCGATACTGGCACCTTGGAGTACCCAGTAATTCCCTAGGTCGACTGCTACAAGGTCTAGTCGAGACTCTCAAGTGCTATGATAGTAGTGTTGCCTGAGAATACAAGGAAGACGACTTTCTCTAGAGCACACTTAATAGCGTTTTACCGCTGGTTTCATGGCCAATTCTTTGTAGAGGGTAGGAGCCATAACCCATTTATTCCACCTATGTTTTAGATGGGAAGCAGCTCTTTGACTAGCCTGTGTAACGCTGTTCCTCGTCCGCACCGCTCCCCTCGCCGCAGAGGTTGGAGCGGTGCAAAGTAGCTCACGCTCTCCTAGCAGTGCGCATCAGGCACTGCGCCGTGCTCCCGACTGGGTTGCAGAAATTAGGTGCCTTTTCTCATATTCTAACCACTACCACCACCACCAGTGCGCAGTGACGTCTCCCTCACCTGCCGCACGCTCGCCGCCTGTCAGCTCTCTCACGCGCTAGCCGCACAGCCACTCCGCACATCCGCTCCGAACAAATGGGTGAGAGCGGCCGTCTCTGTGACGTCAGCCTGAGAGCGGCTCTCAACTTTTGCAAGCCGAAAGCCGGCTCGCATGGCTCGCCTCCCATTGGCTACTGCAAAAAAAAAAAACGGCATGGACGGCTGCCCAGTTGGCTCGCTTGGCAAACATGGCGCTTGCTGAAGTGGTCGCTGCAGCGACATGGAAAAAGAAGAATAACGGCTGATTTTATCGTTGTGGAGGGAGGGTAAACAACAAGAGGGAAGGCAGGGAGGTTAACCAGGCACATGCCCGGTTTGCTACCCTACGCTGGGGGAATAGGAAGGGGGCATAAAGATGAGAGAGAGAGAGGAAAGAAGAGAAAGGAGAGAAAAAAAGAAAAAAAGGAGGATTGTCAGTCAATCGGCTGGCGCGTATGCAGCGGTGGCACTACACAAAAGTTAAAGTGGTCACATAGGCCTGTAGTCCTCAAAAAGCACAAGACAGCTTTGACTGCTTTTTGAGCCGACGAAAGGCGATGACGGTGTTCCAGTAGCATCTGCACAGAGAGTGGCCGATCGTCCAATTGTCGCAATGCGTCCGAAAGCTTCTGTCTTTCAGAGGCAAATCGAGGGCAATGGCATATCAGATGGTCGATGTCTTCTTTGGTGCAGCAGACGTCGCATTCCGCATTGTCGGTCAATCCGATGAGGGTTCTATATGCTTTTGTGAACGCAACCCCCAACCAAAGGCGACAAAGAAGTGAAGCTTCATGTCGACGAAGTCCGGATGGAGGTCGAAGTTCGAGTCTAGGGTTTATTTGGTATAGTCTCGTATGTCTTATGCTTGGGGTGTTCCACTCCTGCAGACTCAGACTACGTGCCAGGTGACGAAGTTGCTGTGCAGCGTCAGTCCTTGACAAAGGAATCGGAAGGGTGTGTTCTTCTTGGTGCGATGTGCGAGCTGCGTTGTCTTTGGAATCATTGCCACTGATCCCACAATGGCCAGGAAGCCACTGAAACTTGACCTCGTGGCCTGTTTCTGTGACGTGGTGAACGAGCTTGACAACTTCGTAGGTTAATTGTTCATGGCAACCTCGTCGAAAGACTGACTGCATGCTCTGTAGGGCTGGTTTTGAGTCGGAAAACACAGCCCATTTACTCGGCCTTTGGGATTTGATGTACTCTATGGCGCCACGCAAAGCCGCAAGTTCTGCCGCTGTGGACGTAGTGACATGTGACAGTTTGATTCGCAGAGTGATTCCTCTCGCTGGAATCACCACCGCACCACCAGAACCAGACGCTGTGGTTGAACCATCGGTGTATATGTGCACGTGGTTGTTGTACATTTCGTGCAGATGGCTCAAGGTCAATTGTTTAAGGGCTGATGAAGGCAAATTTGATTTTTTCTGTATTCCTGGAATTGAAATACGTACTTGTGGAAGTGCCAGGCACCACGGAGGATACACCAGTTTCTCAGCAGGCGTAAAACCTGACGTAAACGACGCACGATGAGCACAGACAATTGCACTAAATTTCGTGCGGGGCCTCTCAGTAGCGAGGGTTGCCAAGTGGTGGGAAGGATTCCTAGCACGTTGCCTGAGGTACGTACGCATCGTTTCAATGGTGATGTGCGTCGTGATCGAGCAGTCCTGTGCAATGGCAATTGTTTCAGCTGTCGATGCGCAGCGGGGTAAACCAAGGCATATCCTAAGCGCTTGGGCTTGAATATTTTGGATTGTGCGCAGGTTCGTTTTGCAGGTGTTAGCTATAACAGGTAGGCTATACCGCAGGAATCCAGTAAATAATACCTTGTACAGCTGTAACATAGACTCGACAGACATTCCCCAACTTTTCCCAGCAAGAAACCTGAATAAGTGACAAATGGCAGTCAGCCGCTTTTTCACGTAGTTTACGTGGGGTGTCCAAGACAGATTTCGGTCGATTACGACTCCCAAGAACCCGTGACTCCGGCTGCATGACACCAACTGCCCGTTAATTGATATGCCGTAAGCGGACATTGGTTTTCTGGTGAAGGCCACGACTGCACACTTCTCACTTGCGATTTCAAGCCCTTGTTTGCGTAAGTGGTACGATGTCACTGATGCTGCCTTCTGAAGTCGAGCGCGAAGTTGAAGTCGAGTCACACCTGATGTCCACACACAGATGTCATCAGCATAAATGGAAAGTCGTACACTGCATGGTTGCTTGCCAACTAGTTCAATGAGTGTTAGGTTGAACAGCGTCGGGCTTAGCACTCCGCCTTGCGGGACTCCTCGGCTGCAGTAATACTCGGGTGTCGGGCCATTCTCTGTCTGCACGTGAAATGATCTATTCTGTAGGTAGCTCTGAACCCACGTATATATCCTGCCACCGAGTCCCACTCCTTCTAGTGCGCTGAGAATGGCTTCGTGGGTGACATTGTCGTAGGCCCCTTTTACGTCAAGAAACAGAACAGCAGATAACCGTTTGCAGGCCTTCTGGTGTTCTACATATGTCACCAAGTCAACTACATTGTCAATTGACGAGCGGCCTCGTCTGAACCCGGACATGGCATCTGGATATATTTCGTAGAACTCTAAGTACCATTCCAGACGCTTTAAAATCATCCTTTCCATAACTTTTCCACACAGCTCGAGAGGGCAATCGGGCGGTAAGAGGAAATGTCCAAGGGTGACTTGCCGGCTTTGAGAAGTGGAATCAGGCGACTTGACTTCCATTCCTGTGGAACCATGTCAGTTTGCCAGGAGTAGTTGTACAGCTGCAAGAGTGCCTGCCGAGCTTGATCTACTAGGTGACACAGAGCGCGGTAAGTGATGCCGTCAGGTCCTGGCGCTGAAGAACGCCTACACAAAGCAAGTGCAGCTTTTAGTTCTTCCATTGAAAACGGAATCTCCATTCGGGGATCACGTGACGATACAGAAAAGTTGGGCGTCTTTGTCCCAGTTGAATTTGAGCCGCAGGCAATTCTTCGACAGAAGGAATCTGCGACATCAATTTCTTCGCAGCGTAAGTGAAGTGCCGGAGATTTTAATGGGTAGCGCTGAGTAATGGTTGTACGAAGACCCCGGACAGTTCTCCAGATTAGTGACAGAGGCTTTCTGGGATCCAAAGACTCACAAAAAGATACCCATCGTTGCTTGTCCAACTTGTCCATGTGACGCTGTATTTTCTTTTGTGTGCGTCTGGCCACTCTCAGATCATCAAGTGACCTCGTGCGTCTATAACGTCGTTCTGCACGACGACGAATCGCTCGGAGTTTCTCGAGATCAATGTCCATATCAGTGTGAGATGAGCTCACCGGAAGCGAACGCGTCGTTGACTGTAGGGCACTGTTTATTGCGTCCTCTAGGTTGAAAGGTGAGGCGCCAACATAGTCTTCCATGATTAACTTGTATTTTTTTCCAATCGGTGCACTGGACGGCTCTGGAGGACTTGAGACTTGAAAAGCCGTCAATCTTCAGGTATGTTGGGATGTGGTCACTACCCCTTGTTTCCAAATCCGAAAACCAGTGCACTCTGCGTGTGAACGAGCGTGAGACGAAAGTGAGGTCCAGGCAACTGCTATAGGCCGATCCGCGCAGATAAGTAGGGCTGCCGTCATTCACGAGGTTAAGTTCACATTCAGAAGCGAAAGAAACTAACTGTCTACCTCTAGTGTTGACCGTGGAGCTTCCCCATAAGTAGTGGTGGGCATTGAAGTCACCAGTTATCACCCATGGCTGGAAAGTTGAATTCAAAATTCCGCGCAAGCGCTCTCGGTCTAGACGACTTGATGGATGTAAGTAGGCTCCGATGATGGTGAATGTGGTCTTCTTGTTTTTTACTGTTAGGCAAACGTACTGGTTTTCTTCGTCAGGGGGTACAGGGTGATGAACATAAGTTAAGTCGCGCCGTATGAACACAATGACCTTGCTGCGCTCTCCGTGGGTAGAAGACATAAAGCACTCATATCCAGACAGTCTCATCTGGGCTGACAGGTTCGGTTCACAAATCACAATTATGGAGAACTGGTTCGTGAATACATATTGCCAGAACTCGGACATACGCGCCCTAAGTCCTCTGGCATTCCACTGAAGGACAGATGCGTGCTTGACCTCCTCGCGAAAGGATAACATGTTGCGGGCCATCGTTTTACCTTAGAGCTGCAAGCACCGGACTCAAAGTGTCCAGCACTTGGAGTGCGCTCTGCGCTGATGGGGTGTTCATGTTGCTTAGGAGCATGCGCATTGCGCTCATAAGGGTCTGCAACATGTTGATGACCTGGCGATCCTCAGTTGTCTTTTCATCAGTGGTTCGTGATGGCATCGAGGTTGGCGGGGATCGATGCACCTCTGAAACAGGCTGTGTTCGTGGAAGTGATGGCCACTCTTCACGAGGTGGGAGTCTTGACCCTGATTCTGTTTTCGGTGTATCCGTCTTCGCAGAGCTTGACGATGGGGGCCAGTTCTTCTTGCTTGAGATGACGGGTCTCTATCGGCAGATGCCACGTGGCGTGATGATCTTCTGTGGCGACGCCGACGTCGCCTGACAGTAGCAGCGGCTTCCCTGTGCGTTGAATTGTCGCGCACCATGCGTTTCAGCACCGCGCGTTCATTTCTCACTCGCGGGCAATCTTTAGACGACGCTTTATGAGCGCCGTGGCAATTGGAGCATTTGAACGCAGTTGCGTGGCAGGTGTCTTCTGAATGAGGTTCGGCACACCGCGGGCAACCGACATCGCTGGTACATACTCCTTTGACATGTCCCATCTTGAAGCATCTGAAGCATTGTAGGGGCTTCGGTATGTATGGACGGACCTGATGGCGAACGTGGCCAACTTTGACGTGTGGGGGAAGACTGTCTCCCTCAAAAACAATCTTCAGGCATCGTGACTGACCAAGCCTTGTGATGTGCTTGATGAGGATGTCGTCTGTAGTTGGCTTTATCAAGATTGGGAAATCGTCAGCGGGGATGGAAATGTCCACGTCATAAATGACGCCAACACTGCCCTTACAGTCAGTGGGGATCACTGATTTAACTGTGACTCTGTCGATTTCCGAGATGTTCTGTAGGCTTTGCAGCGCACTACGGTGTAGAACATCAACTGCCAGAATATTCTTCCGTGAGTTGATCCTGACGTCTTTAATTTCATTTGGAGCGAGTCCTTCAAGGTATGACGAGAGGACTTGCCTGTTAAGCCGCCGTAGGTTGGCTGAAGGGTCCACAGCCATGAAGAGTATAGTGTGTGGCCAACACTGCGCGGTAGCCTGCACGGTGGATATACTCGTCGTCGACGATGTTCGTAGCAGTCTTCTTTTTGCATTGCGGCTCATGACGACTGTGTAGTCGTCATCCGATGACTCGAAACCGTCGGAATAGAGCTCCGTTGCCTCGCTGTCTGTGCCACTTGAGGTGGTCCCACGTTTCCTAGCCGCTGCCAGACGTAGTGGTTGTCCCCCTCGAAAATCCTGAGAGGCTTCTTCATCCATTCTCGCAAGGAGGGAGCAGCAGCTCCAGAATTTGCGGTAAAACAAATAGAAAATTTGAGACAAGGGTACAAGCGTTCTATCGTTGTGACCATCCTAAGTGCTGTGAGACTCCCGGGGATATATCGGTAGCCAGCCAGTGTTCACTGCCGCGTCAGCAGGTGCGATCGACAGCGGAAACGAACAAACGAGCACAGTGTAGAAAGTGTTTTGCGGGTGCGAGTGTCGTCGTTTCGTGTGTTTCCTGGGTTGACCGTCCATCTTTCAAGTGTAACCGCAAAGAACTTCGAAGATTTCCGTGATGTAATCATCCATCTTTCTAAAGCAGGGTATGCGTCTAGTGCGCGCCGAAGTGAAAAGTTTGTAATCATCGCAACAAGGGTTAGCGTCCGGTGTGTTCTGTGTGTGCCGTTCGCCGCAGCAAATAGTATGCATAAATTTTGAACGCTTGCGAGCGTTCGCTTCTGCTACGATAAGGATGGGCAAATTTTATTGCCCGTCATTGTTGTCATTCGTAATGCGCAACGCCGTACGAGTGTTATTGTGTGTAGCGCTGTGGTGAAGTTCTGTGGACCGTGTCACATTTGAGCGATTCTGTCGGGTGTTGTGAAGTGTGTTCATGAAATGAAAACCGTGAAATATTTAGGAGTGTACAGCTCTGAAGTTTCCGATTGGTGTAGTTGCGTGCACGTGCCCTGAAGAGGAGCTTGCATACAAGACATTTTTGTACATGTAGCCCCCCCCCCCCATATTTAAGGTACGCATTATGATCGATTGTCTATGAATGCGTGAAATAAGTTATTGTAGACCAAGTTTAAAGCAAGTGTAAGTATTGCAATAAATTGTAAGTTGTTCGACTGTAGCTGCTAATACAGTATCAATATTTCGTCAAGATTGCAGGCAGTCATGCTGCATTACTTGAACACCATGACAACTGATATAATTGCGAAGGTTATCTGCTTGCATCAAGCATTTGAAGAATAGTTAAACAATATTTTCAATATCCTGCAGAAATGCCCATGTCTGTCTTGCTAAACATGCATCTGTCACCATCAAGTGTGTAGCAAAATATTTCAAGCACACGTCAGGTCAAGAAAACTTTAAACAACAACAACAGTTCCGTGGTGTAACCGCAAGATTTCAGCGCGGATTGCGCAATGCATGAAAATTCCGAAAACGGTCGAGTTGAAGTCCCAACGTGCATTATTATCGTTTGACGGTGTTTTTGTTCAACCGTTCTAGAAGCTGACGAATGCTGGCAAGAACACGAAAAACGCCGTGCCCATTCAGCCTCAAAACAGCGTTCCGTCCCCATATTGTTACTTTGAAGTAAAACTAAACAAAAACGCTGTCACATTTTTCTCTTCTCTGGTCACGACGAAAGCACTGGAAGATGAGCAGTGAGGGATGGGAGGGGCGAACAACACACGTCACTCGTGACCTTGAGCATTTTTTTCTGTTTTTTTTTTCTTCGTATACGCGGTCTACATGCCTAATGGCAGCCGCCTGAACCATATGCACGTGTGCGTCCGACGAAGAAACTCTCGTTGCTCGCTCTATGAGATGAACCGGTCAACTCAGAGAGCAAGCAGCGAGAGAACAATATATAAAGAAAAGCTTTTTATATGGAAATACATAAAAATAAACGCTTACGTTAGGAGCGATCATTGCGCAATGCGAAAGAAATAAAACAGTAGGCTGCAGGTTCGCGTGCCAGCGCCCCCATTTCTTAAAAAGGGCTCCTAATTAAGTTTTGTTAAAAATCTTCCCGAGTGCCGCGAGAAGCCGGCGCACCCCGCCTTTTTCCTGTGTCAGCTTCACCGGCTGATGGAAGCCAAATCCGGATAATGCATTTCGAAGCAGTGTCATATAATGGCTAAAAACCGTGCAGTGTCTCGAAAGGAGTCTAGCTTACGTGCACATTGGAAAGATCAGGTATATATGGGCGCTGGAAAATATACCGGTGGGTTCAGTAAAGCGTAGGCAGATTTATTTATTTTTTTTTGAGGGGGGGGGGGAGTTCAATCTTTCTCTACGTTCGTGCGCGCTTAAATATGTGGCGCATAGGTGGAGAGTAGAGGAGGGGGGGGGGGATCTCGTTCTGCACGGACAGCTTCAAAAAGGGTAGCCCCCCTTCCACACCTGGCGCCGCCATGCAATATTTTATACGAGCTTGCACAGCTTAGGCCCGCCGCTGTGGTCTAGTGGCTAAGGTACTCGGCTGCTGACCCGCAGGTCACGGGATTGAATCCCGGCTGTGGCGGCTGCATTTCCGATGGAGGCGGAAATGTTGTAGGCCGGTGTGCTAGATTTGGGTGCACGTTAAGAACCCCAGGTGGTCGAAATTTCCGGAGCCCTCCACTACGGCGTTTCTCAAGATCATTTGGTGGTTTTGGGACGTTAAACCTCACCTATGAATCAATCATCCGTCTATTGACAACGGTCAGTTGGCGGTCCTGTCTGACAACAATTTCACAAGAGGCTTCTTTTTTTTTCGGAGGGGGGAGGGGGCTGTCGAAATTGGTATTAAGTACCAGTGACAAGCGAAACGTTCAGTTAAAAATGTCCCTCAAATGATTTGTATGTGCACAATAAGTCGTGTTGACAAACAACAGCAGTAACTTTTGCCCCAGCTGCAGAAATTGAGCATGATAAGAAAACGCGCCCGATCAGTAGTCGAGGCTGCCGCGAACATGCGAGCCAATCATCATAGCACAGCTCGTACGCGGCCTCGAACTCCCAATGAATTGTCAAAGTTAGATAAAAATGATTTCTCTTTTCTCGACAAATGACGGACCAAGATCGAAAATCGCTCGTCACAGCCATATCATCAGCCATTGACTGGGTGGAGTATGGTGCCCTCGTTCGTTACAGGGGCCACCACGGGAGGCCTTGACTTGTCCACGCGCGATTGCATTGAAGCCCCGTATTTGAAGAAAAAAAAAAAGGTGCTCAAGATCACGAGGCTCGTGTGACGTATTCTCTCTCTGCTTCGTAGCTTCCAGTGCTTTCGTCGGGACGAGAGAAGAAAGAATGCACTCGCAGCGTGCGACAAATCTTTGTAACCCCATTCATACTGGACGGATTCTAAAAAAAAAAATGTCTGGCGGTGAATTCGTGAGGCAATATGCTCCTTTAGTGTCCATTCCATGGCAACTTGAAAAAGTGTTGCAGGGCCCCTCTAACCTATGACAAGCTATAGTTTTGAACCGCGTAGCGACTGGTTTTCAGAACACGAAAACTGGTTTTCAGAACACGACTGGTTTTCAGAACACGAGCATGCGCATTAGAACCACATGCATTACACCGCGCTCGCACACAGCCATAAAAAGAGCCCATGTAATTTTTAAACAAACAAAAAAATCACTGACGTAACAAACGTCATGGCTATCTAGCGGAGCAGCGTTGGCAGTGGAAATGTCAAATAAGGATATAAAGTGATTTTAAAAAAATACGGTCAGTAGCGGGCAAAAGTTCAGCAGCATGATCTGCTTTTCCCCACCGTTTGCCGTTGGTGGCGCCGTTGGCACCGCTCAGAGCAGCAGCGCACGAGGCGCATAGCTTTAGTCAGTGAAGTCCCTGAGAAACTAAACGAAAAAAAAAAGGGAGATCCCATTTACCGTGGGAATCGATATGCGAAGCACGAATGAGGAAGGTTGGATATGTTACTTTAAAATCAGCACAACGTTATACGAGGTGGACGAACGTTGTACACAGTAAGCACAAGTAGACATGTTATGCGCACTCACGTATCTAGATGAGATGCAAGTATACCAAGTTTGGTATATGTGAAGCTAGCGAAAAGAGAAAGAGTGCGCTGTGTATGTGGGATGTTGTCATGTTTTTCCATGACACGCATGTCATTATTATCATTTTCGGACGTGTCACTTACATTCACCGTCTGTTCACATCACGTAATACCAAATTCGGCATCTGTCAAGCTAGTGAAACGGCCGCGAGCGTGGTATTTTGTCATGTTCTTACATGACCCGCATATAATGACTATCACGTTTGGGCGTGTAATTTACCTTCGTCGTCCGTTCACGTCACGTAATACCCAATTTAGTATATAAAAATTGTGTATAAAAAAGCGCATCATGAGCGTGGTATGTGGTCATGTTGTTAGATGACACGCATGTCAATATTATCATGTTTGGACGTGTCATTTACCTTCGTCGTCCGTTTGCGTCACGTAATACCATGTTTAGTATATGAAGCTAGTGAAACGGCCACGAGCACGCTATGGGCGTAGCATGTAGCCGTGTTTTACATGGCACGCATGTCTTGACTATCATATGTTTGCACCAGTCATATACCTTCGTCATCCACTCACGTCACGTAACACCAACTTTGGTGGTATATGTGATGCTAGTGAAACGGCCATGAGCGCGCTATAAGCGTAGCATATAGCCATGTTTTACAAGACATACATATGATTATCATTTTAGGACGTGTCATTTACTTTCGTCGCCACTCTTACTTTCATGTCAAGTATACTTTCGTCAGGTAACACCAGATTTGGTATATGCGAAGCTTGCGAAACGACCGCGAGCGCACCATGAGCGTGATGTGCAGTCATGACGGACATGACATGCATATAATGACTTTTTACGTAAAGGTTTGTCACTTATCGTCACCATGCAGTCATGTCTTACCATACCAGTTTTGCAATATGCCATGTGAACAAAACCACCGCAAGAGCAGCAAGGTAATCTAATTTATGATGTTCATGACATTGTCATCATTTTCATGGTAATACTAGTCACTTATGCTTGTCGAACAGTCATGTTAGGACATACCGATTTTGGTAGGGATCCCATTATCGAAACGGCCAGGAGAACTGAAAGTCGTTGTTGGCTAGATAGATAAGTAGGGCCAATGTTGCCGAAGTTTGCTAAGAAATGCTTCGCATTTAAAAATGGTCGACATTTTAGAGCACTTTTTCTGCTCTAATGCGAGAGATCTGTAAGCCGTCCCTAATTACAGCTGTGATTAGTTTAATGGTTAACGATTTAGAGCACTTCGTACTCTACTATGGGAGAGCATAAAGCCGTCCCGTGGGCCTTTAAAATTTCTGGCACAGCATAGCTACGTGCATGGTATGGATTAACATTTCTTACTCATAGTTGACAATCCGCCGAGTGTGCGTGTGTGGCATGTGGTAATAGACACCCACCATTGTGTCTCTAGTACGGATGCAAAAACTAAAACGTCTTGATGAATTTTGTCTCTTATTCTGACACCATTATTCAGCTGAGCATAACAATATTGATAGCAGCGACGAACTTTTAAATAATAATATGCAAGTTGTAGAAAATTGCCACTTTTTTTACCTATTGTTCTGCCGATTAGCGCACCCGGCGCTTTTCTCGGTGACGTTGGTCTTGGCTCGGGCATGAAAAGAAAAGACACATGAAACCACGGAGGAAGGAAAGATAGGAGAGGGCATGCCCAGCCGGCGCGCTACGTGAAAAGTGCCGGGGAGATGACATCATGGCGGCCATATTCACAGGTCACAATGGCGGCGTTGCTATGGTTACGTGTTGTGCTGTTTAGCTGGTCTAGCAGTGAGCACCCGCAGCTTTGATGATTGATATGTAGGGTTTAACGTCCCAAAACCACCATATGATTATGAGAGACGCCGTAGTGGAGGACTCCGGAAATTTTGACCACCTGGGGTTCTATAACGTGCACCCAAATCTGAGCACACGGGAGCAGCCGCGGCTGGCGGCGGCATGTGTGCCTCCGCAGATCTCGTGCTGAGCCGTGGCGGACAATATCCGTGCTCTGCGCTGCGTTATTGGTTACGCAGTTACTGTACTCTTAGCAACGTTTACAAAACCTTTCGTCCACCACGGGGCCTAAACAGAGCGTAGAACGAGCACAAATCTATGTGTCGTGCGGCGGATGACGTGGATGAAGCATTTGAAGTATTCAGCGAAATTGCGTTTGGCACCATGACGAAGCGGAACGACGACGAACGCCTAGCATGTCAGTGGCTGGTTGGGCAGTTATCCTGCTTGTGGCAACGGACGAAACTGTTGTGCCCAGCAAGACGCAATGAGGACCATGTGCACATACGCAGTTTCGTGTTCGGTATGTGTACAGGGACAACTTGCATGTGCGTATTAAAAGACCTTATCTGCTCCGCTTGTTATACTCGCCCTCGGCATTGTAATCGCAACGTTAGAGGTAGAGCAACCGCGTTCTAGTGTCACTTGCACCGTGCTCAAAGTCACCACGGTCGCAGAGTGGTGACGCCGGGGAGTTTTCACGCGGAACATGGGCACAGTGGCCGGGCGCTGCGTCGGCCTCGTGTCGGAATGCAACCGCAGAGACGCACGACCAATCGTGATAGATTGATTAAAACCTTTATTTTTGTCCTGAGAAGACGCAGGGGAGACCCCGTGCCACCCGGCTAATCCCACGTAGGGACCGTCAAGCCGAGCTTGGCGGCCCGTTCACGGGCACTCCTGACCGGTCACGGTTTGATCCTCAAGTTTCGGGGCTGCGTAAGAGCGCAGCTCACCTGTCCTCGCTGAGGGCAGGGACGATGGCTTCACATTCCCACAACTGTACAGACATCATGACCAATCGTGATGTCTGTACAGTTGCTGAATCAATGACGTGAAAACACTCGTCGTTGTCAGTGCATCTAGCGAGCGTTCCTTTGTACTTGCTTCTTTGGCGGTGAGCCGTTACTCGCCTTTTAATACTCGGACGGAAATGATTTCGCCGAAGGTGTCGTGCTGGCCTAGAGTGTTGAGCCCCATTCCATTAGTTTCGGATCATCACGAACCGCGCGCTGCGCAGCCCACGCACGTGCTTTCCGAGCCGGAGAGGGAGTCGCGCCTTCTGCTTCGCATTCATATGTAAACAAGAGAGGAGAATTTGCTCAGTCAATATGGCCGACTTCCGGCTTCACCGCAGGCTCCACAACGAGTGACGTAGAGGCATCGCCTACCTTTCCTTCTCCATGCATGAAACTAAAAAAGCCACCAAAACATCGCTCATTGTTAGCGATACGAGAACCATTCATGATGGCTACCTTGTGCTACGTAGCAAAACTAGATTGACCTAGAAAAGCGAAACTGGCGCCTTGGAGTACCCAGTAATTCCCTAGGTCGACTGCTACAAGGTCTAGTCGAGACTCTCAAGTGCTATGATAGTAGTGTTGCCTGAGAATACAAGGAAGACGACTTTCTCTAGAGAACACTTAATAGCGTTTTACCGCTGGTTTCATAGGCCAATTCCTTGTAGAGGGTAGGAGCCATAACCCATTTATTCCACCTATGTTTTAGATGGGAAGCAGCTCTCTGACTAGCCTGTGTAACGCTGTCCCTCGTCCGCACAGTCCGCATCGCTCCCCTCGCCGCAGAGGTTGGAGCGGGGCCAAGTAGCTCACGCTCTCCTAGCAGTGCGCAGCAGGCACTGCGCCGTGCTCCCGACCGGATTGCAGAAATTAGGTGCCTTTTCTCATCTTCTAACCACTACCACCACCATTACCAGTGCGCAGCGACGTCTCTCTCCCTCACCTGCCGCACGCTCTCCGCGTGTCAGCTCTCTTACGCGCTAGCCGCACTGCCACTCCACACACCCGCTCTGAACAAATGGGTGAGAGCGGCCGTCTCTGTGACGTCAGGCAGAGCGGCTCTCAACTTTTGCAAGCCGCAAGCCGGCTCGCATGGCTCGCCTCCCATTGGCTACTGCAAAAAAAAAAAAACGGCTTGGACGGCTGCCCAGTCGGCTCGCTTGGCAAACATGGCGCTTGCTTAAGTGGTCGCTGCAGCGACATGGAAAAAGGAAAATAACGGCTGATTTTATCGTTGTGACCATCGTAAGTGCTGTGAGACTCCCGGGGATATATCGGTAGCCATCCAGTGTTCACTGCCGCGTCAGCAGGTGCGATCGACAGCGGAAACGAACAAATGAGCGCAGTGTAGAAAGTGTGTTTGCGGGTGCCAGTGTCGTCGTTTCGTGTGTTTTCCTGGGTTGACCGTCCATCTTTCAAGTGTAACCGCAAAGAACTTCGAAGATTTCCGTGATGTAATCATCCATCTTTCTAAAGCAGGGTATGCGTTTAGTGCGCGCCGAAGTGAAAAGTTTGTAATCATCGCAACAAGGGTTAGCGTGGGGTGTGTTCTGTGTGTGCCGTTCGCCGCAGCAAATAGTATGCATAAATTTTGAACGCTTGCGAACATTAGCTTCTGCTACAATAAGGATGGGCAAATTTATTGCCCGTCATTGTTGTCATTCGTAATGCGCAACGCCGTACGAGTGCTGTTGTGTGTAGCGCTGTGGTGAAGTTCTGTGGACCGTGTCACATTTGAGCGATTCTGTCGGGTGTTGTGAAGTGTGTTGATGAAATGAAAACCGTGAAATATTTAGGAGTGTACAGCTCTGAAGTTTCCGATTTGTGTAGTTGCGTGCACGTGCCGTGAAGAGGAGCTTGCATACAAGACATTTTTGCGCATGTAGCCCCCCCCCCCCCCATATTTAAGGTACGCATTATGAGCGATTGTCTATGAATGCGTGAAATAAGTTATTGTAGACCAAGTTTAAAGCAAGTGTAAGTATTGCAATAAATTGTAAGTTGTTCGACTGTAGCTGCTGATACAGTATCAATATTTTGTCAAGATTGCAGTCAGTCATGCTGCATTACTTGAACACCATGACAACTGATATAATTGCGATGGTTATCTGCTTGCATCAAGCATTTGAAGAATAGTTAAACAATATTTTCAATATCCTGCAGAAATGCCCATGTCTGTCTTGTTAAACATGCATCTGTCACCATCAAGTGTGTAGCAAAATATTTCAAGCACATGTCAGGTCAAGAAAACTTTAAACAACAACAACAGTTCCGTGGTGTAACCGCAAGATTTCAGCGCGGTTTGCGCAATGCATGAAAATTCCGAAAACGGTCGAGTTGAAGTCCCAACGTGCGTTATTATCGTGTGACGGTGTTTTTGTTCAACCGTTTCTAGAAGCTGACGAATGCTGGCAAGAACACGAAAAACTCCGCACCCATTCAGCCCCAAAACAGCGTTCCGTCCCCATAATGTTACTTTGAAGTAAAACTAAACAAAAACGCTGTCACATTTTTCTCTTCTCTGGTCACGACGAAAGCACTGGAAGATGAGCAGTGAGGGATGGGAGGGGCGAACAACACACGTCACTCGTGACCTTGAGCATTTTTTTCTGTTTTTTTTTTTCTTCGTATACGCGGTCTACATGCCTAATGGCAGCCGCCTGAACCATATGCACGTGTGCGTCCGACGAAGAAACCCTCGTTGCTCGCTCAATAAGATGAACCGGTCAACTCAGAGAGCAAGCAGCGAGAGAACAATATACAAAGAAAAGCTTTTTATATGGAAATACATAAAAATAAACGCTTACGTTAGGAGCGATCATTGCGCATTGCGAAAGAAATAAAACAGTAGGCTGCAGGTTCACGTGTCAGCACCCCCCTTTCTTAAAAAGGGCTCCTAATTAAGTTTTGTTAAAAATCTTGCCGAGTGCCGCGAGAAGCCGGCGCACCCCGCCTTTTTCCTGTGTCAGCTTCACCGGCTGATGGAATCCCAATCCGGATAATGCATTTCGAAGCAGTGTGATATAATGGCTAAAAACCGTGGAGTGTCTCTAATGGAGTCTAGCTTACGTGCACATTGGAAAGATCAGGTATATATGGGCGCTGGAAAATATACCGGTGGGTTCAGTAAAGCGTAGGCAGATTTATTTATTTTTTTTTGGGGGGGGGGGGGTTCAATCTTTCTCTACGTTCGTGCGCGCTTAAATATGTGGCGCATAGGTGGAGAGTAGAGGAGGGGGGGGGGGGATCTCGTTTCTGCACGGACAGCTTCAAAAAGGGAAGCCCCCCTTCCCTTCCACCCCTGGCGTCGCCATGCGATATTTTGTACGAGCTTACTCAGCTTAGGCCCGCCGCGGTGCTCTGGTGGCTAAGGTACTCGGCTGCTGACCCGCAGGTCACGGGATTGAATCCCGGCTGCGGCGGCTGCATTTCTGACGGAGGCGGAAATGTTGTAGGCCGGTGTGCTAGATTTGAATGCACGTTAAAGAACCCCAGGTGGTCGAAATTTCCGGAGCCCTCCACTACGGCGTTTCTCAAAATCATGTGGTGGTTTTGGGACGTTAAACCTCACCTATCAATCAATCATCCGTCTATTGACAACGGTCAGTTGGCGGTCCTGTCTGACAACAATTTCACAAGGGGCTTCTTTTTTTTTTCGGAGGAGGGAGGGGGCTGTCGAAATCGCTATTAAGTACCAGTGACAAGCGAAACGTTCAGTTAAAAATGTCCCTCAAATGGATTTTTATGTGCACAATAAGTCGTGTTGACAAACAACAGCAGTAACTTTTGCTCCAGCTGCAGAACTTGAGCATGATAAGAAAACGCGTCCGATCAGTAGTCGAGGCTGCCGCGAACATGCGAGCCAAATATCATAGCACAGCTCGTACGCGGTCTGGAACTCCCAATAAATTGTCAAGTTAGATGAAAATTGATTTCTCCTTTCTCGACAAATGACGGACCAAGATCGAAAATCACTCGTCACAGCCATATCATCAGCCATTGACTGAGTGGAGTATGGCGCGCTCGTTCGTTACAGGGGCCACCACGGGAGGCCTTGACTTGTCCACGCGCGATTGCATTGAAGCCCCGTATTTGAAGAAAAAAAAAAGGTGCTCAAGATCACGAGGCTCGTGTGACGTATTCTCTCTCTGCTTCGTAGCTTCCAGTGCTTTCGTCGGGACGAGGGAAGAAAGAATGCACTCGCAGCGTGCGACAAATCTTTGTAACCCCATTTATACTGGACGTATTCTAAAAAAAAAAAATGTGCGGCGGTGAATTCGTGAGGCAATATAGCTCCTTTAGTGTCCATTCCATGGCAACTTGAAAAAGTGTTGCAGGGCCCCTCTAACCTATGACAAGTTGTAGTTTTGAACCGTGTAGCGACTGGTTTTCAAAACATGAGCATGCGCATTAAAACCACATGCATTACACCGCGCTAGTACACAGCCATAAAAAAAGCCTATGTAATTTTTAAACAAACAAACAAAAACACCATCGACGTAACAAACGTCATGGCTATCTAGCGGAGCAGCGTTGGCAGTGAAAATGTCAAATAAGGATATAAAGTGATTTAAAAAAAAGTACGGTTAGTAGCGGGCAAAAGTTCAGCAGCGCGATCTGCTTTTCCCCACCGTTTGCCATTGGTGGCGCCGTTGGCACCGCTCAAAGCAGCAGCGCACGAGGCGCATAGCTTTAGTCAGTGAAGT
The DNA here is from genome assembly GCA_013436015.1 of Rhipicephalus annulatus. Lineage (NCBI taxonomy): Eukaryota > Metazoa > Arthropoda > Arachnida > Ixodida > Ixodidae > Rhipicephalus > Rhipicephalus annulatus. Next base: position 289,001 of record WOVY01002049.1, on the reverse strand, counting down.
CCCTGAGAAACTAAACGAAAAAAAAAGGGAGATCCCATTTACCGTGGGAATCGATATGCGAAGCACGAATGAGGAAGGTTGATATGTTACTTTAAAATCAGCACAACGTTACGAGGCGGACCAACGTTGTACACAGTAAGCACAAGTAGACATGCTATGCGCACTCACGTATCTAGATGAGATGCAAGTATACCAAGTTTGGTATATGTGAAGCTAGCGAAAAGGCCAAGAGCGCGCTATGTATGTGGGATGTAGTCATGTTTTCCATGACACGCATCTCATGATTATCATTTTCGGACGTGTCACTTAGATTCACCGTCTGTTCACGTCACGTAATACCAAATTCGGCATATGTCAAGCTAGTGAAACAGCCGGGAGCGTGGCATTTTGTCATGTTCTCACATGACCCGCATATAATGATTATCACGTTTGGGCGTGTAATTTACCTTCGTCGTCCGTTCACGTCACGTAATACCCAATTTAGTATATAAAAATTGTGTCCTAAAAAAGCGCAACATGAGCGTAGTATGTGGTCATGTTATTAGATGACACGCATGTCAATATTATCATGTTTGGACGTGTCATTTACCTTCGTCGTCCGTTTGCGTCACGTAATACCGAGTTTAGCATATGAAGCTAATGAAACGGCTGCGAGCACGCTATGAGCGTAGCATGTAGCCATGTTTTACATGGCACGCATGTCTTGACTATCATATGTTTGCACCAGCCATATACCTTCGTTATCCATTCACGTCACGTAAAGCCAACTTTGGTATATGTGAAGCTAGTGAAATGGCAATGAGCGCGCTATAAGCGTAGCACATAGCCATGTTTTACAAGACATACATATGATTATCATGTTAGGACGTGTCATTTACTTTCGTCGCCACTCTTACTTTCATGTCAAGTATACTTTCGTCAGGTAACACCAGATTTGGTATATGCGAAGCTTGCGAAACGACCGCGAGCGCACCATGAGCGTGGTGTGCAGTCATGACGTACATGACATACATATAATGACTCTTTTTGTAAAGGTTTCTCACTTATCTTTTCCATGCAGTCATGTCTTACCATACCAGTTTTGCAATATGCCATGTGAACGAAACCACCGAGAGAACAGCAAGGTAATCTAATTTATGATATTCATGACATTGTCATGATTTTCATGGTAATACTAGTCACTTATGCTTGTCGAACAGTCATGTTAGGACATACCAATTTTGGTAGGGATCCTATTATCGAAACGGCCAGGAGAACTGAAAGTCGTTGTTGGCTAGATAGATAAGTACGGCCAATGTTGCCGAAGTTTGCTAAGAAATGCTTCGCATTTAAAAATGGTCGACATTTTAGAGCACTTTTTCTGCTCTAATACGAGAGATCTGTAAGCCGTCCCTAATTACAGCTGTGATTAGGTTAAATGGTTAACGATTTAGAGCACTTCGTACTCTACTATGGGAGAGCAAAAAGCCGTCCCGTGGGCCTTTAATATTTCTGGCACAGCATAGCTAGCTGTGTGCAGAAGGGGGGGGGGGGATAGAAAAAGTGGGTAACGATTTAGAGTACAGAGTACTCTACTATGGGAGAGCTTTAAAGCCGTCCCGAGGTGTGTGCATTGTATGGATCAATATTTTTATTCATAGTTGACAATCCGCCGAGTGTGTGTGTGTGTGTGGCATGTGGTAATAGAGACCCACCATTGTGTCGCTAGTTCGGAAGCAAAAACTAAAACGTCTTGATAAATTTTGTGTCGTATTCTGACACCATTATTCAGCTGAGCATAACAATATTGATAGCAGCGACGAACTTTTAAATAATAATATGCAAGTTGTAGAAAATTGCCACTTTTTTACCTATTGTTTTGCCGATTAGCGCACCCGGCGCTTTTCTCGGTGACGTTGGTCTTGGCTCGGGCATGAAAAGAAAAGACACATGAAACCACGGAGGAAGGAAAGATAGGAGAGGGCATGCCCAGCCGGCGCGCTACGTGAAAAGTGCCGGGGAGATGACATCATGGCGGCCATATTCACAGGTCACAATGGCGGCGTTGCTATGGTTACGTGTTGTGCTGTTTAGCTGGTCTAGCAGTGAGCAGCCGCGGCTGGCGGCGGCATGTGTGCCTCCGCAAGTCTCGTGCTGAGCCGTGGCGGACAATATCCGTGCTCTGCGCTGCGTTATTGGTTACGCAGTAACTGTACTCTTAGCAACGTTTACAAAACCTTTCGTCCACCACGGGGCCTAAACAGAGCGTAGAACGAGCACAAATCTCTGTGTCGTGCGGCGGATGACGTGGATGAAGCATTTGAAGTGCTCAGCGAAATTGCGTTTGGCACCATGACGAAGCGGAACGACGACGAACGCCTAGCAAGTCAGTGGTGGTTGGGCAGTTATCCTGCTTGTGGCAACGGACGAAACTGTTGTGCCCAGCAAGACGCAATGAGGACCATGTGCACATACGCAGTTTCGCGTTCGGTATGTGTACAGGGACAACTTGCATGTGCGTAATAAAAGACCTTAACTGCTCCGCTTGTTATACTCGCCCTCGGCATTGTAATCGCAACGTTAGAGGTAGAGCAACCGCGTTCTAGTGTCACTTGCACCGTGCTCAAAGTCACCACGGGTCGCAGAGTGGTGACGCCGGGGAGTTTTCACGCGGAACATGGGCACAGTGGCCGGGCACTGCGTCGGCCTCGTGTCGGAATGCAACCGTAGAGCCGCACGACCAATCGTGATTGATTGATTAAAAACTTTATTTTTGTCCTGAGAAGACGCAGGGGAAACCCCGCGCCACCCAGCTAATCCCACGTAGGGACCGTCAAGCCGTGCTTGGCGGCCCGTTCACGGGCACTCCGGACAGCCAGGATTTGATCCTCAAGTTCGGGGCTGCGTAAGAGCACAGCCCACCTGTCCTCGCTGAGGGCGGGGCCGATTGCTTCACATTCCCGCAACTGTACAGACATCATGACCAATCGTGATGTCTGTACAGTTGCTGAAATAATGACGTGAAAACACTCGTCGTTGTCAGTGCATCTAGCGAGCGTTCTTTTGTGCTTGCTTCTTTGGCGGTGAGCCGTTACTCACTTTTATTACTCGGACGAAATGATTTCACCGAAGGTGTCGTGCTGGCCCAGAGTGTTGAGCCCCATTCCATTAGTTTCGGATCATCACGAACCGCGCGCTGCGCAGCCCACGCACGTGCTTTCCGAGCCGGGGAGGGAGTCGCGCCTTCTGGTTCGCATTCATATGTAAACAAGAGAGGAGAATTTGCTCAGTCAATATGCTGACTTCCGGCTTCACCGCGGCTTCACAACGAGTGACGTAGAGGCATCGCCTACCTTTCCTTCTCCACGCATGAAACTAAAAAAAGCCACCAAAACATCGCTCATTGTTAGCGATACGAGAACCATTCATGATGGCTACCTTGTGCTACGTAGCAAAACTAGATTGACCTAGAAAAAACGAAACTGGCGCCTTGGAGTACCCAGTAATTCCCTAGGTCGACTACTACATGGTCTAGTCGAGACTCTCAAGTGCTATGATAGTAGTGTTGCCTGAGAATACAAGGAAGACGACTTTCTTTAGAGAACACTTAATAGCGTTTTACCGCTGGTTTCATGGCCAATTCCTTGTAGAGGGTAGGAGCCATAACCCATTTATTCCAACAATGTTTAGATGGGAAGCAGCTCTTTGACTAGCCTGTGTAACGCTGTCCCTCGTCCGAACAGTCCGCAACGCTCCGCTTGCCTCAGAGGTTGGAGCGGTGCCAAGTAGCTCACGCTCTCCTAGCAGTGCGCAGCGACGTCTCTCTCCCTCACCTACCGAACGCTCTCCGCGTGTCAGCTCTCTCACGCGCTAGCCGCACTGCCATTCCGCACACCCGCTCTGAACAAATGGGTGAGAGCGGCCGTCTCTGTGACGTCAGGCAGAGCGGCTCTCAACTTTTGCAAGCCGCAAGCCGGCTCGCATGGCTCGCCTCCCATTGGCTACTGCCAAAAAAAAAAACGGCTTGGACGGCTGCCCAGTCGGCCTCGCTTGGCAAACATGGCGCTTGCTGAAGTGGTCGCTGCAGCGACATGGAAAAAGAAAAATAACGGCTGATTTTATCGTTGTGACCATCGTAAGTGCTGTGAGACTCCCGGGGAGATATCGGTAGCCAGCCAGTGTTCAATGCCGCGTCAGCAGGTGCGATCGACAGCGCAAACGAACAAATGAGCACAGTGTAGAAAGTGTGTTTGCGGGTGCGAGTGTCGTCGTTTCGTGTGTTTCCTTGGTTGACCGTCCATCTTTCAAGTGTAACCGCAAAGAACTTCGAAGATTTCCGTGATGTAATCATCCATCTTTCTAAAGCAGGGTATGCGTCTAGTGCGCGCCGAAGTGAAAAGTTTGTAATCATCGCAACAAGGCTTAGCGTGGGGTGTGCTCTGTGAGTGCCGTTCGCCGCAGCAAATAGTATGCATAAATTTTGAACGCTTGCGAGCGTTAGCTTCTGTTACGATAAGGTTGGGCAAATTTTATTGCCCGTCATTGTCGTCATTCGTAATGCGCAACGCCGTACGAGTGCTGTTGTGTGTAGCGCTGTGGTGAAGTTCTGGGGACCGTGTCACATTTGAGCGATTCTGTCGGGTGTTGTGAAGTGTGTTGATGAAATGATAACCGTGAAATATTTAGGAGTGTAAAGCTCAGTTTCCGATTTGTGTAGTTGCGTGCACGTGCCCTGAAGAGGAGCTTGCATACAAGACATTTTTGTGCATGTAGCCCCCTCCCCCATATTTAAGGTACGCATTATGATCGATTGTCTATGAATGCGTGAAATAAGTTATTGTAGACCAAGTTTAAAGCAAGTGTAAGTATTGCAATAAATTGTAAGTTGTTCGCCTGTAGCTGCTGATACAGTATCAATATTTCGTCAAGATTGCAGGCAGTCATGCTGCATTACTTGAACACCATGACAACTGATATAATATCGATGGTTATCTGCTTGCATCAAGCATTTGAAGAATAGTTGAACAATATTTTCAATATCCTGCAGAAATGCCCATGTCTGTCTTGTTAAACATGCATCTGTCACCATCAAGTGTGTAGCAAAATATTTCAAGCACATGTCAGGTCAAGAAACTTTAAACAACAACAACAGTTCCGTGGTGTAACCGCAAGATTTCAGCGCGGTTTGCGCAATGCATGAAAATTCCGAAAACGGTCGAGTTGAAGTCCTGACGTGCGTTATTATCGTGTGACGGTGTTTTTGTTCAACCGTTCTAGAAGCTGACGAATGCTGGCAAGAACACGAAAAACTCCGCACCCATTCAGCCCCAAAACAGCGTTCCGTCCCCATAATGTTACTTTGAAGTAAAACTAAACAAAAACGCTATCACATTTTTCTCTTCTTTGGTCCCGACGAAAGCACTGGAAGCTGAGCAGGGAGGGATGGGAGGGGCAAACAACAACGTCACTCGTGACCTTGAGCATTTTTTTCTGTTTTTTTTTCTTCGTATACGCGGTCTACATGCCTATCGGCAGCAGCTTGAACCATATGCACGTGTGCGTCCGACGAAGAAACCCTCGTTGCTCGCTCAATGAGATGAACCGGTCAACTCAGAGAGCGAGCAGCGAGAGAACAATATACAAAGAAAAGCTTTTATATGGAAATACATAAAAATAAACGCTTACGTTAGGAGCGATCATTGCGCAATGCGAAAGATATAAAACAGTAGACTGCAGGTTCGCGTGCCAGCGCCCCCATTTCTTAAAAAGGGCTCCTAATTAAGTTTTGTTAAAAATCTTGCCGAGTGCCGCGAGAAGCCGGCGCACCCCGCCTTTTTCCTGTGTCAGCTTCACCGGCTGATGGAATCCCAATCCGGATAATGCATTTCGAAGCAGTGTGATATAATGGCTAAAAACCGTGGAGTGTCTCTAATGGAGTCTAGCTTACGTGCACATTGGAAAGATCAGGTATATATGGGCGCTGGAAAATATACCGGTGGGTTCAGTAAAGCGTAGGCAGATTTATTTATTTTTTTTTTGGGGGGGGGGGGGGGGTTCAATCTTTCTCTACGTTCGTGCGCGCTTAAATATGTGGCGCATAGGTGGAGAGTAGAGGAGGGGGGGGGGGGATCTCGTTCTGCACGGACAGCTTCAAAAAGGGAAGCCCCCCTTCCCTTCCACCCCTGGCGTCGCCATGCGATATTTTGTACGAGCTTACTCAGCTTAGGCCCGCCGCGGTGCTCTGGTGGCTAAGGTACTCGGCTGCTGACCCGCAGGTCACGGGATTGAATCCCGGCTGCGGCGGCTGCATTTCTGACGGAGGCGGAAATGTTGTAGGCCGGTGTGCTAGATTTGAATGCACGTTAAAGAACCCCAGGTGGTCGAAATTTCCGGAGCCCTCCACTACGGCGTTTCTCAAAATCATGTGGTGGTTTTGGGACGTTAAACCTCACCTATCAATCAATCATCCGTCTATTGACAACGGTCAGTTGGCGGTCCTGTCTGACAACAATTTCACAAGGGGCTTCTTTTTTTTTTTCGGAGGAGGGAGGGGGCTGTCGAAATCGCTATTAAGTACCAGTGACAAGCGAAACGTTCAGTTAAAAATGTCCCTCAAATGGATTTTTATGTGCACAATAAGTCGTGTTGACAAACAACAGCAGTAACTTTTGCTCCAGCTGCAGAACTTGAGCATGATAAGAAAACGCGTCCGATCAGTAGTCGAGGCTGCCGCGAACATGCGAGCCAAATATCATAGCACAGCTCGTACGCGGTCTGGAACTCCCAATAAATTGTCAAAGTTAGATGAAAATTGATTTCTCCTTTCTCGACAAATGACGGACCAAGATCGAAAATCACTCGTCACAGCCATATCATCAGCCATTGACTGAGTGGAGTATGGCGCGCTCGTTCGTTACAGGGGCCACCACGGGAGGCCTTGACTTGTCCACGCGCGATTGCATTGAAGCCCCGTATTTGAAGAAAAAAAAAAGGTGCTCAAGATCACGAGGCTCGTGTGACGTATTCTCTCTCTGCTTCGTAGCTTCCAGTGCTTTCGTCGGGACGAGGGAAGAAAGAATGCACTCGCAGCGTGCGACAAATCTTTGTAACCCCATTTATACTGGACGTATTCTAAAAAAAAAAAATGTGCGGCGGTGAATTCGTGAGGCAATATAGCTCCTTTAGTGTCCATTCCATGGCAACTTGAAAAAGTGTTGCAGGGCCCCTCTAACCTATGACAAGTTGTAGTTTTGAACCGTGTAGCGACTGGTTTTCAAAACATGAGCATGCGCATTAAAACCACATGCATTACACCGCGCTAGTACACAGCCATAAAAAAAGCCTATGTAATTTTTAAACAAACAAACAAAAACACCATCGACGTAACAAACGTCATGGCTATCTAGCGGAGCAGCGTTGGCAGTGAAAATGTCAAATAAGGATATAAAGTGATTTAAAAAAAAGTACGGTTAGTAGCGGGCAAAAGTTCAGCAGCGCGATCTGCTTTTCCCCACCGTTTGCCATTGGTGGCGCCGTTGGCACCGCTCAAAGCAGCAGCGCACGAGGCGCATAGCTTTAGTCAGTGAAGTCCCTGAGAAACTAAACGAAAAAAAAGGGAGATCCCATTTACCGTGGGAATCGATATGCGAAGCACGAATGAGGAAGGTTGATATGTTACTTTAAAATCAGCACAACGTTACGAGGCGGACCAACGTTGTACACAGTAAGCACAAGTAGACATGCTATGCGCACTCACGTATCTAGATGAGATGCAAGTATACCAAGTTTGGTATATGTGAAGCTAGCGAAAAGGCCAAGAGCGCGCTATGTATGTGGGATGTAGTCATGTTTTCCATGACACGCATCTCATGATTATCATTTTCGGACGTGTCACTTAGATTCACCGTCTGTTCACGTCACGTAATACCAAATTCGGCATATGTCAAGCTAGTGAAACAGCCGGGAGCGTGGCATTTTGTCATGTTCTCACATGACCCGCATATAATGATTATCACGTTTGGGCGTGTAATTTACCTTCGTCGTCCGTTCACGTCACGTAATACCCAATTTAGTATATAAAAATTGTGTCCTAAAAAAGCGCAACATGAGCGTAGTATGTGGTCATGTTATTAGATGACACGCATGTCAATATTATCATGTTTGGACGTGTCATTTACCTTCGTCGTCCGTTTGCGTCACGTAATACCGAGTTTAGCATATGAAGCTAATGAAACGGCTGCGAGCACGCTATGAGCGTAGCATGTAGCCATGTTTTACATGGCACGCATGTCTTGACTATCATATGTTTGCACCAGCCATATACCTTCGTTATCCATTCACGTCACGTAAAGCCAACTTTGGTATATGTGAAGCTAGTGAAATGGCAATGAGCGCGCTATAAGCGTAGCACATAGCCATGTTTTACAAGACATACATATGATTATCATGTTAGGACGTGTCATTTACTTTCGTCGCCACTCTTACTTTCATGTCAAGTATACTTTCGTCAGGTAACACCAGATTTGGTATATGCGAAGCTTGCGAAACGACCGCGAGCGCACCATGAGCGTGGTGTGCAGTCATGACGTACATGACATACATATAATGACTCTTTTTGTAAAGGTTTCTCACTTATCTTTTCCATGCAGTCATGTCTTACCATACCAGTTTTGCAATATGCCATGTGAACGAAACCACCGAGAGAACAGCAAGGTAATCTAATTTATGATATTCATGACATTGTCATGATTTTCATGGTAATACTAGTCACTTATGCTTGTCGAACAGTCATGTTAGGACATACCAATTTTGGTAGGGATCCTATTATCGAAACGGCCAGGAGAACTGAAAGTCGTTGTTGGCTAGATAGATAAGTACGGCCAATGTTGCCGAAGTTTGCTAAGAAATGCTTCGCATTTAAAAATGGTCGACATTTTAGAGCACTTTTTCTGCTCTAATACGAGAGATCTGTAAGCCGTCCCTAATTACAGCTGTGATTAGGTTAAATGGTTAACGATTTAGAGCACTTCGTACTCTACTATGGGAGAGCAAAAAGCCGTCCCGTGGGCCTTTAATATTTCTGGCACAGCATAGCTAGCTGTGTGCAGAAGGGGGGGGGGGGATAGAAAAAGTGGGGTAACGATTTAGAGTACAGAGTACTCTACTATGGGAGAGCTTAAAGCCGTCCCGAGGTGTGTGCATTGTATGGATCAATATTTTTTATTCATAGTTGACAATCCGCCGAGTGTGTGTGTGTGTGTGGCATGTGGTAATAGAGACCCACCATTGTGTCGCTAGTTCGGAAGCAAAAACTAAAACGTCTTGATAAATTTTGTGTCGTATTCTGACACCATTATTCAGCTGAGCATAACAATATTGATAGCAGCGACGAACTTTTAAATAATAATATGCAAGTTGTAGAAAATTGCCACTTTTTTACCTATTGTTTTGCCGATTAGCGCACCCGGCGCTTTTCTCGGTGACGTTGGTCTTGGCTCGGGCATGAAAAGAAAAGACACATGAAACCACGGAGGAAGGAAAGATAGGAGAGGGCATGCCCAGCCGGCGCGCTACGTGAAAAGTGCCGGGGAGATGACATCATGGCGGCCATATTCACAGGTCACAATGGCGGCGTTGCTATGGTTACGTGTTGTGCTGTTTAGCTGGTCTAGCAGTGAGCAGCCGCGGCTGGCGGCGGCATGTGTGCCTCCGCAAGTCTCGTGCTGAGCCGTGGCGGACAATATCCGTGCTCTGCGCTGCGTTATTGGTTACGCAGTAACTGTACTCTTAGCAACGTTTACAAAACCTTTCGTCCACCACGGGGCCTAAACAGAGCGTAGAACGAGCACAAATCTCTGTGTCGTGCGGCGGATGACGTGGATGAAGCATTTGAAGTGCTCAGCGAAATTGCGTTTGGCACCATGACGAAGCGGAACGACGACGAACGCCTAGCAAGTCAGTGGTGGTTGGGCAGTTATCCTGCTTGTGGCAACGGACGAAACTGTTGTGCCCAGCAAGACGCAATGAGGACCATGTGCACATACGCAGTTTCGCGTTCGGTATGTGTACAGGGACAACTTGCATGTGCGTAATAAAAGACCTTAACTGCTCCGCTTGTTATACTCGCCCTCGGCATTGTAATCGCAACGTTAGAGGTAGAGCAACCGCGTTCTAGTGTCACTTGCACCGTGCTCAAAGTCACCACGGTCGCAGAGTGGTGACGCCGGGGAGTTTCACGCGGAACATGGGCACAGTGGCCGGGCACTGCGTCGGCCTCGTGTCGGAATGCAACCGTAGAGCCGCACGACCAATCGTGATTGATTGATTAAAACTTTATTTTTGTCCTGAGAAGACGCAGGGGAAACCCCGCGCCACCCAGCTAATCCCACGTAGGGACCGTCAAGCCGTGCTTGGCGGCCCGTTCACGGGCACTCCGGACAGCCAGGATTTGATCCTCAAGTTCGGGGCTGCGTAAGAGCACAGCCCACCTGTCCTCGCTGAGGGCGGGGCCGATTGCTTCACATTCCCGCAACTGTACAGACATCATGACCAATCGTGATGTCTGTACAGTTGCTGAAATAATGACGTGAAAACACTCGTCGTTGTCAGTGCATCTAGCGAGCGTTCTTTTGTGCTTGCTTCTTTGGCGGTGAGCCGTTACTCACTTTTATTACTCGGACGAAATGATTTCACCGAAGGTGTCGTGCTGGCCCAGAGTGTTGAGCCCCATTCCATTAGTTTCGGATCATCACGAACCGCGCGCTGCGCAGCCCACGCACGTGCTTTCCGAGCCGGGGAGGGAGTCGCGCCTTCTGGTTCGCATTCATATGTAAACAAGAGAGGAGAATTTGCTCAGTCAATATGGCTGACTTCCGGCTTCACCGCGGCTTCACAACGAGTGACGTAGAGGCATCGCCTACCTTTCCTTCTCCACGCATGAAACTAAAAAAAGCCACCAAAACATCGCTCATTGTTAGCGATACGAGAACCATTCATGATGGCTACCTTGTGCTACGTAGCAAAACTAGATTGACCTAGAAAAACGAAACTGGCGCCTTGGAGTACCCAGTAATTCCCTAGGTCGACTACTACATGGTCTAGTCGAGACTCTCAAGTGCTATGATAGTAGTGTTGCCTGAGAATACAAGGAAGACGACTTTCTTTAGAGAACACTTAATAGCGTTTTACCGCTGGTTTCATGGCCAATTCCTTGTAGAGGGTAGGAGCCATAACCCATTTATTCCAACAATGTTTTAGATGGGAAGCAGCTCTTTGACTAGCCTGTGTAACGCTGTCCCTCGTCCGAACAGTCCGCAACGCTCCGCTTGCCTCAGAGGTTGGAGCGGTGCCAAGTAGCTCACGCTCTCCTAGCAGTGCGCAGCGACGTCTCTCTCCCTCACCTACCGAACGCTCTCCGCGTGTCAGCTCTCTCACGCGCTAGCCGCACTGCCATTCCGCACACCCGCTCTGAACAAATGGGTGAGAGCGGCCGTCTCTGTGACGTCAGGCAGAGCGGCTCTCAACTTTTGCAAGCCGCAAGCCGGCTCGCATGGCTCGCCTCCCATTGGCTACTGCCAAAAAAAAAACGGCTTGGACGGCTGCCCAGTCGGCTCGCTTGGCAAACATGGCGCTTGCTGAAGTGGTCGCTGCAGCGACATGGAAAAAGAAAAATAACGGCTGATTTTATCGTTGTGACCATCGTAAGTGCTGTGAGACTCCCGGGGAGATATCGGTAGCCAGCCAGTGTTCAATGCCGCGTCAGCAGGTGCGATCGACAGCGCAAACGAACAAATGAGCACAGTGTAGAAAGTGTGTTTGCGGGTGCGAGTGTCGTCGTTTCGTGTGTTTCCTTGGTTGACCGTCCATCTTTCAAGTGTAACCGCAAAGAACTTCGAAGATTTCCGTGATGTAATCATCCATCTTTCTAAAGCAGGGTATGCGTCTAGTGCGCGCCGAAGTGAAAAGTTTGTAATCATCGCAACAAGGCTTAGCGTGGGGGTGTGCTCTGTGAGTGCCGTTCGCCGCAGCAAATAGTATGCATAAATTTTGAACGCTTGCGAGCGTTAGCTTCTGTTACGATAAGGTTGGGCAAATTTTATTGCCCGTCATTGTCGTCATTCGTAATGCGCAACGCCGTACGAGTGCTGTTGTGTGTAGCGCTGTGGTGAAGTTCTGGGGACCGTGTCACATTTGAGCGATTCTGTCGGGTGTTGTGAAGTGTGTTGATGAAATGATAACCGTGAAATATTTAGGAGTGTAAAGCTCAGTTTCCGATTTGTGTAGTTGCGTGCACGTGCCCTGAAGAGGAGCTTGCATACAAGACATTTTTGTGCATGTAGCCCCCTCCCCCATATTTAAGGTACGCATTATGATCGATTGTCTATGAATGCGTGAAATAAGTTATTGTAGACCAAGTTTTAAAGCAAGTGTAAGTATTGCAATAAATTGTAAGTTGTTCGCCTGTAGCTGCTGATACAGTATCAATATTTCGTCAAGATTGCAGGCAGTCATGCTGCATTACTTGAACACCATGACAACTGATATAATATCGATGGTTATCTGCTTGCATCAAGCATTTGAAGAATAGTTGAACAATATTTTCAATATCCTGCAGAAATGCCCATGTCTGTCTTGTTAAACATGCATCTGTCACCATCAAGTGTGTAGCAAAATATTTCAAGCACATGTCAGGTCAAGAAAACTTTAAACAACAACAACAGTTCCGTGGTGTAACCGCAAGATTTCAGCGCGGTTTGCGCAATGCATGAAAATTCCGAAAACGGTCGAGTTGAAGTCCTGACGTGCGTTATTATCGTGTGACGGTGTTTTTGTTCAACCGTTCTAGAAGCTGACGAATGCTGGCAAGAACACGAAAAACTCCGCACCCATTCAGCCCCAAAACAGCGTTCCGTCCCCATAATGTTACTTTGAAGTAAAACTAAACAAAAAACGCTATCACATTTTTCTCTTCTTTGGTCCCGACGAAAGCACTGGAAGCTGAGCAGGGAGGGATGGGAGGGGCAAACAACAAACGTCACTCGTGACCTTGAGCATTTTTTTCTGTTTTTTTTTCTTCGTATACGCGGTCTACATGCCTATCGGCAGCAGCTTGAACCATATGCACGTGTGCGTCCGACGAAGAAACCCTCGTTGCTCGCTCAATGAGATGAACCGGTCAACTCAGAGAGCGAGCAGCGAGAGAACAATATACAAAGAAAGCTTTTTATATGGAAATACATAAAAATAAACGCTTACGTTAGGAGCGATCATTGCGCAATGCGAAAGATATAAAACAGTAGACTGCAGGTTCGCGTGCCAGCGCCCCCATTTCTTAAAAAGGGCTCTTAATTAAGTTTTGTTAAAAATCTTGCCGAGTGCCGCGAGAAGCCGGCGCACCCCGCCTTTTCCTGTGTCAGCTTCACCGGTTGATGGAAGCCCAATCCTGATAATGCATTTCGAAGCAGTGTCATATAATGGCTAAAAACCGTGCAGTGTCTCGAAAGGAGTCTAGCTTACGTGCACATTGGAAAGATCAGGTATATATGGGCGCTGGAAAATATACCGGTGGGTTCAGTAAAGCGTAGGCAGATTTATTTATTTTTTTTGAGGGGAGGGGGGAGTTCAATCTTTCTCTACGTTCGTGCGCGTTTAAATATGTGGCGCATAGGTGGAGAGTACAGGGGGGGGGGGGTCTCGTTCTGCACGGACAGCTTCAAAAAGGGAAGCCCCCCTTCCCTTCCACCCCTGGCGCCGCCATGCAATATTTTAAACGAGCTTGCACAGCTTAGGCCCGCCGCTGTGGTCTAGTGGCTAACGTACTCGGCTGCGTGCCCGCAGGTCACGGGATTGAATCCCGGCTGCGGCGGCTGCATTTCTGACGGAGGCGGAAATGTTGTAGGCCGGTGTGCTAGATTTGAATGCACGTTAAAGAACCCAGGTGGTTGAAATTTCCGGAGCCCTCCACTACGGCGTTTCTCAAGATCATTTGGTGGTTTTGGGACGTTAAACCTCACCTATGAATCAATCATCCGTCTATTGACAACGGTCAGTTGGCGGTCCTGTCTGACAACAATTTCACAAGGGGCTTCTTTTTTTTCGGAGGGGGGAGGGGGCTGTCGAAATTGGTATTACGTACCAGTGACAAGCGAAACGTGCAGTTAAAAATGTCCCTCAAATAGATTTGTATGTGCACAATAAGTCGTGTTGACAAACAACAGCAGTAACTTTTGCCCCAGCTGCAGAAATTGAGCATGATAAGAAAACGCGCCCGATCAGTAGTCGAGGCTGCCGCGAATATGCGAGCCAAATATCATAGCACAGCTCGTACGCGGCCTCGAACTCCCAATGAATTGTCAAAGTTAGATAAAAATTGTTTTCTCTTTTCTCGACAAATGACGGACCAAGATCGAAAATCGCTCGTCACAGCCATATCATCAGCCATTGACTGGGTGGAGTATGGTGCCCTCGTTCGTTACAGGGGCCACCACGGGAGGCCTTGACTTGTCCACGCGCGATTGCATTGAAGCCCCGTATTTGAAGAAAAAAAAAAGGTGCTCAAGATCACGAGGCTCGTGTGACGTATTCTCTCTCTGCTTCGTAGCTTCCAGTGCTTTCGTCGGGACGAGAGAAGAAAGAATGCACTCGCAGAGTGCGACAAATCTTTGTAACCCCATTTATACTGGACGGATTCTAAAAAAAAAAATGCGCGGCGGTGAATTCGTGAGGCAATAAGCTCCTTTAGTGTCCATTCCATGGTAACTTGAAAAAGTGTTGCAGGGCCCCTCTAACCTATGACAAGCTGTAATTTTGAACCGTGTAGCGACTGGTTTTCAGAACACGAGCATGCGCATTAGAACGACATGCATTACACCGCGCTCGCACACAGCCATAAAAAAGCCCATGTAATTTTTAAACAAACAAAAAAACCATCGACGTAACAAACGTCATGGCTATCTAGCGGAGCAGCGTTGGCAGTGAAAATGTCAAATAAGGATATAAAGTGACTTTAAAAAATACGGTCAGTAGCGGGCAAAAGTTCAGCAGCGCGATCTGCTTTTCCCCGCCGTTTGCCGTTGGTGGCGCCGTTGGCAGCGCGCAAAGCAGCAGCGCACGAGGCGCATAGCTTTAGTCAGTGAAGTCCCTGAGAAACTAAACGAAAAAAAATGGGGGAGATCCCATTTACCGTGGGAATCGATATGCGAAGCACGAATGAGGAAGGTTGATATGTTACTTTAAAATCAGCACAACGTTACGAGGCAGACGAACGTTGTACACAGTAAGCACAAGTAGACATGTTATGCGCACTCACGTATCTAGATGAGATGCAAGTATACCAAGTTTGGTATATGTGAAGCTAGAAAAAAGACCAACAGCGCGCTATGTATAATGTAGTCATGTTTTACATGACACGCATGTTATGATTATCATTTTCGGACGTGTCACATTCACCGTCTGTTCACGTCACGTAATACAAAATTCGGCATGTGTCAAGCTAGTGAAACGGCCGCGAGCGTGGTATTTTGTCATGTTCTTACATGACCCGCATATAATGATCATCACGTTTGGGCGTGTAGTTTACCTTCGTTGTCCGTTCACGTCACGTAATACCCAATTTAGTATACAAAAATTGTGTCTAAAAAGCGCATCATGAGCGTGGTATGTGGTCATGTTGTTAGATGACACGCATGTCAATATTATCATGTTTGGACGTGTCATTTACCTTCGTCGTCCGTTTGCGTCACGTAATACCAAGTTTAGCATATGAAGCTAATGAAACGGCTGCGAGCACGCTATGAGCGTAGCATGTAGCCATGTTTTACATGGCACGCATGTCTTGACTATCATATGTTTGCACCAGTCATATACCTTCGTCATCCATTCACGTCACGTAAAGCCAACTTTGGTATATGTGAAGCTAGTGAAATGGCAATGAGCGCGCTATAAGCGTAGCATATAGCCATGTTTTACAAGACATACATATGATTATCATGTTAGGACGTGTCATTTACTTTCGTCGCCACTCTTACTTTCATGTCAAGTATACTTTCGTCAGGTAACACCAGATTTGGTATATGCGAAGCTTGCGAAACGACCGCGAGCGCACCATGAGCGTGGGGTGCAGTCATGACGTACATGACACGCATATAATGACTTTTTACGTAAAGGTTTGTCACTTATCTTCTCCATGCAGTCATGTCTTACCATACCAGTTTTGCAATATGCCATGAGAACGAAACCACCGCAAGAGCAGCAAGGTAATCTAATTTATGATATTCATGACATTGTCATGACTTTCATGGTAATACTAGTCACTTATGCTTGTCGTACAGTCATGTTAGGACATACCAATTTTGGTAGGGATCCCATTATCTAAACGGCCAGGAGAACTGAAAGTCGTTGTTGGCTAGATAGATAAGTACGGCCAATGTTGCCGAAGTTTGCTAAGAAATGCTTCGCATTTAAATATGGTCGACATTTTAGAGCACTTTTTCTGCTCTAATACGAGAGATCTGTAAACGCTCCTTAATTACAGCTGTGATTAGGTTAAACGGTCAACGATTTAGAGCACTTCATACTCTACTATGGGAGAGCATAAAGCCGTCCCGTGGGCCTTTAAAATTTCTGGCACAGCATAGCTCAGTTGCTACGCACAAATCTTTCGCCTTTTACATAGCTATGTGCATGGTATGGATTAACATTTTTTACTCATAGTTGACAATCCGCCGAGTGTGCGTGTGTGGCATGTGGTAATAGACACCCACCATTGTGTCTCTAGTACGGATTCAAAAACTAAAACGTCTTGATGAATTTTGTGTAGTATTCTGACACCATTATTCAGCTGAGCATAACAATATCGATAGCAACGACGAACTTTTAAATAATAATATGCAAGTTGTAGAAAATTACCACTTCTTTTTACCTATTGTTCTGCCGATTACCGACCCCGACGCTTTTCTCGGTGACGGCATGTGTGCCTCCGCAGGTCTCGTGCTGAGCCGTGGCGGACAGTATCCGTGCTCTGCGCTGCGTTATTGGTTACGCAGTTACTGTACTCTTAGCAACGTTTACAAAACCTTTCGTCCACCACGGGGCCTAAACAGAGCGTAGAACGAGCACAAATCTATGTGTCGTGCGGCGGATGACGTGGATGAAGCATTTGAAGTGTTCAGCGAAATTGCGTTTGGCACCATGACGAAGCGGAACGACGACGAACGCCTAGCATGTCAGTGGCGGTTGGGCAGTTATCCTGCTTGTGGCAACGGACGAAACTGTTGTGCCCAGCAAGACGCAATGAGGACCATGTGCACATACGCAGTTTCGTGTTCGGCATGTGTACGGGGACAACTTGCATGTGCGTATTAAAAGACCTTAACTGTTCCGCTTGTTATACTCGCCCTCGGCATTGTAATCGCAACGTTAGAGGTAGAGCAACCGCGTTCTAGTGTCACTTGCACCGTGCTCAAAGTCACCACGGCAGCAGAGTGGTGACGTCGGGGAGTTTTACGCGGAACATGGGCACAGTGGCCGGGCGCTGCGTCGGCCTCGTGTCGGAATGCAACCGTAGAGACGCACGTGATTGATTGATTAAAACTTTATTTTTCTCCTGAGAAGACGCAGGGGAGACCCCGCGCCACCCGGCTAATCCCACGTAGGGACCGTCAAGCCGAGCTTGGCGGCCCGTTCACGGGCACTCTGGACGGCCACGGCTTGATCCTCAAGTTCGGGGCTGCGTAAGAGCGCAGCCCACCTGTCCTCGCTGAGGGCGGGGCCGATGGCTTCACACTCCCACAGCTGTACAGACATCATGACCAATCGTGATGTCTGTACAGTTGCTGAATTAATGACGTGAAAACACTCGTCGTTGTCAGTGCATCTAGCGAGCGTTCTTTTGTACTTGCTTCTTTGACGGTGAGCCGTTACTCGCTTTTGATACTCGGACGAAATGATTTCGCCGAAGGTGTCGTGCTGGCCCAGAGTGTTGAGCCCCATTCCATTAGTTTCGGATCATCACGAACCGCGCGCTGCGCAGCCCACGCACGTGCTTTCCGAGCCGGGGAGGGAGTCGCGCCTTCTGCTTCGCATTCATATATAAACAAGAGAGAAGAATTTGCTCAGTCAATATGGCCGACTTCCGGCTTCACCGCGGCTTCACAACGAGTGACGTAGAGGCATCGCCTACCTTTCCTTCTTCATGCATGAACCTAAAAAAGCCACCAAAACATCGCTCATTGTTAGCAATACGAGAACCATTCATGATGGCTACCTTGTGCTACGTAGCAAAACTAGATTGACCTAGAAAAGCGAAACTTGCGCCTTGGAGTACCCAGTAATTCCCTAGGTCGACTGCTACAAGGTATAGTCGAGACTCTCAAGTGCTATGATAGTAGTGTTGCCTGAGAATACAAGGAAGACGACTTTCTCTAGAGAACACTTAATAGCGTTTTACCGCTGGTTTCATGGCCATTGCCTTGTAGGGGGTAGGAGCCATAACCCATTTATTCCACCTATGTTTTAGATGGGAAGCAGCTCTTTGACTACTAGCCTGTGTAACGCTGGCCCTCGTCCGCACTGTCCACACCGCTCCCCTCGCCGCATAGGTTGGAGCGGTGCCAAGTAGCTCACGCTCTCCTAGCAGTGTGCAGTGACTTCTCTCTCCCTCACCTACCGCACGCTCGCTGCGTGTCAGCTCTCTCACGCGCTAGCCGCACAGCCACTCCGCACACCCGCTCCGAACAAATGGGTGAGACTCCGTGAGAGCGGCCGTCTCTGTGACGTCAGGCAGAGCGGCTCTCAACTTTTGCAAGCCGCAAGCCGGCTCGCATGCCTCGCCTCCCATTGGCTACTGCGAAAAAAAAAACGGCTTGGACGGCTGCCCAGTCGGCTGACTTGGCAAACATGGCGCTTGCTAAAGTGGTCGCTGCAGCGACATGGAAAAAGAAAAATAACAGCTGATT
The DNA here is from genome assembly GCA_013436015.1 of Rhipicephalus annulatus. Lineage (NCBI taxonomy): Eukaryota > Metazoa > Arthropoda > Arachnida > Ixodida > Ixodidae > Rhipicephalus > Rhipicephalus annulatus. Next base: position 270,069 of record WOVY01002049.1, on the reverse strand, counting down.
TTATCGTTGTGACCATCGTAAGTGCTGTGAGACTCCCGGGGAGATATCGGTAGCCAGACAGTGTTCACTGCCGCGTCAGCAGGTGCGATCAACAGCGGAAACGAACAAACGAGCTCAGTGTAGAAAGTGTTTTGCGGGTGCGAGTGTCGTCGTTTCGTTTGTTTCCTGGGTTGACCGTCCATCTTTCAAGTGTAACCGCAAAGAACTTCGAAGATTTCCGTGATGTAATCATCCATCTTTCTAAAGCAGGGTATGCGTCTAGTGCGCGCCGAAGTGAAAAGTTTGTAATCATCGCAACAAGGCTTAGCGTGGGGTGTGCTCTGTGAGTGCCGTTCGCCGCAGTAAATAGTATGCATAAATTTTGAACGCTTGCGAGCGTTAGCTTCTATTACGATAAGGTTGGGCAAATTTTATTGCCCGTCATTGTTGTCATTCGTAATGCGCAACGCCGTACGAGTGCTGTTGTGTGTAGCGCTGTGGTGAAGTTCTGTGGACCGTGTCACATTTGAGCGATTCTGTCGGGTGTTGTGAAGTGTGTTCATGAAATGAAAACCGTGAAATATTTAGGAGTGTACAGCTCAGTTTCCGATTTGTGTAGTTGAGTGCACGTGCCCTGAAGAGAAGCTTGCATACAAGACATTTTTGTACATGTAGCCCCCCCCCCCCATATTTAAGGTACGCATTATGATCGATTGTCTATGAATGCGTGAAATAAGTTATTGTAGACCAAGTTTAAAGCAAGTGTAAGTATTGCAATAAATTGTAAGTTGTTCGACTGTAGCTGCTAATACAGTATCAATATTTCGTCAAGATTGCAGGCAGTCATGCTGCATTACTTGAACACCATGACAACTGATATAATTGCGAAGGTTATCTGCTTGCATCAAGCATTTGAAGAATAGTTAAACAATATTTTCAATATCCTGCAGAAATGCCCATGTCTGTCTTGCTAAACATGCATCTGTCACCATCAAGTGTGTAGCAAAATATTTCAAGCACACGTCAGGTCAAGAAAACTTTAAACAACAACAACAGTTCCGTGGTGTAACCGCAAGATTTCAGCGCGGATTGCGCAATGCATGAAAATTCCGAAAACGGTCGAGTTGAAGTCCCAACGTGCATTATTATCGTTTGACGGTGTTTTTGTTCAACCGTTCTAGAAGCTGACGAATGCTGGCAAGAACACGAAAAACGCCGTGCCCATTCAGCTTAAAACAGCGTTCCGTCCCCATATTGTTACTTTGAAGTAAGACTAAACAAAAACGCTGTCACATTTTTCTCTTCTCTGGTCACGACGAAAGCACTGGAAGATGAGCAGTGAGGGATGGGAGGGGCGAACAACACACGTCACTCGTGACCTTGAGCATTTTTTTTCTGTTTTTTTTTTCTTCGTATACGCGGTCTACATGCCTAATGGCAGCCGCCTGAACCATATGCACGTGTGCGTCCGACGAAGAAACCCTCGTTGCTCGCTCAATGAGATGAACCGGTCAACTCAGAGAGCAAGCAGCGAGAGAACAATATATAAAGAAAAGCTTTTTATATGGAAATACACAAAAATAAACGCTTACGTTAGGAGCGATCATTGCGCAATGCGAAAGAAATAAAACAGTAGGCTGCAGGTTCGCGTGCCAGCGCCCCCATTTCTTAAAAAGGGCTCTTAATTAAGTTTTGTTAAAAATCTTGCCGAGTGCCGCGAGAAGCCGGCGCACCCCGCCTTTTTCCTGTGTCAGCTTCACCGGCTGATGGAAGCCCAATCCGGATAATGCATTTCGAAGCAGTGTCATTTAATGGCTAAAAACCGTGCAGTGTCTCGAAAGGAGTCTAGCTTACGTGCACATGGGAAAGATCAGGTATATATGGGCGCTGGAAAACATACCGGTGGGTTCAGTAAAGCGTAGGCAGATTTATTTTTTTTTTGGGGGGGGGGGGGGGTTCAATCTTTCTCTACGTTCGTGCGTGCTTAAATATGTGGCGCATAGGTGGAGAGTACAGGGGGGGGGGGGGGTCTCGTTGTGCACGGACAGCTTCAAAAAGGGAAGCCCCCCTTCCCTTCCACCCCTGGCGTCGCCATGCGATATTTTGTACGAGCTTACTCAGCTTAGGCCCCGCCGCGGTGCTCTAGGGGCTAAGGTACTCGGCTGCTGACCCGCAGGTCGCGGGATTGAATCCCGGCTGCGGCGGCTGCATTTCTGACGGAGGCGGAAATGTTGTAGGCCGGTGTGCTAGATTCGAATGCACGTTAAAGAACCCCAGGTGGTCGAAATTTCCGAAGCCCTCCACTACGGCGTTTCTGAAGATCATTTGGTGGTTTTGGGACGTTAAACCTCACCTATGAATCAATCATCCGTCTATTGACAACGGTCAGTTGGCGGTCCTGTCTGACAACAATTTCACAAGGGGCTTCTTTTTTTTCGGAGGGGGGAGGGGGGCTGTCGAAATTGGTATTAAGTACCAGTGACAAGCGAAACGTTCAGTTAAAAAAGTCCCTCAAATAGATTTGTATGTGCACAATAAGTCGTGTTGACAAACAACAGCAGTAACTTTTGCCCCAGCTGCAGAAATTGAGCATGTTAAGAAAACGCGCCCGATCAGTAGTCGAGGCTGCCGCGAACATGCGAGCCAATCATCATAGCACAGCTCGTACGCGGCCTCGAACTTCCAATGAATTGTCAAAGTTAGATAAAAATGATTTCTCTTTTCTCGACAAATGACGGACCAAGATCGAAAATTACTCGTCAGAGCCATATCATCAGCCATTGACTGAGTGAAGTGTGGCGAGCTCGTTCGTTACAGGGGCCACCACGGGAGGCCTTAACTTGTCCACGCGCGATTGCATTGAAGCCCCGTATTTGAAGAAAAAAAAAAAAAGGTGCTCAAGATCACGAGGCTCGTGTGACGTATTCTCTCTCTGCTTCGTAGCTTCCAGTGCTTTCGTCGGGACGAGAGAAGAATGAATGCACTCGCAGCGTGCGACAAATCTTTGTAACCCCTTTCATACTGGACGGATTCTAAAAAAAAAAAAAATGTGTGGCGGTGAATTCGTGAGGCAATAAGCTCCTTTAGTGTCCATTCCATGGCAACTTGAAAAAGTGTTGCAGGGCCCCTCTAACCTATGACAAGCTGTAGTTTTGAACCGTGTAGCGACTGGTTTTCAGAACACGAAAACTGGTTTTCAGAACACGACTGGTTTTCAGAACACGAGCATGCGCATTAGAACCACATGCATTACACCGCGCTCGCACACAGCCATAAAAAAGCCCATGTAATTTTTAAACAAACAAAAAAACCATCGACGTAACAAACGTCATGGCTATCTAGCGGAGCAGCGTTGGCAGTGAAAATGTCAAATAAGGATATAAAGTGACTTTAAAAAATACGGTCAGTAGCGGGCAAAAGTTCAGCAGCGCGATCTGCTTTTCCCCGCCGTTTGCCGTTGGTGGCGCCGTTGGCACCGCTCAAAGCTGCAGCGCACGAAGCGCATAGCTTTAGTCAGTGAGGTCCCTGAGAAACTAAACGAAAAAAAAAGGGAGATCCCATTTACCGTGGGAATCGATATGCGAAGCACGAATGAGGAAGGTTGATATGTTACTTTAAAATCAGCACAACGTTACGAGGCGGACCAACGTTGTACACAGTAAGCACAAGTAGACATGTTATGCGCACTCACGTATCTAGATGAGATGCAAGTATACCAAGTTTGGTATATGTGAAGCTAGCGAAAAGACCAAGAGCGCGCTATGTACGATGTAGTCGTGTTTTACATGACACGCATGTTATGATTATCATTTTCGGACGTGTCACTTACACTCACCGTCTGTTCACGTCACGTAATACAAAATTCGGCATATGTCAAGCTAGTGAAACGGCTGCGAGCGTGGTATTTTGTCATGTTCTTACATGACCCTCATATAATGACTATCACGTTTGGGCGTGTAATTTACCTTCGTCGTCCGTTCACGTCACGTAATACCCAATTTAGTATATAAAAATTGTGTCCTAAAAAAGCGCAACATGAGCGTAGTATGTGGTCATGTTATTAGATGACACACATGTTAATATTATCATGTTTGGACGTGTCATTTACCTTCGTCGTCCGTTTGCGTCACGTAATACCATGTTTAGTATATGAAGCTAGTGAAACGGCCACGAGCACGCTATGGGCGTAGCATGTAGCCATGTTTTACATGGCACGCATGTCTTGACTATCATATGTTTGCACCAGTCATATACCTTCGTCATCCATTCACGTCACGTAAAGCCAACTTTGGTATATGTGAAGCTAGTGAAATGGCAATGAGCGCGCTATAAGCGTAGCATATAGCCATGTTTTACAAGACATACATATGATTATCATGTTAGGACGTGTCATTTACTTTCGTCGCCACTCTTACTTTCATGTCAAGTATACTTTCGTCAGGTAACACCAGATTTGGTATATGCGAAGCTTGCGAAACGACCGCGAGCGCAACATGAGCGTGGTGTGCAGTCATGACGTACATGACATGACTTTTTACGTAAAGGTTTGTCACTTATGTTCACCATGCAGTCATGTCTTACCATACCAGTTTTGCAATATGCCATGTGAACGAAACCACCGCAAGAGTAGCAAGATAATCTAATTTATGATATTCATGACATTGTCATGATTTTCATGGTAATACTAGTCACTTATGCTTGTCGTACAGTCATGTTAGGACATACCAATTTTCGTAGGGATCCCATTATCGAAACGGCCAGGAGAACTGAAAGTCGTTGTTGGCTAGATAGATAAGTACGGCCAATGTTGCCGAAGTTTGCTAAGAAATGATTCGCATTTAAAAATGGTCGACATTTTAGAGCACTTTTTCTGCTCTAATACGAAAGATCTGTAAGCCGTCCCTAATTACAGCTGTGATTAGGTTAAATGGTTAACGATTTAGAGCACTTCGTACTCTACAATGGGAGAGCATAAAGCCGTCCCGTAGGACTTTAAAATCTCTGGCACAGCATAGCTAGCCGTGTGCAGAAGGGGGGGGGGGGGTAGAAAAAGTGGGTAACGATTTAGAGTACAGAATATTCTACTATGGGAGAGCTTAAAGCCGTCCCGAGGTGTGTGCATTGTATGGATCAATATTTTTTATTCATAGTTGACAAACCGCCGAGTGTGTGTGTGTGGCATGTGGTAATAGAGACCCACCATTGTGTCGCTAGTTCGGAAGCAAAAACTAAAACGTCTTGATAAGTTTTGTGTCGTATTCTGACACCATTATTCAGCTGAGCATAACAATATTGATAGCAGCGACGAACTTTTAAATAATAATATGCAAGTTGTAGAAAATTACCACTTTTTTACCTATTGTTCTGCCGATTAGCGCACCCGACGCTTTTCTCGGTGACGTTGGTCTTGGCTCGGGCATGAAAAGAAAAGACACATGAAACCACGGAGGAAGGAAAGATAGGAGAGGGCATGCCCAGCCGGCGCGCTACGTGAAAAGTGCCGGGGAGATGACATCATGGCGGCCATATTGACAGGTCACAATGGCAGCGTTGCTATGGTTACGTGTTGTGCTGTTTAGCTGGTCCAGCAGTGAGCAGCCGCGGCTGGCGGCGGCATGTGTGCCTCCGCAGGTCTCGTGCTGAGCCGTGGCGGACAATATCCGTGCTCTGCGCTGCGTTATTGGTTACGCAGTTACTGTACTCTTAGCAACGTTTACAAAACCTTTCGTCCACCACGGGGCCTAAACAGAGCGTAGAACGAGCACAAATCTATGTGTCGTGCGGCGGATGACGTGGATGAAGCATTTGAAGTGTTCAGCGAAATTGCGTTTGGCACCATGACGAAGCGGAACGACGACGAACGCCTAGCATGTCAGTGGCGGTTGGGCAGTTATCCTGCTTGTGGCAACGGACGAAACTGTTGTGCCCAGCAAGACGCAATGAGGACCATGTGCACATACGCAGTTTCGCGTTCGGTATGTGTACAGGGACAACTTGCATGTGCGTATTAAAAGACCTTATCAGCTCCGCATGTTATACTCGCCCTCGGCATTGTAATCGCAACGTTAGAGGTAGAGCAACCGCGTTTTAGTGTCACTTGCACCGTGCTCAAAGTCACCACGGTCGCAGAGTGGTGACGCCGGGGAGTTTCACGCGGAACATGGGCACAGTGGCCGGGTGCTGCGTCGGCCTCGTGTCGGAATGCAACCGTAGAGACGCACGACCAATCGTGATTGATTGATTAAAACTTTATTTTAGGGGCGAAGCTCCTTAGGGCGTGGGCTGTGCGTCCCCTGTAGCCTGTATGTAGCCACCTCTAGTTTAGTTCTTGCAGTGTTCACTAGATGGCGGTACCGTCCCCTGGATCTAGCCACCTCTAGTTTAGTTCTTGCAGTGTTCACTAGATGGCGGTACCGTCTCCTGTATGTAGCCACCTCTCGTTTAGTTCTTGTAGTGTTTACTAGATGGTGGTACTTGTAGCTGATGATGAAAAGATGCAAGATGTTATAAACTAGAAAGCGGTACTTGTAGTTGATGAAAGACGCGAGATCTTATAAAGTAGGAATGAGGTCACATATGGCGCGTGTCATTGGTTGAAGGCAATCGTTCGATTTGGTGCGGCGACGTACGCTAGGGGGAGCGATGTAATAAAATCGAGTGGGCAAATTGTACAGAGGATTCATGGTTAACCAGGTTTACCCCCGGAGCTTCGCCCACTCATCATCATTCACTTCGTGGATATGGCGGAATTTTTTTTTGTCCTGAGAAGACGCAGGGGATACCCCGCGCCACCCGGCTAATCCCACGTAGGGACCGTCAAGCCGAGCTTGGCGTCCCGTTCACGGGCACTCCGGACGGCCAGGGTTTGATCCTCAAGTTCGGGGCTGCGTAATAGCACAGCCCACCTGTCCTCGCTGAGGGCGGGGCCGATGGCTTCACATTCCTACAACTGTACAGACATCATGACCAATCGTGATGTCTGTACAGTTGCTGAATTAAGACGTGAGAACACTCGTCGTTGTCAGTGCATCTAGCGAGCGTTATTTTGTACTTGCTTCTTTGGCGGTGAGCCGTTACTCACTTTTATTACTCGGACGAAATGATTTCGCCGAAGGTGTCGTGCTGGCCCAGAGTGTTGAGCCCCATTCCATTAGTTTCGGATCATCACGAACCGCGCGCTGCGCAGCCCACGCACGTGCTTTCCGAGCCGGGGAGGGAGTCGCGCCTTCTGCTTCGCATTCATATATAAACAAGAGAGAAGAATTTGCTCAGTCAATATGGCCGACTTCCGGCTTCACCGCGGCTTCACAACGAGTGACGTAGAGGCATCGCCTACCTTTCCTTCTCCATGCATGAAACTAAAAAAGCCACCAAAACATCGCTCATTGTTAGCGATACAAGAACCATTCATGATGGCTACCTTGTGCTACGTAGCAAAACTAGATTGACCTAGAAAAGCGAAACTGGCGCCTTGGAGTACCCAGCAACTCCCTAGGTCGACTGCTACAAGGTCTAGTCGAGACTCTCAAGTGCTATGATAGTAGTGTTGCCTGAGAATACAAGGCAGATGACTTTCTCTAGAGAACGCTTAATAGAGTTTTACCGCTGGTTTCATGGCCAATCTCTTGTAGAGGGTAGGAGCCATAACCCATTTATTCCACCAATGTTTTAGATTAGAAGCAGCTCTTTGACTAGCCTGTGTAACGCTGTCCCTCGTCCGCACAGTCCGCATCGCTCCCCTCGCCGCAGAGGTTGGAACGATGCCAAGTAGCTCACGCTCTCCTAGCAGTGCGCAGCGACGTCTCTCTCCCTCACCTACCGCACGCTCGCCGCGTGTAAGCACTCACGCGCTAGCCGCACAGCCACTCCGCACACCCGCTCTGAACAAATGGGTGAGAGCGGCCGTCTCTGTGACGTCAGGCAGAGCGGCTCTCAACTTTTGCAAGCCGCAAGCCGGCTCGCATGGCTCACCTCCCATTGGCTACTGCAAAAAAAAAAAACGGCTTGGACGGCTGCCCAGTCGGCTCGCTGGGCAAACATGGCGCTTGCTGAAGTGGTCGCTGTAGCGACATGGAAAAAGAAAAATAACGGCTGATTTTATCGTTGTGACCATCGTAAGTGCTGTGAGACTCCCGGAGAGATATCGGTAGCCAGCCAGTGTTCACTGCCGCGTCAGCAGGTGCGATCAACAGCGGAAACGAACAAACGAGCTCAGTGTAGAAAGTGTTTTGCGGGTGCGCGTGTCGTCGTTTCGTGTGTTTCCTGGGTTGACCGTCCATCTTTCAAGTGTAATCGCAAAGAACTTCGAAGATTTCCGTGATGTAATCATCCATCTTTCTAAAGCAGGGTATGCGTTTAGTGCGCGCCGAAGTGAAAAGTTTGTAATCATCGCAACAAGGGTTAGCGTCGGGTGTGTTCTGTGTGTGCCGTTCGCCGCAGCGAATAGTATGCATAAATTTTGAACTCTTGCGAGCGTTAGCTTCTGCTACGATAAGGATGGGCAAATTTTATTGCCCGTCATTGTTGTCATTCGTAATGCGCAACGTCGTACGAGTGCTGTTGTGTGTAGCGCTGTGGTGAAGTTCTGTGGACCGTGTCACATTTGAGCGATTCTGTCGGGTGTTGTGAAGTGTGTTCATGAAATGAAAACCGTGAAATATTTAGGAGTGTACAGCTCTGAAGTTTCCGATTTGTGTAGTTGCGTGCACGTGCCCTGAAGAGGAGCTTGCATACAAGACATTTTTGTGCATGTAGCCCCCCCCCCCCCCGCCATATTTAAGGTACGCATTATGAGCGATTGTCTATGAATGCGTGAAATAAGTTTTTGTAGCTAAAGCAAGTGTAAGTATTGCAATAAATTGTAAGTTGTTCGACTGTAGCTGCTGATACAGTATCAATATTTCGTCAAGATTGCAGGCAGTCATGCTGCATTACTTGAACACCATGACAACTGATATAATTGCGATGGTTATCTGCTTGCATCAAGCATTTGAAGAATAGTTAAACAATATTTTCAATATCCTGCAGAAATGCCCATGTCTGTCTTGCTAAACATGCATCTGTCACCATCAAGTGTGTAGCAAAATATTTCAAGCACACCTCAGGTCAAGAAAACTTTAAACAACAACAACAGTTCCGTGGTGCAACCGCAAGATTTCAGCGCGGATTGCGCAATTCACAAAAATTCCAAAAACGGTCGAGTTGAAGTCCCAACGTGCGTTATTATCGTGTGACGGTGTTTTTGTTCAACCGTTCTAGAAGCTGACGAATGCTGGCAATAACACGAAAAACTCCGTGCCCATTCAGCCCCAAAACAGCGTTCTGTCCCCATAATGTTACTTTGAAGTAAAACTAAAGAAAAACGCTATCACATTTTTCTCTTCTCTGGTCCCGACGAAAGCACTGGAAGCTGAGCAGGGAGGGATGGGAGGGGCAAACAACACTCGTGACCTTGAGCATTTTTTTCTGTTTTTTTTTTCGTATACGTGGTCTGCATGTCTAATGGCAGCCGCCTGAACCATATGCACGTGTGCGTCCGACGAAGAAACCCTCGTTGCTCGCTCTATGAGATGAACCGGTCAACTCAGAGAGAGCAGCGAGAGAACAATATATAAAGAAAAGCTTTTTATATGGAAATACATGAAAATAAACGCTTACGTTAGGAGCGATCATTGCGCAATGCGAAAGAAATAAAACAGTAGGCTGTGGGTTCGCGTGCCAGCGCCCCCATTTCTTAAAAAGGGCTCCTAATTAAGTTGTGTTAAAAATCTTGCCGAGTGCCGCGAGAAGCCGGCGCACCCCGCCTTTTTCCTGTGTCAGCTTCACCGGCTGATGGAAGCCAAATCCGGATAATGCATTTCGAAGCCGTGTGATATAATGGCTAAAAATCGTGCAGTGTCTCGAAAGGAGTTTAGCTTACGTGCACATTGGAAAGATCAGGTATATATGTGCGCTGGAAAATATACCGGTGGGTTCAGTAGAGCGTAGGCAGATTTATTTTTTTTTGGGGGGGGGGGGGGGAGTTCAATCTTTCTCTACGTTCGTGCGTGCTTAAATATGTGGCGCATAGGTGGAGAGTACAGGGGGGGGGGGGGGTATCGTTTTGCATGGACAGCTTCAAAAAGGGAAGCCCCCCTTCCACCCCTGGCGCCACCATGCGATATTTTATACGAGCTTGCACAGCTTAGGCCTCGCCGCGGTGGTCTAGTGGCTAAGGTACTCGGCTGCTGACCCGCAGGTCGCGGGATTGAATCCCGGCTGCGGCGGCTGCATTTCCGATGGAGGCGGTAATGTTGTAGGCCGGTGTGCTAGATTTGGGTGCACGTTAAGAACCCCATGTGGTCGAAATTTCCGGAGCCCTCCACTACGGCGTCTCTCAAAATCATGTGGTGGTTTTGAGACGTTAAACCTCACCTATCATTCAATCATCCGTCTATTGACAACGGTCAGTTGGCGGTCCTGTCTGACAATTTCACAAGGGGCTTCTTTTTTTTTTCGGAGGAGGGAGGGGGCTGTCAAAATTGGTATTGTGTACCAGTGACAAGCGAAACGTTCAGTTAAAAATGTCCCTCAATTGGATTTGTATGTGCACAATAAGTCGTGTTGACAAATAACAGAAGTAACTTTTGCCCCAGCTGCAGAACTTGAGTATGTTAAGAAAACGCGCCCGATCAGTAGTCGAGGCTGCCGCGAACATGCGAGCCAATTATCATAGCACAGCTCGTACGCGGCCTGGAACTCACAATAAATTGTCAAAGTTAGATAAAAATTGATTTCTCTTTTCTCGACAAATGACGGACCAAGATCGAAAATCACTCGTCACAGCCATATTGATTGATATGTGGGGTTTGACGTCCCAAAACCACCATATGATTATGAGAGACGTCGTAGTGGAGGGCTCCGGAAATTTGTCCACCTGGGGTTCTTTAACATGCACCCAATTCTGAGCACACGGGCCTACAACATTTCCGCCTCCCTCGGAAATGCAGCCGCCGCCGCCGGGAATCGAACCCGCGACCTGCGGGTCAGCAGCCGAGTACTTTAGCCATATCATCAGCCATTGACTGGGTGGAGTATGGCGCGCTCGTTGGTTACAGAGGCCACCATGGGAGGCCTTGGCTTGTCCACGCGCGATTGCATTGAAGCCCCGTATTTGAAGAAAAAAAAAAGGTGCTCAAGATCACGAGGCTCGTGTGACGTATTCTCTCTCTGCTTTGTAGCTTCCAGTGCTTTCGTCGGGACGAGAGAAGAAAGAATGCACTCGCAGCATGCGACAAATCTTCGTAACCCCATTCATACTGGACGGATTCTAAAAAAAAAAAAATGTGCGGCGGTGATTTCGTGAGGCAATAAGGTCCTTTAGTGTCCATTCCATGGCAACTTGAAAAAGTGTTGCAGGGCCCCTCTAACCTATGAAAAGCTATAGTTTTGAACCGCGTAGCGACTGGTTTTCAGAACACGAAAACTAGTTTTCAGAACAAGACTGGTTTTCAGAACACGAGCATGCGCATTAGAACCACATGCATTACACCGCTCTCGCACACAGCCACAAAAAGAGCCCATGTAATTTTTAAACAAACAAAAAAACCACTGACGTAACAAACGTCATGGCTATCTAGCGGAGCAGCGTTGGCAGTGGAAATGTCAAATAAGAATATAAAGTGATTTTAAAAAATACGGTCAGTAGCGGGCAAAAGTTAGCAGCATGATCTGCTTTTCCCCACCATTTGCCGTTGGTGGCGCTCAAAGCTGCAGCGCACGAGGCGCATAGCTTTAGTCAGTGAGGTCCCTGAGAAACTAAACGAAAAAAAAAAGGGAGATCCCATTTACCGTGGGAATCGATATGCGAAGCACGAATGAGGAAGGTTGATATGTTACTTTAAAATCAGCACAACGTTACGAGGCGGACCAACGTTGTACACAGTAAGCACAAGTAGACATGTTATGCGCACTCACGTATCTAGATGAGATGCAAGTATACCAAGTTTGGTATATGTGAAGCTAGCGAAAAGACCAAGAGCGCGCTATGTATGATGTAGTCATGTTTTACATGACACGCATGTTATGATTATCATTTTCGGACGTGTCACTTACACTCACCGTCTGTTCACGTCACGTAATACAAAATTCGGCATGTGTCAAGCTAGTGAAACGGCTGCGAGCGTGGTATTTTGTCATGTTCTTACATGACCCGCATATAATGATCATCACGTTTGGGCGTGTAGTTTACCTTCGTTGTCCGTTCACGTCACGTAATACCCAATTTAGTATATAAAAATTGTGTCTAAAAAGCGCATCATGAGCGTGGTATGTGGTCATGTTATTAGATGACACACATCTTAATATTATCATGTTTGGACGTGTCATTTACCTTCGTCGTCCGTTTGCGTCACGTAATACCATGTTTAGTATATGAAGCTAGTGAAACGGCCACGAGCACGCTATGGGCGTAGCATGTAGCCGTGTTTTACATGGCACGCATGTCTTGACTATCATATGTTTGCACCAGTCATATACCTTCATCATTCATTCACGTCACGTAAAGCCAACTTTGGTATATGTGAACCTAGTGAAATGGCAATGAGCGCGCTATAAGCGTAGCATATAGCCATGTTTTACAAGACATACATATGATTATCATGTTAGGACGTGTCATTTACTTTCGTCGCCACTCTTACTTTCATGTCAAGTATACTTTCGTCAGGTAACACCAGATTTGGTATATGCGAAGCTTGCGAAACGACCGCGAGCGCACCATGAGCGTAGTGTGCAGTCACGGCGTACACGACATGCATATAATGACTTTTTACGTAAAGGTTTGTCACTTATGTTCACCATGCAGTCATGTCTTACCATGCCAGTTTTGCAATATGCCATGTGAACGAAACCACCGCAAGAGCAGCAAGGTAATCTAATTTATGATGTTCATGACATTGTCATCATTTTCATGGTAATACTAGTCACTTATGCTTGTCGTACAGTCATGTTAGGACATACCAATTTTGGTAGGGATCCCATTATCGAAACGGCCAGGAGAACTGAAAGACGTTGTTGGCTAGATAGATAAGTACGGCCAATGTTGCCGAAGTTTGCTAAGAAATGCTTCGCATTTAAAAATGGTCGACGTTTTAGAGCACTTTTTCTGCTCTAATACGAGAGATCTGTAAGCCGTTCCTAGTTACAGCTGTGATTAGGTTAAATGGTTAACGATTTAGAGCACTTCGTACTCTACTATGGGAGAGCATAAAGCGTCCCGTGGGCCTTTAAAATTTCTGGCACAACATAGCCATGTGCATGGTATGGATTAACATTTCTTACTCATAGTTGACAATCCGCCGAGTGTGTATGTGTGGCATGTGGTAATAGACACCCACCATTGTGTCGCTAGTACAGATGCAAAAACTAAAACGTCTTGATGAATTTTGTGTAGTATTCTGACACCATTATTCAGCTGAGCATAACAATATTGATAGCAGCGACGAACTTTTAAATAATAATATGCAAGTTGTAAAAAATTACCACTTTTTTTTACCTATTATTCTGCCGATTACCGCACCCGACGCTTTTCTCGGTGACGTTGGTCTTGGCTCGGGCATGAAAAGAAAAGACACATGAAACCACGGAGGAAGGAAAGATAGGAGAGGGCATGCCCAGCCGGCGCGCTACATGAAAAGTACCGGGGAGATGACATCATGGCGGCCATATTCACAGGTCACAATGGCGACGTTGCTATGGTTACGTGTTGTGCTGTTTAGCTGGTCTAGCAGTGAGCAGCCGCGGCTTTGATGATTGATATGTAGGGTTTAACGTCCCAAAACCACCATATGATTATGAGAGACGCCGTAGTGGAGGGCTCCGGAAATTCTGACCACTTGGGGTTCTTTAACGTGCACCCAAATCTGAGTACACGGGAGCAGCCGCGGCTGGCGGCGGCATGTGTGCCTCCGCAGGTCTCATGCTGAACCGTGGCGGACAATATCCGTGCTCTGCGCTGCGTTATTGGTTACGCAGTTACTGTACTCTTAGCAACGTTTACAAAACCCTTCGTCCACCACGGGGCCTAAACAGAGCGTAGAACGAGCACAAATCTATGTGTCGTGCGGTGGATGACGTGGATGAAGCATTTGAAGTGTTCAGCGAAATTGCGTTTGGCACCATGACGAAGCGGAACGACGACTAACGCCTAGCATGTCAGTGGCGGTTGGGCAGTTATCCTGCTTGTGGCGACGGACGAAACTGTTGTGCCCAGCAAGACGCAATGAGGACCATGTGCACATACGCAGTTTCGTGATCGGTATGTGTACGGGGACAACTTGCATGTGCGTATTAAAAGACCTTAACTTCTCCGCTTGTTATACTCGCCCTCGGCATTGTAATCGCAACGTTAGAGGTAGAGCAACCGCGTTCTAGTGTCACTTGCACCGTGCTCAAAGTCACCACGGTCGCAGAGTGGAGACGCCGGGGAGTTTCACGCGGAACATGGGCACAGTGGCCGGGCACTGCGTCGGCCTCGTGTCGGAATGCAACCGTAGAGACGCACGACCAATCGTGATTGATTGATTAAACCTTTATTTTTGTCCTGAGAAGACGCAGGGGAGACCCCGCGCCACCCGGCTAATCCCACGTAGGGACCGTCAAGCCGAGCTTGGCGGCCCGTTCACGGGCACTCTGGCCGGCCACGGTTTGATCCTCAAGTTCGGGGCTGCGTAAGAGCGCAGCCCACCTGTCCTCGCTGAGGGCAGGGTCGATGGCTTCACATTCCCACAACTGTACAGACATCATGACCAATCGTGATGTCTGTACAGTTGCTGAATCAATGACGTGAAAACACTCGTCGTTGTCAGTGCATCTAGCGAGCGTTCTTTTGTACTTGCTTCTTTGGCGGTGAGCCGTTACTCGCTTTTAATACTCGGACGAAATGATTTCACCGAAGGTGTCGTGCTGGCCCAGAGTGTTGAGCCCCATTCCATTAGTTTCGGATCATCACGAACCACGCGCTGCGCAGCCCACGCACGTGCTTTCCGAGCCGGGGAGGGAGTCGCGCCTTCTGCTTCGCATTCATATGTGAACAAGAGAGAAGAATTTGCTCAGTCAATATGGCCGAATTCCGGCTTCACCGTGGCTTCACAACGAGTGGCGTAGAGGCATCGCCTATCTTTCCTTCTCCATGCATGAAACTAAAGAAGCCACCAAAACATCGCTCATTGTTAGCGATACGGGAACCATTCATGATGGCTACCTTGTGCTATGTAGCAAAACTAGATTGACCTAGAAAAGCGAAACTGGCGCTTTGGAGTACCCAGTAATTCCCTAGGTCGACTGCTACAAGGTCTAGTCGAGACTCTCAAGTGCTATGATAGTAGTGTTGCCTGAGAATACAAGGCAGACGACTTTCTCTAGAGAACACTTAATAGCGTTTTACCGCTGGTTTCATGGCCGATTCCTTGTAGAGGGTAGGAGCCATAACCCATTTATTCCACCTATATTTTAGATGGGAAGCAGCTCTTTGACTAGCCTGTGTAACGCTGTCCCTCGTCCGCACAGTCCGCACCGCTCCCCTCGCCGCAGAGGTTGGAGCGGTGCCAAGTAGCTCACGCTCTCCTAGCAGTGCGCAGCAGGCACTGCGCCGTGCTCCCGACCGGGTTGCAGAAATTAGGTGCCTTTTCTAATCTTCTAACCACTACCACCACCACCAGTGCGCAGTGACGTCTCTCTCCCTCCCCTGCCGCAGGCTCGCCGCGTGTCAGCTCTCTCACGCGCTAGCCGCACAGCAGCTCCGCACATCCGCTCCGAACAAATGGGTGAGAGCGGCCGTCTCTGTGACGTCAGGCAGAGCGGCTCTCAACTTTTGCAAGCCGCAAGCCGACTCGCATGGCTCGTCTCTTATTGGCTACTGCAAAAAAAAAACGGCTTGGACGGCTGCCCAGTCGGACAACACCTGTGTTGAGTCGGCTTGCTTGGCAAACATGGCGCTTGCTGAAGTGGTCGCTGCAGCGACATGGAAAAAGAAAAATAACGGCTGATTTTATCGTTGTGACCATTGTAAGTGTTGTGAGACTCCCGGAGAGATATCGGTAGCCAGCCAGTGTTCACTGCCGCGTCAGCAGGTGCGATCGACAGCGGAAACGAACAAATGAGCGCAGTGTAGAAAGTGTGTTTGCGGGTGCCAGTGTCGTCGTTTCATGTGTTTTCTGGGTTGACCGTCCATCTTTCAAGTGTAACCGCAAAGAACTTCGAAGATTTCCGTGATGTAATCATCCATCTTTCTAAAGCAGGGTATGCGTCTAGTGCGTGCCGAAGTGAAAAGTTTGTAATCATCGCAACAAGGGTTAGCGTCGGGTGTGTTCTGTGTGTGCCGTTCGCCGCATCAAATAGTATGCATAAATTTTGAACGCTTGCGAGCGTTAGCTTCTGCTACGATAAGGATGGGCAAATTTTATTGCCCGTCATTGTTGTCATTCGTAATGCGCAACGCCGTACGAGTGCTGTTGTGTGTAGCGCTGTGGTGAAGTTCTGTGGACCGTGTCACATTTGAGCGATTCTGTCGGGTGTTGTGAAGTGTGTTCATGAAATGAAAACCGTGAAATATTTAGGAGTGTACAGCTCTGAAGTTTCCGATTTGTGTAGTTGCGTGCACGTGCCCTGAAGAGGAGCTTGCATACAAGACATTTTTGTGCATGTAGCTCCCCCCGCCATATTTAAGGTACGCATTATGAGCGATTGTCTATGAATGCGTGAAATAAGTTTTTGTAGTTAAAGCAAGTGTAAGTATTGCAATAAATTGTAAGTTGTTCGACTGTAGCTGCTGATACAGTATCAATATTTCGTCAAGATTGCAGGCAGTCATGCTGCATTACTTGAACACTATGACAACTGATATAATTGCGATGGTTATCTGCTTGCATCAAGCATTTGAAGAATAGTTAAACAATATTTTCAATATCCTGCAGAAATGCCCATGTCTGTCTTGTTAAACATGCGTCTGTCACCATCAAGTGTGTAGCAAAATATTTCAAGCACACGTCAGGTCAAGAAAACTTTAAACAACAACAACAGTTCCGTAGTGTAACCGCAAGATTTCAGCGCAGATTGCGCAATTCACGAAAATTCCAAAAACGGTCGAGTTGAAGTCCTAACGTGCGTTATTTTCGTGTGACGGTGTTTTTGTTCAACCGTTCTAGAAGCTGACGAATGCTGGCAATAACACGAAAAACTCCGTGCCCATTCAGCCCCAAAACAGCGTTCTGTCCCCATAATGTTACTTTGAAGTAAAACTAAAGAAAAACGCTATCACATTTTTCTCTTCTCTGGTCCCGACGAAAGCACTGGAAGCTGAGCAGGGAGGGATGGGAGGGGCAAACAACACACGTCACTCGTGACCTTGAGCATTTTTTTCTGTTTTTTTTTCTTCGTATATGCGGTCTACATTCCTAATGGCAGCCGCCTGAACCATATGCACGTGTGCGTCCGACGAAGAAACCCTCGTTGCTCGCTCTATGAGATGAACCGGTCAACTCAGAGAGAGCAGCGAGAGAACAATATATAAAGAAAAGCTTTTATATGGAAATACATGAAAATAAACGCTTACGTTAGGAGCGATCATTGCGCAATGCGAAAGATATAAAACAGTAGGCTGTGGGTTCGCGTGCCAGCGCCCCCATTTCTTAAAAAGGGCTCCTAATTAAGTTGTGTTAAAAATCTTGCCGAGTGCCGCGAGAAGCCGGCGCACCCCGCCTTTTTCCTGTGTCAGCTTCACCGGCTGATGGAAGCCAAATCCGGATAATGCATTTCGAAGCCGTGTGATATAATGGCTAAAAATCGTGCAGTGTCTCGAAAGGAGTTTAGCTTACGTGCACATTGGAAAGGTCAGGTATATATGTGCGCTGGAAAATATACCGGTGGGTTCAGTAGAGCGTAGGCAGATTTATTTTTTTTTGGGGGGGGGGGGGAGTTCAATCTTTCTCTACGTTCGTGCGTGCTTAAATATGTGGCGCATAGGTGGAGAGTACAGGGGGGGGGGGGGGGGTATCGTTTTGCATGGACAGCTTCAAAAAGGGAAGCCCCCCTTCCACCCCTGGCGCCGCCATGCGATATTTTATACGAGCTTGCACAGCTTAGGCCCCGCCGCGGTGGTCTAGTGGCTAAGGTACTCGGCTGCTGACCCGCAGGTCGCGGGATTGAATCCCGGTTGCGGCGGCTGCATTTCCGATGGAGGCGGTAATGTTGTAGGCCGGTGTGCTAGATTTGGGTGCACGTTAAGAACCCCATGTGGTCGAAATTTCCGGAGCCCTCCACTACGGCGTCTCTCAAAATCATGTGGTGGTTTTGGGACGTTAAACCTCACCTATCATTCAATCATCCGTCTATTGACAACGGTCAGTTGGCGGTCCTGTCTGACAATTTCACAAGGGGCTTCTTTTTTTTTCGGAGGGGGGAGGGGGCTGTCAAAATTGGTATTGTGTACCAGTGACAAGCGAAACGTTCAGTTAAAAATGTCCCTCACATGGATTTGTATGTGCACAATAAGTCGTGTTGACAAATAACAGAAGTAACTTTTGCCCCAGCTGCAGAACTTGAGTATGTTAAGAAAACGCGCCCGATCAGTAGTCGAGGCTGCCGCGAACATGCGAGCCAATTATCATAGCACAGCTCGTACGCGGCCTGGAACTCACAATAAATTGTCAAAGTTAGATAAAAATTGATTTCTCTTTTCTCGACAAATGACGGACCAAGATCGAAAATCACTCGTCACAGCCATATTGATTGATATGTGGGGTTTGACGTCCCAAAACCACCATATGATTATGAGAGACGTCGTAGTGGAGGGCTCCGGAAATTTCGTCCACCTGGGGTTCTTTAACATGCACCCAATTCTGAGCACACGGGCCTACAACATTTCCGCCTCCCTCGGAAATGCAGCCGCCGCCGCCGGGAATCGAACCCGCGACCTGCGGGTCAGCAGCCGAGTACTTTAGCCACTAGACCACCGCGTCACAGCCATATCATCAGCCATTGACTGGGTGGAGTATGGCGCGCTCGTTGGTTACAGAGGCCACCATGGGAGGTCTTGGCTTGTCCACGCGCGATTGCATTGAAGCCCCGTATTTGAAGAAAAAAAAAGGTGCTCAAGATTACGAGGCTCGTGTGACGCATTCTGTCTCTGCTTTGTAGCTTCCAGTGCTTTCGTCGGGACGAGAGAAGAAAGAATGCACTCGCAGCATGCGACAAATCTTCGTAACCCCATTCATACTGGACGGATTCTAAAAAAAAAAAAAAAATGTGCGGCGGTGATTTCTTGAGGCAATAAGGTCCTTTAGTGTCCATTCCATGGCAACTTGAAAAAGTGTTGCAGGGCCCCTCTAACCTATGAAAAGCTATAGTTTTGAACCGCGTAGCGACTGGTTTTCAGAACACGAAAACTAGTTTTCAGAACAAGACTGGTTTTCAGAACACGAGCATGCGCATTAGAACCACATGCATTACACCGCTCTCGCACACAGCCATAAAAAGAGCCCATGTAATTTTTAAACAAACAAACAAAAAAAACCATTGACGTAACAAACGTCATGGCTATCTAGCGGAGCAGCGTTGGCAGTGGAAATGTCAAATAAGAATATAAAGTGATTTTAAAAGATACGGTCAGTAGCGGGCAAAAGTTAGCAGCATGATCTGCTTTTCCCCACCATTTGCCGTTGGTGGCGCTCAAAGCTGCAGCGCACGAGGCGCATAGCTTTAGTCAGTGAGGTCCCTGAGAAACTAAACGAAAAAAAAAGGGAGATCCCATTTACCGTGGGAATCGATATGCGAAGCACGAATGAGGAAGGTTGATATGTTACTTTAAAATCAGCACAACGTTACGAGGCGCACCAACGTTGTACACAGTAAGCACAAGTAGACATGTTATGCGCACTCACGTATCTAGATGAGATGCAAGTATACCAAGTTTGGTATATGTGAAGCTAGCGAAAAGACCAAGAGCGCGCTATGTATGATGTAGTCATGTTTTACATGACACGCATGTTATGATTATCATTTTCGGACGTGTCACTTACACTCACCGTCTGTTCACGTCACGTAATACAAAATTCGGCATGTGTCAAGCTAGTGAAACGGCTGCGAGCGTGGTATTTTGTCATGTTCTTACATGACCCGCATATAATGATCATCACGTTTGGGCGTGTAGTTTACCTTCGTTGTCCGTTCACGTCACGTAATACCCAATTTAGTATACAAAAATTGTGTCTAAAAAGCGCATCATGAGCGTGGTATGTGGTCATGTTATTAGATGACACACATGTTAATATTATCATGTTTGGACGTGTCATTTACCTTCGTCGTCCGTTTGCGTCACGTAATACCATGTTTAGTATATGAAGCTAGTGAAACGGCTGCGAGCACGCTATGAGCGTAGCATGTAGCCATGTTTTACATGGCACGCATGTCTTGACTATCATATGTTTGCACCAGTCATATACCTTCGTCATTCATTCACGTCACGTAAAGCCAACTTTGGTATATGTGAAGCTAGTGAAATGGCAATGAGCGCGCTATAAGCGTAGCATATAGCCATGTTTTACAAGACATACATATGATTATCATGTTAGGACGTGTCATTTACTTTCGTCGCCACTCTTACTTTCATGTCAAGTATACTTTCGTCAGGTAACACCAGATTTGGTATATGCGAAGCTTGCGAAACGACCGCGAGCGCACCATGAGCGTAGTGTGCAGTCACGGCGTACACGACATGCATATAATGACTTTTTACGTAAAGGTTTGTCACTTATGTTCACCATGCAGTCATGTCTTACCATGCCAGTTTTGCAATATGCCATGTGAACGAAACCACCGCAAGAGCAGCAAGGTAATCTAATTTATGATGTTCATGACATTGTCATCATTTTCATGGTAATACTAGTCACTTATGCTTGTCGTACAGTCATGTTAGGACATACCAATTTTGGTAGGGATCCCATTATCGAAACGGCCAGGAGAACTGAAAGTCGTTGTTGGCTAGATAGATAAGTACGGCCAATGTTGCCGAAGTTTGCTAAGAAATGCTTCGCATTTAAAAATGGTCGACATTTTAGAGCACTTTTTCTGCTCTAATGCGAGAGATCTGTAAGCCGTCCCTAATTACAGCTGTGATTAGTTTAATGGTTAACGATTTAGAGCACTTCGTACTCTACTATGGGAGAGCATAAAGCCGTCCCGTGGGCCTTTAAAATTTCTGGCACTGCATAGCTCAGTTGCTACGCACTAATCTTTCGCCTTTTACATAGCTATGTGCATGGTATGGATTAACATTTCTTACTTATAGTTGACAATCCGCCAAGTGTGTGTGTGTGGCATGTGGTAATAGACACCCACCATTGTGTCGCTAGTACGGATGCAAAAACTAAAACGTCTTGATGAATTTTGTGTAGTATTCTGACACCATTATTCAGCTGAGCATAACAATATTGATAGCAGCGACGAACTTTTAAATAATAATATGCAAGTTGTAGAAAATTACCACTTTTTTTTTACTTATTATTCTGCCGATTACCGCACCCGATGCTTTTCTCGGTGACGTTGGTCTTGGCTCGGGACCACGGAGGAAGGAAAGATAGGAGAGGGCATGCCCAGCCGGCGCGCTACATGAAAAGTGCCGGGGAGATGACATCATGGCGGCCATATTCACAGGTCACAATGGCGGCGTTGCTATGGTTACGTGTTGTGCTGTTTAGCTGGTCTAGCAGTGAGAGCCGCGGCTGGTGGCGGCATGTGTGCCTCCGCAGGTCTCGTGCTGAGCCGTGGCGGACAATATCCGTGCTCTGCGCTGCGTTATTGGTTACGCAGTTACTGTACTCTTAGCAACGTTTACAAAACCTTTCGTCCACCACGGTGCCTAAACAGAGCGTAGAACGAGCACAAATCTTTGTGTCGTGCGGCGGATGACGTGGATGAAGCATTTGAAGTATTCAGCGAAATTGCGTTTGGCACCATGACGAAGCGGAACGACTAGCATGTCAGTGGCGGTTGGGCAGTTATCCTGCTTGTGGCAACGGACGAAACTGTTGTGCCCAGCAAGACGCAATGATGACCATGTGCACATACGCAGTTTCGTGTTCGGTATGTGTACAGGGACAACTTGCATGTGCGTATTAAAAGACCTTATCTGCTCCGCTTGTTATACTCGCCCTCGGCATTGTAATCGCAACGTTAGAGGTAGAGCAAACCGCGTTCTAGTGTCACTTGCACCGTGCTCAAAGTCACCACGGTCGCAGAGTGGTGACGCCGGGGAGTTTCACGCGGAACATGGGCACAGTGGCCGGGTGCTGCGTCGGCCTCGTGTCGGAATGCAACCGTAGAGCCGCACGACCAATCGTGATTGATTGATTAAAACTTTATTTTTGTCCTGAGAAGACGCAGGGGAGACCCCGCGCCACCCGGCTAATCCCACGTAGGGACCGTCAAGCCGAGCTTGGCGGCCCGTTCACGGGCACTCCGGACAGCCAGGATTTGATCCTCAAGTTCGGGGCTGCGTAAGAGCACAGCTCACCTGTCCTCGCTGAGGGCGGAGCCGATGGCTTCACATTCCTACAACTGTACAGACATCATGACCAATCGTGATGTCTGTACAGTTGCTGAATTAAGACGTGAAAACACTCGTCGTTGTCAGTGCATCTAGCGAGCGTTCTTTTGTACTTGCTTCTTTGGCGGTGAGCCGTTACTCGCTTTTAGTACTCGGACGAAATGATTTCGCCGAAGGTGTCGTGCTGGCCTAGAGTGTTCAGCCCCATTCCATTAGTTTCGGATCATCACGAACCGCGCGCTGCGCAGCCCACGCACGTGCTTTCCGAGCCGGAGAGGGAGTCGCGCCTTCTGCTTCGCATTCATATGTAAACAAGAGAGGCGAATTTGCTCAGTCAATATGGCCGACTTCCGGCTTCACCGCAGCTACACAACGAGTGACGTAGAGGCATCGCCTACCTTTCCTTCTCCATGCATGAAACTAAAAAAAAAAGCCACCAAAACATCGCTCATTGTTAGCGATACGAGAACCATTCTTGATGGCTACCTTGTGCTACGTAGCAAAACTAGATTGACCTAGAAAAGCGAAACTGGCGCCTTGGAGTACCCAGTAATTCCCTAGGTCGACTGCTACAAGGTCTAGTCGAGACTCTCAAGTGCTATGATAGTAGTGTTGCCTGAGAATACAAGGAAGACGACTTTCTCTAGAGAACACTTAATAGCGTTTTACCGCTGGTTTCATGGCCAATTCCTTATAGAGGGTAGGAGCCATAATCCATTTATTCCACCTATGTTTTAGATGGGAAGCAGCTCTTTGACTAGCCTGTGTAACGCTGTCCCTCGTCCGCACAGTCCGCACCGCTCCCCTCGCCGCAGAGGTTGGAGCGGGGCCAAGTAGCTCACGCTCTCCTAGCAGTGGGAGCGGGGCCAAGTAGCTCACGCTCTCCTAGCAGTGCGCAGCAGGCACTGCGCCGTGCTACCGACCGGAGCCCCGTGTACATGGACGCGACGGGGGCGGGCTGAGTTGAGTGGCGGGTTCAGCTTACCTCGACGCGCCCGAGTTTATATGAACTCGCACGGACGAGTTGAGGTGAGCGGTGATCGCAGCGACGCTTTGCGTCGAGGCGAGCCAAAAGCCCGTCTTCCGGTTTCCGCTCCCTCAAGCCTGCGCTCTCGCCGCTGCGGGCTGCGGTTGTTTACGCAGTTGTCGCTCCGCCACCGCGATGGCTGTCGATGGCTGTCAGAACATAAAAATTCATGGTCGATCGTTTGACTACACTAATCGCTTCCATTTTTGTTTTGAGACCAGCTTTCGGAGGAAATTTTTTCTAACTCTCAGAGCAATTTAAATATCGTGGCAGCGCCCAATAACTAGGTTGTGAAAAAAACTCGTGGGTAGGAAGAACACAGCGTTTCCTTGGCACAACGCGTTCACAGCTAATAGGTTGTCTCAAGATGTTCTTTGAGGGGAAGCAATGCGTTGTTCTTGGGCGATATTTAAACATTTTTTACAGCTCTTACAACATTTTATGAGATAATGCAGCTGCATAATTTGTTTCTATTACTGGCGGTAAGCGCAGGAAAATGGAGCACGAATCAACAAGCCGGCTTTGGTGCATTTAGGAGGCTGCCGAGGAACCCTCGGTGCAGTGAAGTGCGCTTACGTTCCGCCGTTGACAGCCTTGGGGGCAGCTGAATATAAATAATATTTTCTCGCGTAAAACAAAGATTCGTATTAAACTTACAGAAATAAATATCGTTTCTACACCCTTTGAAATGATCCAAAGTGTATATTTTTATATGGAGCGCCACACAGACCGATAAGTGCCGGAACATGAGCAATATTGCAAATTTTTCAAAGTTCATGTGCCAGCGCTTCCAAACTACTGTCTTCGCGACTCGTGTTTTTTCCCCACTTGCCGTCAACAATGCAAGCAAGCTATGCAGCTGCGTTGTCTCTGAAAAGTTGAAAAGCTGTAAGAATTTCTGACTTTGGACAAGAACACTGCATTGCTTCCCCGCAAAGCACATTAACATACACTAGTGGTGAATGCGTTTTAACAAGGAAATGCGGTTATTTTCCTACAGACTGGAATCGTTTTACCGTGCTGCGTATAATATTTCACTTTTTCGAAGTTTCGTCGCAACCTAACTGCCACCATATTTAAGAAATTAAAATTTTCTTCAGAAAATTGGTTCCAAAAATGAATAGTGTAGTAAAGGGACCAACCATTACTTTTTATAGTGTAATCGTAGATGGTCTAGCGTACTGTCTGGGATATTTGGCGTGGAACGACCCTCATCTCCTCCAAAACTTGAACACTAAACCCGAAAAAACGTTCGAAATGCCTAAGTCCATTCAGGGATTCATGAAACACGAATTAAAAAGAGCGAAACCAACCCTGGACTACGTGGACTAAAGCTAGCAACGTCGTTATTTCATCATCTGTCTACATGGTGCGTGGAGCCCGCGAGGATGTCATCGTGCCTAGCGCGCGCGTACCGGCCGACAGAGAAAGAGCAACGTCGGAGTGATGGGGACAGAGGAAGCGGAGTCCGCGACGGGCGGGAGAGGTCACGAGCCGTCAACTCAGCGCGACCGGTTATACATGCCCTTTCTGAGCGCGGCGAGTTGGGTGAACCTACCCCCTGTCTCCGGGTCGACGGGACTCGCCGCGACGACTCTCCGCCCCGACGCGTCCGCTTATACATGGGGAGGGCGAGTCCAGAAAACCTGTTTATTTCGACTCAACGCGCCCTCGTCGGGTCAATGTAAACGGGCCTCGGGTTGCAGAAATTAGGTGCCTTTTCTCATCTTCTAACCACTACCACCACCACCAGTGCGCAGTGACGTCTCTCTCCCTCACCTGCCGCACGCTCGCCGCGTGTCAGCTCTCTCACGCGCTAGCCACTCCGCACACCCGCTCCGAACAAATGTGTGTTCATGAAATAAAAACCGTGAAATATTTAGGAGTGTACAGCTCAGTTTCCGATTTGTGTAGTTGAGTGCACGTGCCCTGAAGAGAAGCTTGCATACAAGACATTTTTGTACATGTAGCCCCCCCCCCCCCATATTTAAGGTACGCATTATGATCGATTGTCCATGAATGCGTGAAAAAGGTTATTGTAGACCAAGTTTAAAGCAAGTGTAAGTATTGCAATAAATTGTAAGTTGTTCGACTATAGCTGCTGATACAGTATCAATATTTTGTCAAGATTGCAGGCAGTCATGCTGCATTACTTGAACACTATGACAACTGATATAATTGCGATGGTTATAGCTTGCATCAAGCATTTGAAGAATAGTTAAACAATATTTTCAATATCCTGCAGAAATGCCCATGTCTGTCTTGCTAAACATGCATCTGTCACCATCAAGTGTGTAGCAAAATATTTCAAGCACACGTCAGGTCAAGAAAACTTTAAACAACAACAACAGTTCCGTAGTGTAACCGCAAGATTTCAGCGCGGATTGCGCAATGCAAGAAAATTCCGAAAACGGTCGAGTTGAAGTCCCAACGAGCGTTATTATCGTGTGACGGTGTTTTTGTTCAACCGTTGTAGAAGCTGACGAATGCTGGCAAGAACACGAAAAACGCCGTGCCCATTCAGCCCTAAAACAGCGTTCCGTCCCCATATTGTTACTTTGAAGTAAAACTTAACAAAAACCCTAGCACATTTTTCTCTTCTCTGGTCCCGACGAAAGCACTGGAAGCTGAGCAGGGAGGGATGGGAGGGGCGAACAACACACGTCACTCGTGACCTTGAGCATTTTTCTGTTTTTTTTTCTTCGTATACGCGGTCTACATGTCTAATTGCAGCCGCCTGAACCATATGCACGTGTGCGTCCGACGAAGAAACCCTCGTTGCTCGCTCAATGAGAAGAACCGGTCAACTCAGAGAGCAAGCAGCGAGAGAACAATATATAAAGAAAAGCTTCTTATATAGAAATACATAAAAATAAACGCTTACGTTAGGAGCGATCATTGCGCAATGCGAAAGAAATAAAACAGTAGGCTGCAGGTACGCGTGCCAGCGCCCCCATTTCTTAAAAAGGGCTCCTAATTAAGATTTGTTAAACATCTTGCCGAGTGCCGCGAGAAGCCGGCGCACCCCGCCTTTTTCCTGTGTCAGCTTCACCGGCTGATGGAAGCCAAATCCGGATAATGCATTTCGAAGCAGTGTCATATAATGGCTAAAAACCGTGCAGTGTCTCGAAAGGAGTCTAGCTTACGTGCACATTGGAAAGATCAGGTATATATGGGCGCTGGAAAATATACCGGTGGGTTCAGTAAAGCGTAGGCAGATTTATTTTTTTTGGGGGGGGGGGGAGTTCAATCTTTCTCTATGTTGGTGCGCGATTAAATATGTGGCGCATAGGTGGAGAGTAGAGGAGGGGGGGGGATCTCGTTCTGCACGAACAGCTTCAAAAAGGGTACCCCCCTTCCACACCTGGCGCCGCCATGCAATATTTTATACGAGCTTGCACAGCTTAGGCCCGCCGCGGTGGTCTAGTGGCTAAGGTACTCGGCTGCTGACCCGCAGGTCACGGGATTGAATCCCGGCTGCGGCGGCTGCATTTCCGATGGAGGCGAAAATTCTGTAGGCTGGTGTGCAAGATTTGGGTGCACGTTAAAGAACCACAGGTGGTCGAAATTTCCGGAGCCCTCCACTACGGAGTCTCTCAAAATCATGTGGTGGTTTTGGGACGTTAAACCTCACCTATCAATCAATCATCCGTATATTGACAACGGTCAGTTGGCGGTCCTGTCTGACAACAATTTCACAAGGGGCTTCTTTTTTTTTCGGAGGGGGGAAGGGGCTGTCAAAATTGGTATTGTGTACCAGTGACAAGCGAAACGATCAGTTAAAAATGTCCCTCAAATGGATTTGTATGTGCACAATAAGTCGTGTTGACAAACAACAGCAGTAACTTTTGCTCCAGCTGCAGAACTTGAGCATGACAAGAAAACGCGTCCGATCAGTAGTCGAGGCTGCCGCGAACATGCGAGCCAATTATCATAGCACAGCTCGTACGCGGCCTGGAACTCACAATAAATTGTCAAAGTTAGATAAAAATTGATTTCTCTTTTCTCGACAAATGACGGACCAATATCGAAAATCACTCGTCACAGTCATATTGATTGATATGTGGGGTTTGACGTCCCAAAACCACCATATGATTATGAGAGACGTCGTAGTGGAGGGCTCCGGAAATTTCGTCCACCTGGGGTTCTTTAACATGCACCCAATTCTGAGCACACGGGCCTACAACATTTCCGCCTCCCTCGGAAATGCAGCCGCCGCCACCGGGAATCGAACCCGCGACCTGCGGGTCAGCAGCCGAGTACTTTAGCCACTAGACCACCGCGTCACAGCCATATCATCAGCCATTGACTGAGTGGAGTATGGCGCGCCCGTTCGTTACAGGAGCCACCACGGGAAGCCTTGACTTGTCCACGCGCGATTGCATTGAATCCCCATATTTGAAGAAAAAAAAAGGTGCTCAAGATTACGAGGCTCGTGTGACGTATTCTCTCTCTGCTTCGTAGCTTCCAGTGCTTTCGTCGGGACGAGAGAAGAAAGAATGCACTCGCAGCGTGCGACAAATCTTTGTAACCCCATTCATACTGAACGGATTCTAAAAAAAAAAAAAATGTGCGGCGGTGAATTCGTGAGGCAATAAGCTCCTTTAGTGTCCATTTCATGGCAACTTGAAAAAGTGCTGCAGGGCCCCTCTAACCTATGACAAGCTGTAGTTTTGAACCGTGTAGCGACTGGTTTTCAGAACACGAGCATGCGCATTAGAACCACATGCATTACACCGCGCTCGCACACAGCCATAAAAAAGCCCATGTAATTTTTAAACAAACAAAAAAACCATCGACGTAACAAACGTCATGGCTATCTAGCGGAGCAGCGTTGGCAGTGAAAATGTCAAATAAGGATATAAAGTGACTTTAAAAAATACGGTCAGTAGCGGGCAAAAGTTCAGCAGCGCGATCTGCTTTTCCCCGCCGTTTGCCGTTGGTGGCGCCGTTGGCACCGCTCAAAGCTGCAGCGCACGAAGCGCATAGCTTTAGTCAGTGAGGTCCCTGAGAAACTAAACGAAAAAAAAAGGGAGATCCCATTTACCGTGGGAATCGATATGCGAAGCACGAATGAGGAAGGTTGATATGTTACTTTAAAATCAGCACAACGTTACGAGGCGGACCAACGTTGTACACAGTAAGCACAAGTAGACATGTTATGCGCACTCACGTATCTAGATGAGATGCAAGTATACCAAGTTTGGTATATGTGAAGCTAGCGAAAAGACCAAGAGCGCGCTATGTATGATGTAGTCATGTTTTACATGACACGCATGTTATGATTATCATTTTCGGACGTGTCACATTCACCGTCTGTTCACGTCACGTAATACCAAATTCGGCATGTGTCAAGCTAGTGAAATGGCCGCGAGCGTAGTACTTTTTCATGTTCTTACATGACCCGCATATAATGATTATCACGTTTGGGCGTGTAATTTACCTTCGTCGTCCGTTAACGTCACGTAATACCCAATTTAGTATATAACAATTGTCTAAAAAAAGCGCATCATGAGCGTGGCATGTGGTCATGTTATTAGATGACACGCATGTCAATATTATCATGTTTGGACGTGTCATTTACCTTCGTCGTCCGTTTGCGTCACGTAATACCATGTTTAGTATATGAAGCTAGTGAAACGGCCACGAGCACGCTATGGGCGTAGCATGTAGCCGTGTTTTACATGGCACGCATGTCTTGACTATCATATGTTTGCACCAGTCATATACCTTCGTCATCCACTCACGTCACGTAACACCAACTTTGGTGGTATATGTGATGCTAGTGAAACGGCCATGAGCGCGCTATAAGCGTAGCATATAGCCATGTTTTACAAGACATACATATGATTATCATTTTAGGACGTGTCATTTACTTTCGTCGCCACTCTTACTTTCATGTCAAGTATACTTTCGTCAGGTAACACCAGATTTGGTATATGCGAAGCTTGCGAAACGACCGCGAGCGCACCATGAGCGTGATGTGCAGTCATGACGGACATGACATGCATATAATGACTTTTTACGTAAAGGTTTGTCACTTATCGTCACCATGCAGTCATGTCTTACCATACCAGTTTTGCAATATGCCATGTGAACAAAACCACCGCAAGAGCAGCAAGGTAATCTAATTTATGATGTTCATGACATTGTCATCATTTTCATGGTAATACTTGTCACTTATGCTTGTCGTACAGTCATGTTAGGACATACCAATTTTGGTAGGGATCCCATTATCGAAACGGCCAGGAGAACTGAAAGTCGTTGTTGGCTAGATAGATAAGTACGGCCAATGTTGCCGAAGTTTGCTAAGAAATGCTTCGCATTTAAAAATGGTCGACATTTTAGAGCACTTTTTCTGCTCTAATGCGAGAGATCTGTAAGCCGTCCCGAATTACAGCTGTGATTAGTTTAATGGTTAACGATTTAGAGCACTTCGTACTCTACTATGGGAGAGCATAAAGCCGTCCCGTGGGCCTTTAAAATTTCTGGCACAGCATAGCTCAGTTGCTACGCACTAATCTTTCGCCTTTTACATAGCTATGTGCATGGTATGGATTAACATTTCTTACTTATAGTTGACAATCCGCCGAGTGTGTGTGTGTGGCATGTGGTAATAGACACCCACCATTGTGTCGCTAGTACGGATGCAAAAACTAAAACGTCTTGATGAATTTTGTGTAGTATTCTGACACCATTATTCAGTTGAGCATAACAATATTGATAGCAGCGACGAACTTTTAAATAATAATATGCAAGTTGTAGAAAATTACCACTTTTTTTTACTTATTATTCTGCCGATTACCGCACCCGACGCTTTTCTCGGTGACGTTGGTCTTGGCTCGGGCATGAAAAGAAAAGACACATGAAACCATGGAGGAAGGAAAGATAGGAGAGGGCATGCCCAGCTGGCGCGCTACGTGAAAAGGGCCGGGGAGATGACATCATGGCGGCCATATTCACAGGTCACAATGGCGGCGTTGCTATGGTTACGTGTTGTGCTGTTTAGCTGGTCTAGCAGTGAGCAGCCGCGGCTTTGATGATTGATATGTAGGGTTTAACGTCCCAAAACCACCATATGATTATGAGAGACGCCGTAGTGGAGGGCTCCGGAAATTTTGACCACCTGGGGTTCTTTAACATGCACCCAAATCTAAGCACACGGGAGGAGCCGCGGCTGGCGGCGGCATGTGTGCCTCCGCAGGTCTCGTGCTGAGCCGTGGCGGACAATATCCGTGCTCTGCGCTGCGGAGTATTGGTTACGCAGTTACTGTACCTTTAGCAACGTTTACAAAACCTTTCGTCCACCACGGGGCCTAAACAGAGCGTAGAACGAGCACAAATCTATGTGTCGTGCGGCGGATGACGTGGATGAAGCATTTGAAGTGTTCAGCGAAATTGCGTTTGGCACCATGACGAAGCGGAACGACGACGAAGGCCTAGCATGTCAGTGGCGGTTGGGCAGTTATTTTGCTTGTGGCAACGGACGAAACTGTTGTGCCCAGCATGACGCAATGAGGACCATGTGCACATATGCAGTTTCGCGTTCGGTATGTGTACGGGGACAACTTGCATGTGCGTATTAAAAGACCTTAACTGCTCCGCTTGTTATACTCGCCCTCGGCATTGTAATCGCAACGTTAGAGGTAGAGCAACCGCGTTCTAGTGTCACTTGCACCGTGCTGAAAGTCACCACGGTCGCAGAGTGGAGACGCCGGGGAGTTTCACGCGGAACATGGGCACAGTGGCCGGGCGCTGCGTCGGCCTCGTGTCGGAATGCAACCGTAGAGACGCACGACCAATCGTGATTGATTGATTAAAACTTTATTTTCGTCCTGAGAAGACGCAGGGGAGACCCCGCGCCACCCGGCTAATCCCACGTAGGGACCGTCAAGCCGAGCTTGGCGGCCCGTTCACGGGCACTCCGGACAGCCAGGATTTGATCCTCAAGTTTGGGGCTGCGTAAGAGCACAGCTCACCTGTCCTCGCTGAGGGCGGGGCCGATGGCTTCACATTCCCACAACTGTACAGACATCATGACCAATCGTGATGTCTGTACAGTTGCTGACTTAATGACGTGAAAACACAGTTGTCGTTGTCAGTGCATCTAGGGAGCGTTCTTTTGTACTTGATTCTTTGGCGGTGAGCCGTTACTCGCTTTTAATACTCGGACGAAATGATTTCGCCGAAGGTGTCGTGCTGGCCCAGAGTCTTGAGCCCCATTCTATTAGTTTCGGATCATCACGAACCGCGCTCTGCGCAGCCCACGCACGGGCTTTCCGAGCCGGGGAGGGTGTCGCGCCTTCTGCTTCGCATTCATATGTAAACAAGAGAGTAGAATTTGCTCAGTCAATATGGCCGACTTCCGGCTTCACCGCGGCTTCACAACGAGTGACGTAGAGGCATCGCCTACCTTTCCTTCTCCATGCATGAAACTAAAAAAGCCACCAAAACATCGCTCATTGTTAGCGATACGAGAACCATTCATGATGGCTACCTTGTGCTACGTAGCAAAACTAGATTGACCTAGAAAAGCGAAACTGGCGCCTTGGAGTACCCAGTAATTCCCTAGGTCGACTGCTACAAGGTCTAGTCGAGACTCTCAAGTGCTATGATAGTAGTGTTGCCTGAGAATACAAGGAAGACGACTTTCTCTAGAGAACACTTAATAGCGTTTTACCGCTGGTTTCATGGCCAATCTCTTGTAGAGGGTAGGAGCCATAACCCATTTATTCCGCCTCTGTTTTAGATGGGAAGCCGCTCTTTGACTAGCCTGTGTAACGCTGTCCCTCGTCCGCACAGTCCGCACTGCTCCCCTCGCCGCAGAGGTTGGAGCGGCGGTGCCAAGTAGCTCACGCTCTCCTAGCAGTGCGCAGTAACGTCTCTCTCCCTCACCTACAGCACGCTCGCTGCGTGTCAGCTCTCTCACGCGCTAGCCGCACAGCCTCTCCGCACAACCGCTCCGAACAAATGGGTGAGAGCGGCCGTCTCTGTGACGTCAGGCAGAGCGGCTCTCAACTTTTTCAAGCTGCTAGCCGGCTCGCATGGCTCGCCTCCCATTGGCTACTGCAAAAAAAAAAAAAGAAACGGCTTGGACGGCTGCTCAGTCGGCTCGCTTGGCAAACATGGCGCTTGCTGAAGTGGTCACTGCAGCGACATGGAAAAAGAAAAAAATAACGGCTGATTTTATTGTTGTGACCATCGTAAGTGCTGTGAGACTCCTGGGGAGATATCGGTATAGCCAGCCAGTGTTCACTGCCGCGTCAGCAGGTGCGATCGACAGCGGAAACGAACAAATGAGTACAGTGTAGAAAGTGTGTTTGCGGGTGCGAGTGTCGTCGCCTAACTGCGCAGGAACAACGCAAGGTAGCAGCGTGCTTTACGGTTAAGTAACGGCTTAAAACTGCTTGCCTTAATGAAGAATTACTTTCGTTAAATAAGCACACATTTGTGCTGTATTGAATTGAATTTCTCCATCTTCGCTATCAAGATCTTTCCATGCGTTACCGAAGCGCGATGTTTTATTGGCACGAAGACTGACTGATCAGGAACTGTCGACGGGATGTCCGAGGCGAAAGGACAGCTGAGAAGCAAGCCGATCAGTGGATAAGAAAGAGCCGTTGGAAAAATGGGTGAACACCGAAATGCAGGTCACGGGGCATTCCACAGTCTCTCATAGCATCGCAAAGTGGTCAATGAGAATATGCCGAACGCTTCGCCTGGTTACCACATTTCTTCAACTAGCGAGTGCAATGGCGAGTTCTCCGACTCAGCACTACACTATAGAAAAAATAAGGAAAAGATTGTTTTGCGGGCATAAGCTCTGAGGGCGTGCCCTTGCTCTCACCCTTTGGGAACTTTGTTATATGCTGAAGGTACACAGAAAAAAAATGGCGCTCGTGCACAATTCGGGCAACTGTACCAGTCGATCGCTTACAACCTGTACGAAAAGCACATGGTGGCCGCTGTGGCAGCCGAGATTTCCGATGAAATATTAGTCGAAACTTAACTGAGCACTGCTATGTGCAGCGGGTTGGTCGTCTTTAATGTGGGCTCGGAAATTATTAACCGGAAACGCCAACAGTTCCACTTAATGAAATTCAAAATTTATTCGAACCTCCCAGATTTTCGCTGCGCATCTACGGACATGCAGAAAAATGGCGTGACTGGAGGGAGGGCACTGTGTACACTTTAATGGGTCAGGAAAATGGGATCAAAGTGACCTAAACAAGGGGTTTGCTCTCATCGTCCCTGGTTCCGAAGGGTCTGACGCTTGTTGAAAGGATCCTCCTGTGCACCATAGTAGTTTTCGCTGTAAAAAAAAAAAAAGGTACAACAGTCATCGCTTGCAATTTAGGGCACACTATATGTGATGCCCCTTGTTACCGTTCGATAGGAAGCAACCCGATGCCACAGCGTGCTGAAATAATGGCTATGTTTCGTCTGCGCCCGTATTTTCCGGGCATGCTTGTGCTAATGCAGTTGTTTGCATCTTAAGTTTATCATATTCGTTTTAACACACGTGCGCTGAAGTAGCACACCGCTGTCACACCCATTGTCGTAGTGAGAGAGCATGCACTGAGCACGCCCAACACAGTATCGAGAAACATGAAACTTTGCCATGGCATGATCAAGGGGTTGAGCCCATATATTTTGCATCATATTTTTTACGCAATCCACTCAGCCTATATTGCCATTATTGCTGATCAGGGGGCCGATGAACTTCGGAAATATTGCACACAGCTTCACGTATAAAAAAATGATAAAATTGTGGTTGCAATACATCTCTACAGCGACAAACGTAAACAGGTGACACCATTGCAGCTTCACACATGACTCAATAGCACCTCGCTATGTTGGATGAAGTTGCGCAGGCTCGCACAACTGCCCGAATTCACCGCATATTGCCGCCCCGCACCCCTCAGCTCACCTTCGTATTCCCCTTAACCATTCCCCCAGGCTAGGGTAGCCAACGAAACTTTTTTTCTGGTTAACACCTTTCCATTATGCTTACCTGTTTCCGTCTGTGCAAAAAAAATGCGTTAATTCATGCATTTTTTCTCTCGTTCTTCCCTGAGCCAAGGCATTATTAAATTTTGTCATGAAACACATAGCGTAAAAGATTTACGTCTGCAAGTTTCTGCCGAGATGTCGTTCTAATTTCTATAGAAGGGTGTTAGCGGGTTTAGCAGGAGGGCGCGACCTACCAGCCGGGCACGTTGACGGGGTCGTCACAAGTCCTTGTGGAGGGGTTGAAGACAGTGCCTTCATCGCAGGAGAGGAGGCGTGGGAGTCTCTTGCCGTAGTACGTGGCCACACACACAAAGTGTTTGGCGCAGTCACGCGGGTGCGCGTACGGAGGGTTCACGAAGTCCTGGAGCTCGTACGCTGTCGGCTCGGGACACTTGAAGCCCAGATACGCTGCAAGAATATTGACACCAGAAGTATATAGTTCACAGTTCGCAAGAATCACTTGTCCATCGTTCCCGACAGGAGTGCAACGCGTTTCACAAATCAGTCGTACTTGCTGTATGCAGCTGCAGCTAACTTTCATGCAAGTTTACCTTTTGATACGCTTTCTTCACACTACAGTGCTGATTAAGTAATGAGTGCTAAATGGTATGGCACCTCTAGTAAAAAGCATGTTAGGATGGGTATATAAGCGATGTATTCTACAATATGCAGCGGACACTGAAAACTCAAAGCTGACTTCACTGTAATGTATTTGTGTACTATGACAAAGCTACCTAATAAGCGCAGATTTGAAAACGATTTTTCTCCTATAAGCAAATTATCTTTTCACAATGACAAAAGCACAACTGTTGCCACAAGAATGCTCCTGGTAAGTGAGCAAATGCGAAAGTAAAGTGCTGGTGGCATCGCCTCATTGAAGTTTGCGAACTAACTCGCTGTGACGTCACAAATTTTGTCGGCGTGTGCTAGGAATTACAGATCTTTTAGTAACTAAAAGTAAAATACACTGGCTTTCCAGGGGGCCAGAGGCATAGGGTACCAAGTATAACCAAATTTTCTTGGACCATTGTCGTTAGAACATAACAAATAAACTTGCAATTCATGACGTCATGCTGACATACATATGCAATGATTTTGAGGCGAAAATTAAAACTGAACAATCGACCTTCAATATTATTTTTGTTAATAAACCAATGACAAAATAGTAAAGTTACCAAACAATAACTTATCTCTCCAAAATTTTTTTTGTTTTCCTGTGCTTGGAAATGTGAAAGCCCACATCCACCTCGTTTGTGCAACTTGTCAAATCTATAACAAGAATGCCAAGGCGACAGTAAAAACTTTCTAAATTTTATGCATACAGAAACCATCACCTGATAAGTAACTTATGACGGGCTAATATTGCCATAAACCATGCAAGTACACCAGGTGTAGTTCTCGTAACATAGGTTCGGTCAACGTATTGGCACGCAACTTCTGTTCATAAATGGCCAAAATTTAATGGTCAGATGAGCGACTGCCGCCAAGGTGCAGTTATTATAGCGATAACGTCAAACACTAGATAGCTGAAAGCTTAAATATAATTCTGGCAAAGGTGACTGATAAAAGAATATTATGGCTTGATGTAATGTAGAAGTATGATAGCTATAACTAAGTCGTTGTAGTGCACGTACTGATATGTAAAGTGTGAGGCGCCATGCAGTATGGCCAATGTTTGTCGAAGCTCTTGGCCACAATTACTTGCCACTTATTAGCATTAATA
Source organism: Rhipicephalus annulatus (assembly GCA_013436015.1). NCBI lineage: Eukaryota > Metazoa > Arthropoda > Arachnida > Ixodida > Ixodidae > Rhipicephalus > Rhipicephalus annulatus. The sequence continues at coordinate 233,751 of WOVY01002049.1, read as the reverse complement.
AATGAAATCCGATGACCGGCAGTCCTTAATTCAATTATACTGACCAAATTATCAATCACTACGTCTTCAGCTCATGCGCAGCTACGTATATAGTTCACGAAAAAAAAAAGACTGCAGTATGAGGTTAACAATGAATAGCGGGCGACGCTAGTGGGCTTTATTTTTCGCCCCAGTTAACTTTGAGTGCACGTTTAGGCGCGTTAAGGTTTCATCGCGTTGTACTGCTTTTAGGGCGGCTTGCTTCTTGTAGACCCCGCAACCGTTTCTCACGAACTAGGTTAGGCGGGACTCGTGCCTAACTTAGAAACGAGCCTCCGTGCATATTGTAGGCCGCAATTTTTTTGTACGACTGCCTCAACAACACGTATAGTCGGCCTAAACTTCAGCTATTGTGCGCAGCAGTCACTTTTTGTCTGTCAGCGCCATATTATGGAACCGAGCTACAAAAAAATGCTTCGTGGACATGTGCTTTGTGGGCATATACTTGTCCTTAATTCAACCGAAACTTAATTAAGGCGAATGGCAAAGATACTCTAAAAAACTGCCACTCATACACGATAGCTTAAGATTTGGCCGACTGTACATCGGCGCTTAGCCACTAGTGACGCAACGTCGCGTCATAGAACTAAGATGCTCGTTCCCAGAAAAGTCAGAGAATTGAGGCCCTAACGGTAACGTTATGCTATAGTAAGTTTTAAGTTGATTGATTGATATGCGGGTTTTAACGTCCCAAAGCCACCCCATAATTATGAGAAACGCCGTAAATTTTGCTCCGAAAATTTTGACCACCTGGGGTTCTTTAACGTGCACCCGAATCTGAGCACACGGGCCTACAGTATTTCCGCCTCCATCGAAAATTCAGCCGCCGCAGCCGGGATTCTATCCCGCGACCTGCGGGTTAGCAGCCGAGTACCTTAGCCACTAGACCACCGCGACGGGGCTAAGCTTCAAGTTAACACGCGCTGTTTTGAGATAAAAAGTGGCACTGCATAGATTGCTTATCGCCGCGACGAAAGCACAGCACTTATGTAAATCACTCAGACAACGTGTGCGAGCACCTTTCACTTTACTAAGCGGCAGCATGCCCCGCCCTAGCGAAACGCGTTGTTCATTCAAACGCAGCACGCTCTAGTGCACTGCAGCTGCGTCGCGTAATCGCTCGTGTCACGGGCTTTCCTTCTGTATCACAATGTGCGATCTCTAGTGATAAGATGCTAAAGAAGCATGAGACCACACTGTCTGCATGAGTACTGCGTGGGTAAGCACTTTCGTAGTTCTCTATACCGTAATGCAAATGAAATTTATTTTTACCCCAATTTCCCAAGTAAGCCGCAGCAATCATCAAAAAAACTTTTGGCTACTCCCACTTCTCCTGTCTGTCCCTATACTTCACGAAAACTGTGAAAAATCGTCACCTCACATTTTCCAACCGATGAGATAAAGAAAACCTGTCACGGCAAGCAATTAATGCTCGTCGTTTCAAACCTAAACAAAAGGGACCTCAAGTCAATTAGGTGAGCGTATGACTAAGCTGTTAAACAAAATTGGCTTCGGTGATTTGTGCGTTCAAGATCATAAAATTAGAATAAAATCACGATAGAATAGTTGGAATTCACAGAGCTCTTGTATTCCAATTTCTGCGACGCGTTCATGCATTCAGCCTTGTAGGCTCAAAATAGGAAATGGTCGAAACGTTTCAAGAGTATTCGAAGTAAGGCGTGCACTTCGGCGTACATGTCTCTCTTTTCTTTCGAGCTTGCGTCTACATGAATTTCTTTTTTCTACCCGAAATCCACACCAGCTCGCTCAACTTTCTGTCGTTCAAAATGTTAATAGCATCTGGCATTGGCTGATCACTTTCACTTATACTCAATTGAGCATCATGATTGGCTGAATTTTTTCCCAACGGAGACATCTAGGCGTGTTCGAGAATTCTCTCTCTAGTATTGGTTACAGTAGCGCATGCGAACCTAATTCCGCTATTCATGTTGGATACACTATTAGCGAAGGCGACTGAGCCAATCTTGGTAAATAACATTTATGAACGAAAAACGTCTTTGTGAATTTGTTCCCGAACGGTAAAAAACGCAAGCCAGTACACCCACTGCTAACGCACGCTTTAGTACAATGAAACCTTCAATGCAAGGGGCAGCAGATACTACTTCTTTTGCAGTTTTTCTTTCTTCTATTAGGTAGTATACGAGAGGCTAAAATAAATCATTAAAAATAACAGGAGCGCCGATGATGTAGAGGAAAATATAAAAGTGTAACTGTATCGCGATTATTCAAAATATTTGCAGTCGGCTGTATATATTTCCGCACTGTGTGGGACGCGATAACAGAAATTCCGAAGTATATTATGGTCCGGTGGACTCGTGACGTGGCCACGGGGGGGGGGGGGGTAGCATCGCTGTTTTTATGTGGCGACGTCGAGCACTTCGGATACCAATTGCTTCATTTTGTAACGATTCTTGGTATTTATGACGAACATGAAACTTCAGCAACAACTACGGAGAATTGCCGGCTTCATCACAACACGAAACGGTTAGATGATTTTAACTGATGCTCTACTTCTGTTTGTTGTTGAACTTCTGCGTTAGTGACGAATTAATTAAAAGTGCTCTGTGTCGATTATTACTTATTCCCCTTGTATTCTTTGGTCTTATAAAAATGACACCTAATGATACTGCACTAAATCACCCAGCTGTTCTTACTTTTGTGGTAGTGTTGGAAGTCGTTTTATAATACCGGGCTCTTGTTGCTTTGTTTGTTTGTCTCGTTCCCCATGCCATGAGGTTCTACGTGCAGGAATCAACTACCTGCCGAAATATGCGCGCTTTGCTGGAATCGAGATGCGCATGCCTGCGCGCAATTCGAAAGAGCAGTTCTCCTTTATTCATTAAGCAGGTGCGTTACCTTCGACGTCGCAGCGTTCCACCAGGTCGGGCCAGTCACAGACTCCGCGGCGCTCGTTGTAGGCCAGTCCCTCGGGGCAGTCAAAAGGGAAGCCGTGACCGTCCACGCAGTTGTAGAACTTGCCGCAGTTGGCCTCGTCCGCGTACATACCCCAGCGACGGGGGCAGTTGCCCACGCCCTGCGCTGGTTCTGTAAGAGAGAGGCACACACGTAGCTCCAAAGATGCTCCACGCGAGCAGCTTCTGAAGCGTGCAGATGGGCGCCCACCAGAATTGGACCCGCCGTGGGCGACCCACTTGTCCCGCTATGCTATGATACGGGGCAATGTTTTCTCGCTTCTTAACTCGACTCCAATATGCGTACAGCTCCAAAACAGAGGGAGGCCACGCAGCGCCGTTCAAGGACGTAGAATTCATTACCTGACGTCGCCTGCTTTGTCTCTTGTCTGTGACGCGCGTATTTTCTAGCCGCTTCTTTCACACTAAAGAATGACCTCATTGATTTAAGCATGGCCGTGCCATTCATTTTTCTTCCATACACACCTGCCCATCTCCTTCCTCCGCGCTAATCCGCAAAGACGAAAATTTAGAAGCATCACTTTTTATTAGAAATGATTGCTCTCACTTCGACTGGATTTTCGAGCTTCCCTTTACGAAGCTGGTGCGTGCCACTCTCACGTCCTTCTGTTTCTTCACCTATCACCCTGAACATTCGAGGGTGAGATCATGTTTTGTCTGGGACGCGTGCTTGGAATTCGTGACCACAAAGACCTCCGTGCGCCTAGTAGAGTGCGCTTACTGTAGAACAGATGCCCCCGAAGACCTTCACGGCTCAGGGACTTTCCCACTGGTTTTCTGAAAGCGTATAGTAAGTGCTGAAGTCTCTGGCAATGAGCTCTATGTATCCGCGCCTCACTACACACACAAGCTTCCTTTCGTTTTCGATAAATGCTGCTTCTTTTAAAGTTATTATGTGTGCCAACGACGTAGTCACTGAACATGTAGTAAATACAAATACAACAGTGACAATGCATGCCATCGTTTTGTTTGTACAAGTGACGTGTATTCAACAAAGCGAGGGTTTAGAGTAAGTAAAAAAATAAGGCAGCTTCCCACCATATAGGAGTTCCAAGCCTGACGGAAGTGCGGAGCCTCATTTGTTTCTGTTCGGTTTTTGTTTTTTATGCTCGTCGCTTTCTTTCTTTTTACTTTTTGTATTTTTTTCCATCTCTATTTTGATTTACCTCTTCCGCTCTGTGTATCTGTTTTTCGCTCTTTCTATTTTTCTTCTCGCTCTCTCTCTTTCTATTTCGTGCTTGCGTTCTTTTTTTTATGCGTGGTTTTGCCCACGTTACGCCAAGCCAATCGCCATCAAGGCGGTCGAAGAGAAAGAGGAAGAAGGACATAATAGGCTGGCCCTCTAAAGTGCTTTGTACTGAACAAAAACAATAAGCCTCCGCTCGCATGCTCCGTTGGCTTGAAATTCAGCAATGGCTTTTTTTTTGGTTTTGTGGTTTAAGTGGAGAAATATATTTGCGCATAACGTGGGCAGTACTGGAAGAAACATCTGGAGGACCTTTGTTGAAAAAAGAAGAAAACACGTTTCTCACGAGCCGAAATCCAATACGAAAGAAACAATATCCAAAATGTAATACTACACAAACCTACAGGTGTTCGCGTATGTCATGCTATCTTACTAGATATATACGTTTCTCACGAGCCAAAATCCAATACGAAAGAAACTTACAATATCCAAAATGTAATACTACACAAACCAACATATGTTTGCGTATGTCATGCTATCTTACTAGATATATAAGCATGGGCCTTTCCATGTTGTTTTGCAAGGCTTAATTTTTGCCGCTTGCTCTCTCTTCCTTCCTTCCCCCCCCCCTTTTTTTTGCACATTTGTTTATAAATTATAATAATGGGCTAACGCAATAGAGCCATTGTACTCTTTCAAAAGTTTGATGCCATTTCATTCGTTTATATTCCTTTTCGTCCGGGGTTTCTTTTTTAATTGTTAAATCAACTGTCAAATTTGTACAGATAAGAATGAAGTAAACCAGGTGAGCAAAGTTTTTGCCCTGTGTCTTCACATCCAGTGTGAATACATGAGTTGGGCGTGCCTGTGGTAGACAACGCATAGTGATCTATGTTTTTCTGCTCCTAAAACTATTTCATATTAGTCGTCTAGAAACATCAGTTATCGCCAGATCTAAATCATTTACAAAGGTTTACTCAGCATTCATATCTCGCAGCACGCGATCATGTTCATCCAGCGTCATACAGGCACAGAACACGAGAATTCGTGCGAGTTCTGACGCACTTGTTAAATTAACATGTAGCACGAAATTCAGAAAGTTGTCTGAAACAGTTTTAATGAGGGAGCCTATTTAGAAATGCATGCTATCATGTTCAGTGGTCGACCAACGTGAACTCCCAGCGCGGATGTGGTTACAGCAGGCGACAACGAAAGCAGACAAACAATTGCAGTCGTTGCACAGCGTTCTAAGGATCCGCTAGCACTACGAAATTCTTCGCGATGCGAATTAATCACTCATACACAATTACAAAGACCAGGGGTAGGGCTTGAAGCTACGGTCTTGTTGGGCTGAGCCCGTCTACCAAAAATGAAGGGGCGTCCGCTGCTCTCTGGTCTGATACTCAGCAATAGATGCCCCCATACATCGTACCTCTTCCCACACATATAGATTTAACAAGGAGTCCGCGCATGTGCTCATCTCCTCGCCTGATCTTCTCTGCGGTACTGTTACTGGGCCCCCTCCCCATCCCCACTTATGCGCCAACTCACCCAGCTTTACATGCATGTACAGCTTCATTTTCCCATAAAGATAGATCGCGAGTAACCGTTGAAGACGTGTTACCTACTCTGTGCAGACATTTATAGAAGACCAAATATACATACAAAATACACTAAATTTGAACTTATGTAGTCGTTTTTTGTAGGCCTTAATGTTTTTTTTTTTTGGGCATGAGGCTCAAACGTATCTCTGATGAGAATGACAATATTTTTTTATTGTCCTAACAGTCTTGCATTTTCTACCTAAACCACTGGAGCTGCTGAGTATGAGTTACATTGAATCGCTGCACAGTCTATTGCGTGGTCAGCCTTCGAAGGTGAACGACTTATTGTAAGCTAAAATATCAAATACGAGGTAAGGACACGTTATCTGTATACAGTCTTGAGTAGGTAGTAGAAATGCGCATCACCCTGGCCGAGATCAATGGCCACTTCACACTCACTTCAACCATCGCGTTTACTCAGTTACACTTACACTACGCACATCCTGTGAAAGGAAGGAAGGAAGGAAAAACAGCTAGATAAAAGGCAGGGACGGTAACCAGACACTTTCCTGGTTCTACCCTATGCTGTGAAATGGAAATGGGGAGTATGTAGATGAGAGACAGTGAACAGCCTAGAAACATAGGAGAAAATGGCAGGGCTTCAATATGTCATAAAGGTTGTGGAATAGCAAATAATTATCCTGGACAGTGTAAACTTACTCATTTACTTTCGGTATTCGCAGAGGGTGTGCGACTGGTGAACAGATCTAGCTGAGACACGCGCCAGTGGCCTGTAATACCACGCAACTGCCACCTGTACAATTTCTGTAAAGCTAGAACGATGTCCTCTTCAAGTCCGAAGCCCCATTGCAACGAAGCCTCAATGCAACTCGTGGCATCACTGATGTGTACATTATTCACTGACAGCGCTATCGATTTATAGAGATTCCTAAGCCTCATCAGTTGTTTGATAAAGAAAACAAATGAAGGCAGAAACTTTTTGTTAGTATGCCATAAGCGGCTGCCACGTCATGTGGACAAGCATATAGGCGTTCGCTGGCGGAAAGAGGGCACTTAGTGACTGGATGGGGGGGGGGGGGGGGCTCAATGTTTGCTCCATACAATGACTTAGTAGGGGAGGGGGTGCTGCAATAAACATCCCCTCCCTTTCTGATGAGTACATTGCGCCACCCTATGTGGACAAGTATCGATGATACGTCATGCTTTGACTGTGCGCGCACATGCGATGAGTAGCCCAAAATATATGATGGTTTACCGATGCTTACGTAAAAAGTAAAATATAGACAAGAATGTTCAGTGGAGAATTTCTTTCCAATTTCTTTTTTTACGTTTTACTTGGCCTCGGTACAATACACACAAAGGCGTCCCCGTTCTTGCTAACCATCCCTGTTTCTCACATGCTGCAGAAAGCAAGGGCAAAGCGTGCTCAGGTAAAAAGCTGGGGCGGGTGGGTCTATAGAGGACATGTACAGTACTCACGGATTGAAATAGGACACTCAAAGCTCGTTGCCGCCGGCAATAATAGCGCAGCTTGTGGGTGCTCGGGGAACTTATGAGCTGCATTGTGGTATAGAGCGAGGAGAAGAACATCTGCGGCAGAATTGCTGCTTCTGGTTGCCAATGAGTCGGCCTGTAGTTAAACATGCGCACATGCACTACTGGCGTGGCGCTGCTAGGCTAGCACGCTTTCGCACGCCGAAATAAATGGATCGCCGGTAGCCACCCATCACCGGTGAACATATACTGCGGCGCAACGCCCTATAGAGGACTATAGTCATGCGGCTTTCGGTGATGCGGCACACATGTTTTGTAAGTAAAAAAAAACACGATTTGGCTAAGAGATTGTCTCGTGCATGTGCGTTTGTGGGCATGATAAAGATAAACATCTGTGTAAAAGCATAGCGAGTTAATTTCGTGCTTTCTATCCCGACAAAAAAAAAGAAGCAGTCACAAGCCTAGCAGCACCTCGTTGGCATTGCGCACATATGGTTAACTACAGGCGAACTCGTTGGCGACCGGAAGCAGCAATCCTGCTTCACAGATGTTCTCCCCCTCATTCTATACCAAATGCGACACCTTGGTTCCCCTAGCACCCACGAGTTGCGCTATCTGTGCTGCTGGCCCCACCCGTTCCGAGTATTCTATTTCAATGCGTGAGTACCGTACAGCCTGCGCTGGGGAGCTGCCATGCGGAACGGGGAAAGGCAATTTCCTCAAGCTTCTTTCAGCCACAGGCTTCAAACCCAGTCTCGGGAATGTGTTTGCTTTGTGGGCACTTCGTGAGTGAGGATCAGTGCAGGGCTTGGCCGAAGGGATACGCAGATATATCCTTCGGAGACTTACGCATGTATGGCCGGTTCTGGCAGTTGACGCTGAATGGAAGGTCGCAGCGCAGATGCTTGTAGCTGGCCTCTTCATTGAAGACCAGCCCGTCGGGACAGAAACCTTGTATCACCGTGCCATTCCTGCACTCGTAGTAGCTGTCGCACTGTGTCTCGTGCGGGAAGTAGCCGTTGGTCGTGCACTGGCACCGGCCTGAGGAGCGGACGGAGCCATCGCACAGCGTTAGTGCCTGCCTTGCGCACACAGGAGCGCGAAAATGAGAATTCCCTCGCGCCTCCTTTTTTGAAGCCACGCGCTGCACGACCAGTCTTTTTTCGGGATTGTGCGTGTGCTCATTTTGAATTTTGTAACGGCCCCATTCACTGCTGTGGCCGACGTGGCACAAGCCTGCCCTATTCCGCATTTAACTCTGAAAATGCACTTTACGTACCTATTGCCAATCAGAAGATACTAGATGACAGAAAATAAGCTAAATTTCTAAGGAAGCGACACAACTGTCCGACGACATAGGTTCCAAACTGGTTATTTCACTTAAATGCGCACCTGTTGCATTACGCATCATTTCTGGCAAATCATGTTTGTTAGAGGTACACATTTTTCCCAATAAAAAATCGGCAGGTGAAGGCATACTGGCTACGGCGTGAAATTAGTGCGATAGCTGTCCTTAATATTGGCGTACGCTCGTATATATAGTCGAGGAAACTAACGAGATGAAGATCAGAGAAGTTCCAACAAACTATCCCCGCAATTCTTTTTCATGTCGTACATTTCCAGGTGTCACAAAATTAGCAGAACAAAGTTATCGTTGATGCTCCACTCACTAAAAATAAGAAGGCAATAAAACCTCGAAGGCCAGTTCTTTTACGTTGAAGAGGAGACGAACAGCTCTAAATTCGGGACGAAGTGCCAGGACAACGCAGAGGGGACTTCGTCCATCGTTTTGCATACTTCGTCTCATAACTGTTGCGTGCGCAGTTGTTCGTCCCCTCTTCCGTTGAAGCCTCAACGGGTGCGAAAATTGCGAGCCTCATTTTCTATCATTGTTCTGTGCACTTTTTCAACAATCGTGTTCATTCCGTGAGAGTGCTCAAAGTGTAAACTCATGTTTCCCTAATCGATAACTATCCGTACTTCGTTAAGATGCTCAATAATGGTGCTATTTACAAAAAATGCAAATAAAGAAGGAGCGAGTAAGAAAAGAAATGTTGCGTTTGTTCACTTGTCGGCACACGTAGCCACACAAAATCCGGCGGCACGGACCGTATGCGCGCCCGCTGGCGTATTTCAAAGACGCGTTGGCTGGCACAAAGTTACGGGTCAGATTCTTGGTCACGATAATGGCGGCCATATTTCGCCATGTGATCGAGATGCACTACTGCCTATCAGTTATAAAAGCAGCCGCGCTACTAAATGGCCGAATTATCTCCCGGAATGCGGTGCACGTTAACCTACACAGCCTCGTTTCTGTGGTGTGCATGCTTAATTTATGGGGTTTCACACGTGAAAAGTACTTGTGGACATGAAGCACGCTATATTTAGTGGGGAACTTCTCATTTTTTCAGGCCACCTAGGGCCCTTTAACGTGTACCACCTTAATACAAGTCCAAGGGTATTCGTGCACTTCTTTCGCACTGAAAAGCGGATGCTGTGACCGGGAATCACACCCGCGTCTTGCACCTTAGCACTTCGTTATGTCACTTGCTTAGCTACGATGCCGAGTCCCGGTGGCGCATTTTCCGGAAATGTTGCGATGCCCAGTCATGGGTTCGCTAAACAGGACGTACGTTGAATCGTTTCATGCACGAGTCACAGATAAATAAAATAGCAATCGAACGTGTTAATAAATAAGGCACCCGACGAACCACACAATTGTGGTTCCACGAACTCTGCTCCTGGTATACGAAACAAATTTATTATTGCCAGCAGCCCTTGAAGCAGGGTCCAGCAATGAGCTCAGAATGTGTATACGCTTTGAGCAGTAAATCTAAGACAGTTCAGATGCGGTATAGATGGTGTTTACCGACGGAACGACTTCGTCCTTGAGAGACGGCAAAAGCATTTTGGCAAGCGGATGAAAACTTCGAAGGCACGGCTTTCCTGCTTTTAGCTTACTTACGATCCGGTGCCTATAGGCTGGATGGCACCATCACCTTCAGCACGGTGTTTGCAGTCGTTAGGAGAAAGCCAGACGGTAGACTTTTCAATGTGCGCAAAGGATTTGCCCATTCGAGGTTACAGACTTCCCTTGGCTTTCGTTCCAATGCCGGTGTTACGAAAGTGTTGACAAAAGCGCACAGGGTTGCGCATGCACAAAGTTGCCTTCTTCTGGACTATATACTTGTACAATTACGCCGATTTTCCTAACGCGCATAACCTTATGCAGCGCCGTACATCGGTGTCGGTGTCTCGTTTCTACGGTAGAAGCACTTATACAGTAGAAGCGCAACGCGTATAGAGAATCGTACTTGAAGTAACGTTTCCAAAAGCTGTATAACAATAACAATAGAAACAAAATTACGCGGTAGATATGCGCAGTTTATTCAACTGTATTACATGACAACTTAAAATTGAAAATAACTAATGGATGCTAGTATTTCAATAATAGATTTTTCCATATAGAGTACTTGTTTATCTTTAGTGCATTTCCACCACGTAGCCAATTTTCTCATGTTCTACAGGCTGAAATATTGATGAAGAGTCAGACATATACGCGTATAATAGTTTGTTTGCATTAAAGCTGCTTTATTTTGTGCTACTTGAAAACAATTTTGAAGTATGGCTTTTGCGGATACAACAGAAATATTTAGTTGACGTTTGATAATAATTTTTTTTAATTGCAGAGCCAAAGTCTCCCGTGTGTGGGCACAAATTTTCAAGCAGGAACATTTAGCCGCGTTCAGTCTGTGTTTCATATTTAAAATTTAATTCTTGCTTCTAAGGAACCTGTTTGAGAATCTAAAAGAAATTTGCAAGTTTCTCACATCACCAATGTACATAGCCTTGAAGCTCCGCCAAAATGTCTCTCCAAATGCGGGTTTTAGTTGTGCGAAGTGGTACCTTGATTTATTGAGTAGTTTAAAAACTGAAATAGTTTCAGTTGGCAACCATCGAGAAGCACTGCAATTAGCGCAGAATTCACAGTCACCTATGGTGCTTGCCCGAAGGTATGTTTGAATTTTTCCGGCATGCCATGTTTATTCTAACGCACATTTTATTCCCAAGCGTTTTCATTCTCTTACACCATATATGGTGTATGTATACATACCGTTTCGAAGTGACACGCATTTGAGTTCCTCAAGAAGCTCGAAGAAAAACATGACAGAGAATCGCTCATGTCACTCAACACGCCTAATGACTTCATTCGTTTCTACATTCTTTCACACCCGTTACCATTGATACGCTGGACATTTTCTAAAATATTTCTTTGCACAAACTCTAATGGTTCAATCTGTAAGCCCCTGCCACATGAGAAGGCACATTCACCATCACATCTACACACAATCATAGCTTCGCAGTAAAGCAGGAAAAAAGGGAACACCACGGAGTCTGCTATCTTAGCACTCAACCCCCTCACGTCTGACCGTTTCCGTTACCAATGACGTACGACACAGCTCAGTGCTCAAACGATTATTTGCCGAGCAAAGCCAACTGCACTTGCAACATTATTATTCCTCGGATGGAGCTGGGCAGTTCTTTGGTGACCCCTGGCACTGTACATATATACAAGGGGCGTGCTCATCTTTTGCGCAGATCGTTCATTTACCATTAACATTGAAAAGCCTCCTTCTTGCGATGCCACTTACGATCGCTGCATTTTCAATGGAGGTGAAAATGCTGTAAGCCCATGTACTCAAATTCGGGTGCACGTCAAAGAACCCCAGGTGGTCTAAATTTCCGAAGCCTTCCACTATGGCGTCTCTCATAATCATAGAGCGGTTTTGGGACGTTAAACCAGACATATTAATCAATGATCTTTCGATCACTGGATGCTCCAAGTGAACCGAAAAGTGCGGTCGTATATGCCAAGTCTTTTACAGCGGTCCGAAAGCTTTGTGATATCTGTTTAGGCCGGAAGCGTGCGTTCAAGGACAAAACGCGCCCCACGAATTCGTCTGAAAATGAAATTGTTTAGCTAGAATGTTTGCTCCGTGCATGCGCGTTATAAGCATGCCTTTGAACTCTCTTATTTTCTCAAGAATTTGCCCGGACCTCTGCAAAATTTGTAAGTGGCCACAAGGCGTCATGAGTGCGCATTTCTTCTGCAGCTTTTCCACCGAACCACAGAATCGTTTGTATCACGTAACCCTGAGTATATACCGCTATTTTTTGACGTTATTCGCGTAATAACGCGTCCATAAAGTCTATCGAATGGCGCTGTTTCATGGGCGTACACTCATTAGCGCGCCACCATTACCGCGCTTCACTTTTGACCGGCAGCAGGTATAATTAGGCGCAATTATGTATGCGCGTACGTTGGAGATTTGCAATTCAGCTCACGTACGTGTACTACATCCGACTTCTTCGGTCATCGATATACTTGCCCTGGTATTTTCCTTATCATCATTTTTTCTTCATTTACCCTATACATGGTCATGTTTCATCCGTATATAGGGAATGCGAATACGCAATTGATGAGACCGTGCCAATATTCATTTTGCGACAAACATCCCTACCTCGTAATTCATACGTCGCGCGTGTGTTTTTGCATGGCGTGTGTGACGCGAACGCAAATGACCAGATAGCACGCATACGTGGGAACCAAGAGCCAGCTTATCTAACTGTGTTCTGGGCACCGTGCGAAGACAATCCCGCAGCTCGGTATCACATTTTTGGCGCGAAGTTACGAAACATCTCTACGCGACCTCGCAGCGCTGCTGCGTATTGAAAACTTGCCAAGGTAATCGACGCAGAGCTGAGAAACCAAGGCTGTGCGCTGTCCACGCGAGCTAGTAACGCTAGTTGCTTCAGCGTGCCTCTATGTGCGTATCCTTTTTCGCCTTTTCTGTCATCGTTTAGTGCTTGTATGCCAAGGTGTGGCACCGACTTGACCGCGAAAACTTCACAAATGCGTCACCGACCCAGTGGAGCAGGCAATGCATGGGATATATACGTATAATGTATGCATCCGCGCCTGACAAGTGTTTTCTGCGGAAGTGCAGGTCACGACGGCTCAAAAATTTCGCTCTTATTATAACCTTGCCGAAAATTGCGGCGGGTGTCCGGTCCCTGTGAAGAAACCCCGGTAAAACAACAACGGGAGTATGGCCAACTAGAACAGTTGTTGTTGAATGGTTCACTCGGAATGATTTTTGAGTGGCACGCTAGAACGTCTGGAATTTTTCGTCCGATCAAAGCTCCACGTAGTTTTGACAGTCATTTCGTGTCCTTCACAGAGTGATTTGTCACAAGACGTGTTGTGAAAACATAGTCGTACGCACAAATGTATATCGGTCATGTCTACTAAAAATCAAATGACTCAGAGGAACAATTAGCATTTCATTATATGCGTGACAATTTCATTTTTCTGTATGACAGGAGGAGACCTCATGGTCAGAAATTATTTGTGTCAAACACTATAGTCCACTTCCAGTTACAAAATTTTGCCTTCGTTGGTTGTCACGCTGAAAGAATCAGCAAGCCAGGACCTTAGCCAGGATTTTTGTTTTCGAAGAGGGGAGGAGGGGGCACTTGTTGAAGGCCTTGAAAAACAGCTATCTTTATCGTGTGTCCTCGATAACTCCCCTCCGTTTGAATTTCAGGAAAGGGTGGGGTGCTAGGCCACTCTCTCTGGCTACGGGCCTGCGGTAAGCTAATGCACAGGTTAAGCGTTTGTAGTTGTTTAGGACGCAGCAACACGCGGGAATAAAGTGTTCGAGTAAACAAAAGGGTATAAACCTATTTGGTATGTCTGTTCGGTTTGGAGAGTGTGTATATTGCTGGCTTCCAATAAGCTCTTAACGAATTTCCGGCACAAAGGCACGTACAGGCCTTCAACATCGTGGCATCATATGAAGTCCAGCAGATGCAACAGATACATCCAACAGGTCAAACAGATACACCCCCTCTGGCGGCCCCCGACATGAAGCCGCCATGCTTCACGTCGCGATGGCCGCCGCAGAGCACTATCGAATAGCGGACCGAGAAGCTACACGAGGGAAAAGCGTGAGTCAGCTGTGATTTCGCCTCATTTAATTCTGTGCAAGTTTCCGAACGAGTTTTCCCCGTCGCAGTGACACGCGTGGACAGGCGATGGCAAGAGGCGCGCGCAACCTTGAATTCGTCCCGCACTCCGTCTTCGGTGCATCGCGTCGATAAAAAGCGGACCAGACCGGTCACGAGGCAGCAGAGACGGAATCTCATGTGCTACGTGGGCGAGACTACGTATGTGCGAACCTTGGATCCTGTAATGAGGACTGCATTCTTAGACGCTATGGAACGTCATTACTCAAGAATCAGCAGTCTCGCCAAGCGGATCTTGCTAAGCAGCGCGAAAAGTAAACTCCTGAACTTAAGTCGGCCGCCAACGCACGCAGTCTTTTTTTTTCCTTGGTCACACGCAAAAGGTTCCGAGGCTCAATTTCACTCCCAAATAACACCGCAATTTTTAAATATTTTTTTCCTATTTATGCTCGCCATCTCCGCGGCCACAGAATCGAGCTGTATACGTAGGAGCTATTGAAGTTTATCAGGTGTGCTGTCTGATAACGGTTTGCAAAGCGAACCGTTACTTGCAGCAAATCGCTATGGTATTGCTGCCGCATGCACGTTTTTTTTTTTTGGCTTCAAAGTCGAGGACATGCAAATGAATTCCGAACCACTTTCCGAACCATTATGCGATATGGCACTGCTGGGAAACGAGAAGCAAGCAATGCATTATAGAAGCATGGCAAGCTAAGCAAACGTCCTTATGACATCGCATATTTCTCTCTCTCTCTCTGTCTACACACACACACACACATATCATATATATATATATATATATATATATATATATATATATATATATATATATATATATATATATATATATATATATATAGGTGCTGTGTTTGCTGTTTGCGACACTTCCACTCGCAGATCACGATGAATGAAAGTTAACATTCGTTGCTATAGAACACCGTCGACGGCGTCTGTGAGTGTGCAGCACACAGCCGCAGAGTAAATTTTTGTGGGGTGCGCATCGCAAATGAACTTGGAGACAAAGCCCCCAACCTGCGTGCATGAATGAGGGAAATGTTCCGACATGAGCTTTCAGGAAATGCGTGTGTGGATGACCCAGATGCCAAGTTGCATACTTTTTCTTTCAACTTTTGTGAAGGAAGCGGCGACGAAAGTACGCATAACATGAGACAAATTCGTTTTGTTGTACACCACGCAGAAAGCGCTCGTGTCGCCACGCGCACTGCTGCACCGCCCACCTCGACTCTCGCCAGCGAGAGGTAAAACTACGGCAAAAGCAGGCCTCGAACAAGACGTCATTTTTCTTTCGAAGCTTCGTGCAGACACGACACGAGTGGCCTTGGTCGCCTGCGCAGAAAACTCACCACGAATATTTGCAATGCTCCCACGGCGATCTTGAGCTTTATGTATGCCGGATGTGGGGAAGGAAATACCAAATATCACGGCAAACTGCATTCTATACATCTAGTGAAGGGCGCGAAATGCTGTGCCCTCCAAGCATTTACACAGATATATTGTGTCATATGCAACGCGGAATACAGGAGCCCGTTTTCGAATATTTGTGGAAGCTTACAGCGGTGTAGGTTTGTTTTTGCAGGGGAGGTTTTATACGTCCCCCCCATCGCTTATGCGTCCAGCTGTTCGTAGTTCCTAAAAACCACTTGTCATCAAAAATAATTTTGTATTCAACGCAGAGATAAGAGTGCGTTGGAGTGATTGGTTAGAGAGGACTCAGTCAGTTGTGAAAGTGAACCTACTGGTGAAAGCCTGAAAGTAACACTAAAGAAATGAACAAAAAAAATTTGTGTGTTGCGTTTCTTATCGGTGGTAATGACACACTGCCCAATGGCTGCAGGAAATATATATAAACTAAAAAAAATAAAACGACACTTAGCGGTTAGGTTCCGCCTACGCCTTTTATCTCGCAGTAATCGCTTTACTCTGTCTGAAAGCATAGGTAAATTAAAAAAAGAGCAACCTCATTTTGTTCCGACGTAATATTGGTCACGACTAATGAATCGCATATACCGGCATCACCGTCAAAAATAACTCGCCCGGCTCCGGGATTGAACCTGAATACAGAGTGGCAAGATGGAGCAGCAATTAACAGTGTACGGGGGGCGTACTTTTCTGTATATATATATATATATATATATATATATATTCCTTCTCGCAAGCTGTTCTGTGTTAGACGCGCACACCGTCGTGGTAATGGAAACCAAAATGGACTAAGTGGCGCACCCAGCCCCATTTTTTAACCACAGCATCCCCAAATCAAGGCTGAGCTGGCATTAATGAGAGTCACAACGTACATGCATACGAAGCAGAACTAGGCTGAATAAAGTCACCATGGCGGGCTTAAACAGTTTGGCTTTGCTTGTTATTTGCTATTTGCACAATACATGATAAGCTGCTGCACAAATGCAAAGAAAAAAGAAAATAGTATACAGCCTTCCGATAATCGCCAAACTTGAGTGTTTTTTTTTGCCATTGCTGCTGCTCGTTGAACGCCCAAGAAGCGTATAGAGAGAATAGTATGCTCCTTTATGACCCCCAACATATTTCTACATGTATGGCACCGTATATGTATAATAGGCAAATGTATACAAGTACGGCCTTTATAAACAATAATAATCAGCACGTCGACCTCGAGCACTGGCTGATAGCACGGCGTTTTGTGCGGCTGGGCTGAAGGTAAGTGCTCACAAAGGGGCACGCGATGAAGGTATGAGGCGGCATACGCAGCCCGAAGAGTGAGGCAATGGCTCCTTCGCAATGTCGTGTAAGTCTGTACTAACAACCCCTGGTAGCGTCAAAAAAAAAAGAAAAACACCAAGAATGTCCACGGGGACTACGCAGCCAAGTTTCAGAGCTGTAAAAGCTACCTAAAAATATGATGTTTTAATGCAGAGAATGCGGAATCAGTCATCTGAATATTTATTTACCCATGGCACAGTATTTAACTTTTTTGTACGACTTTTCAAACTTCGTGTGCTGTTCTCGATGAGGAGCGAGCCATTGATCATGTATCACGCGTACGTTTCTGCCACACATAACAGAGTGCTTTGAAAGTGACGTATTGTGAAAACTGTTACTAAAATTTTGCTTTAATAGGCAAATTAATCACGACTATCACTCTATGCCTCAAACCTCTCTCCACCCTTTCACCCTCTCCTATCACTTTTTTTTCTTCAATTGTACACGTTCTAAGATGACCCGTGTGTCGTAAATTGTTGAAATCATCGCTCATCGTCACTCTTCAGTATCTGAACGGAGTCTATTTAACTCACTGCGACGGTAGCGGTGCGTTTTTGCATCCTCATCTGCACGGCGCATGCTAAGCAACGGAGCGAACTCGTCCATGGTGTCGAGACCACGAATATACTACGTCGTCTTATGATTATTAAAATGAAGAACAAGTATATTGCGGAAGTCAGTGTTGTAGTGGCGCGTGCATGATTGGTATTTCCTAAAATGAATTCGGGACGGGCGTCGAACACATGTTCCCAACAAGCGAGTTCAACGAAAACGTACGATCACGTTCAACTGATAGCGGCCGCTTGTAATAGGTGGGTTGCATGATCAAAACGCGATACTTCTGATTGGAGACGAAAGTGCCCAGGTCAGGAGATCTGAGAGATAGCTGAGTTATCAAGGTGTGGGTTCGAGGTAGTTGGTACTCCATGATAACCTCCATCTTGCGCAAAAGTTTTTAGACAACAGATGAAATTCGCCCGTGCGTGTTTCGTCTGTTGTCTAAAAAAAACTTTGCACAAGAAGTAAGCTGAATTATCGCTCAGCTTGAGAACAAAGCCTTCGATAAACGCGTCAGTCTTTTTTGTAGTTTCTGTGACCGACACAGTTACTAACTAAAGTCGTAAAAATTAGCACGCCAGAAATGTGCGCTTGTACGGAGCCCATCTCCAGGAGCCCTGTGTCACTGGGCGTACTTTGTACGCGATTTCATTCTCTCGTCTTCAAAGGCAACAGCCTATTTCCTTTTTGCAATACCTCATTAAGTCCCGAATTGCAGTGCGTCACCAATAAAGCTCTCAATGTTACCAAAATATTTATTCCAAGGTGCTGAGGCTCAATTGAACAAAAAATAAAAATCACTATTGCTATTGTAAGCAGAGGGTTCATTCATTCACTCCTCAGCGTTCGCACTTTGTTATTAAATGTTTTACCCGCTAAGCACCTAAAGTGTCGCGTAGCTCGAACACGCTGGTGAGATTCCCAGCCACGGCAGCCGCAATTCGATGGGGGCCAGATGCTAGAGCACATTTGTATTTAGATTTGGGTGAACGTTTAAAAAATTTTATAGGTGGTTAAAATTAACCTGGAGTCTCCCACTGCTGCATGGTGTCATATGTTGTGGTTTTGGCAAGTGAAACCACAGAAATAGATTGGTTGATTGATTGATATGTGGGGCTTAACGTGCCAAATCCACAATATGATTAAGAGAGACGCCGTAGTGGAGGGCTCCGGAAATTTTGACCACCTGGCGTTCTTTAACGTGCGCCCAAATCTGAGCGCACGGGCCTGCAACATTTCCGCCTCCGTCGAAAATGCAGCCGCCGCGGGCGGGATTCGATCCCGCGACCTGCGGGTCAGCAGCCGAGTACCTAGCCACTAGACCGCCGCGGCGGGGCAAACCCTCGAAATTAGGTAATTCTTTTCATCATCTACGAGACAATACTGGCAAACATAAATTGTATACACAAATATACAATGTACTTATTTTGCGTGAATAGTTATACAACTGCCGTATCACCTTTAACAAACAACTTCATGCTTACTGCGTCACAAGTTTCACTGAGTGATCGGCTTTAAACAAGGTATTATGTAATCACGCAAGCGTCACTTTTATATCAGGTAGGTTAAGAAGGAAAATAAATCTCCATGTAATCACTCTATAGAAAAAAATTGATATGTTTCATCTATGCATGGAAGTACGGGATGAACTGACAAATATAGAATCGGTAGACAAATAACTTTCCAAGTTTCACTCGGAGCTCATTGTACAAACGTCATCATCTGTGAATAGACAGAAAAGGCGATTCGGTGCAGTAACGATAACCAGTCTATTAAAAAAAAGCAATTTACACGTATACCACCAGACGAGAGGAACTGAAGTCATATTTTACAATTTCGCGCAGAATTGACGCCATTAATCTCGAAGAAAAGGCCCGACATGTGACACCGGAACGCCAAACAACGGATATAACTGGAGGCTGCGGTCGAACAACCCACGTTATAAAATAGATGCACAATAAATCGGCTATTTGTTTTGTTTTGTTTTACTTAAAAGTGGGACCTAATCACGCGATCGCTCACGCACTTATGTAACTTTTGTGCATTAAATAAATGGCAAAAAAGGTTTTTGTAGAAACACGTGTAGGCGCATTAAAACAGTTTGTCAAATGAGGTTACATGATAGGACCCGAAAAGAAAGAGGACACAAGCGTCACAGGCCCGCCTGGGTCCAACCTTCTTCTGAGTGCTATTACAGCAAAGCACACTTGCTGAACCGGCGTATAATATACAAAGAACCACAGCGCGCTGTGATATTCTATTACTGTCGCGAAAAAACTGGGGCTATTACACAGCTGTTCTTTTTTTTTCTAATAATACTTTTACTCGTGAAAGATGTTTATATAACTTGAAATGACGTAGGCCCTCCATAATTCAGTAAAATGTTGATTGATTGATATGTGGGGCTTAACGTCCCAAAACCAATATATGATTATGAGAGACGCCGTAGTGGAGGGCTACGGAAATTTCTACCATTTGGGATTCTGTAACGTGCACCCAAATCAGAACACACGGGCCTACACCATTTCCGCCTCCATCGGAAATGCAGCCGCCGCAGCCGGGATTCGATCCCGCGACCTGCGGGTCAGCAACGAGTACCTTAGTCACTAGACCACCGCGGCGGGGCAGTAAAATGTTGAGCTTACATAGTTTCCAGTGCTTTTTGATAAAATATGAGCGGCTTGTGCACGCTATTGTGGGCCCGCAGGGAAAGAGCAAGTTTTACAAGTACCCCATCTGACAAGTACCTTGATACTACAGACGTTGGTAGAACGTTTCTAACAATCTGATTGAAAGCTTGGTCTTGTTTATATCGACATGAAAATGCGCGTTCGTTATGCAAGTTTTTTTTTTTCTTTTCACAATACTGCCGTGATTCGGCGGCTATTCACACACAATCCTATACATGTAGTCACCGTGCAAAAAATAAAGGGTGTATGGACACACCGAAACTGAAAAAAAAAAGGTTCGACAACGAAACACAATCAAGGACACGTACACGGTGTACCAAAGCGAAAAGCGCTATTCGGTACCATACACCATCAGGCTTTTTTTTTTCTTCCTGTCGACAGTAGCGAGGGGGACAGTAACGACAGCGTCCAGCCAAAACTGGGCACACCGCATGCCAGCCTGTGACCAACGGTGAAGATCGCCGCTACGACGGCGTAGACTCACCGAGGCCCAAGAGGCCGACGAAGATGAGCACTGCGTAGAGAAGCATCTCCGGTGGAGCTGTGATCCGGTCGGCTTTCACTCTCGCTATGGAAATGCGACGGCCGAGCGGCGCTCCTCAAGAACTGTAGGATGGCTCGCTCTCTCCGAATCTGGGTCACGTACGGTGGCGCGTTTGCGTGACCCTCGGGGGTCACGACGGGGACCTTCCTTCCCCGTCACCTCCACTGCGAATCATGCGCGGCTTTTCCGTGCGCGTGCTGAGAAGGGGCCAAGCAGGTCGGATACGGCATGCGACCACTCGAATTAACGGCATGCCGGCACGGAACTCGCGACTCCCGGCTCGTGTCACGACGGTCAACAAGCGGAGGGAAAGCACTTTCGGTTGAGATGTTGCGTGCGCGAACTCGCTCGTGACGATCAGCGCGCTTGTCTCCTCTGCTGCCGCTGGTCGTCCGTCGAACGGCTCTCTTCGCGCGCTATGCACATCCGCGCTTTTATTTTCAATCGTGCACTCGCACTTTCACTGCGCTGTAGCCGATACAAAGCGGGCCAAGCGATCAGAAAACAACAGAGTGTTAATTTACTTGACATCCTGCGAATTCAATTAACTTTCTTAAACTAGCAAGGTAGCCAACAGCGGACGGAAAGGATCCATGAAAAAGTGTGACGCATGTTGTTGGCGCTCGTCCTGTGCCCTTGCCAAAGTGCTGAATGCTGCCTCTGGCAACAGACAAAGCGGTTGCTTGCAATAAGCGCATTAGCTCATTTGAGGGCACTTCTTTCTTTTGCGGAAGGGGTGTAGTCACGTGTTCTTTTTCGCTTTTCATGGGCTTTCGTTATCATCGCAAACAAATTTAAGTGTGTTCTGAAGGATCTCAGTAAACCTTTTTTCATCTCTCTGTGTTATGTATTTGTAAAGAGAGAGAGAGAGAAATATCAGAGAGGTATGCAGGTTAATTAGACTGAATTCAGTTTGCTACCCTACACAGGGGAAGAGGGAATGAGAGTAAATGAGCGATAGAGGAGGAGATACACATTGCGCATAAGCACACATCGCTCACACAGTGCAGGTTTCACCGGCGGCCGCACAGTGATGTTCCTCTCAAGAATTTTAGAAATGCTCGTGTGGCTTTCTGGGCTGATGTACTTGAAGGCCACGCACCCAACATCTTCTCAAGAGTAAAGCGTTGATCATCCAGTCTCCTTAAGAGACACTGGACAGTCCGGCGATCTTCAATGTCTAGACAATAGCACAGGACACGGTTTCTACGCTATAACAGTTATACAGTTATCACAGGGGGGGGGGGGGGGAGTCAGTCATACCAATGCGATAACTGTAATAATTGGTGAAGGAAACGCCGACCCACAACCGACGCAGCATTGTGTCTATGTCATAGCTTGCAGTGTGTCAAGGCGTAATTGGCCTAGAAACATTGGACGTTTTATTTGGAATAAAGCTTGGGTGAGAGCTACCTTTTGGTACAGTTTTACCCTGCAGCCAGTCATAATGCCGTCGAATACATTCAGCAACTTATCTACAAAAAGATAAATGCCTGCATAAAAAAATTCGGTTGGCAGATAGCAGAGGCAATCAAACAGCGGTTTGTATAATGAACGTCGCACTATATATCAAGTGAATACCACTATGTCGATCAGAAACGCTGGCTGAAGTGGGGAAAATGCACAAACTCATACAGATATTGGGTGTTGAAAAGTAGATGCGTGGGTTCCAGCTTATAAAGCCGTTAACGACCTGGCTCACAGGTTTCAGGCTCACGCACATGGCAATACATCGGTAGCACAGTGGGATGACCGTGACAATAAAGATCGCCTTCTTTCATTTGAGACGCCGCAGGAGCAATAGCGACGGGACGCTGCTGGTACACACCGTCCTGACTGACGTTAAAAGAAGTGACCTCACAGCGTGGTTTTAGGACAAACAAAACTATGGACTATCTCCCCGACGAAGCCCTGATGGAATGCGAAGCAGTAGGGTGCACACAGCGTTAATCCGGTTGAAACAGGCGTCGACGCGGGTGCTGGACGAACGGTTTGAACCGAAACTTGGTGTAGCGTTTACTCGAGTAAACCTTTGTTTGAAACGCAAATACATGGTAGGCGGGACGCATTGAAGACGCTTGCGTTTGGCTTTCTTGACTCGCGTTTCGTCGGTGTCACCCGCGCGCCATCTGTATCTTGAAGGTGATCGGTATTCTTGACTCGAACCTCGTCGGTGTCACTGGTCTTCCGCGCCGACGCTTGCGTTCGGCTTCCCTGGCTCGCGCCTCGTCGGTGCTGACGTCGCCATTCGTGAACGTGATCGGCTTCACTAACAATCGCAACACTGGCGACAGTTGGGAAAGGTACGCGCACACTAGCGGGGAACATGCCACTACGGCGCCCCGCCCGTCGGCGCGATCACGCGGCACGCGCACCAGCCGGCTCACGGCTTCTCATCGCCGACAGATGGAGTGAGGTGGCGCGGGTGAGATGATGCCCACGTGAGAAGTAGGCTCGAGAATTGCGAGCGGTGAAGAGAGTGGAGTGAGAGAGAGCTAACACGCGGCGAGCGTGTGGCAAGCGAGGGAGAGATACGTCACCACGCACTGCTATATGACGGCGTGAGCTACGTGGCACCGCTCCAACCCCTATGGCCAGGGGAGTGGTACGGATGGAGAGACAGCGTTTCACAGGCTATTCAAAAAGCTTCTTCGCATCTAAAAACCCATAACTTATTCTTATACTAGCAACCCTCTAACTGCACGAGGCCAGACGAGAACATTTTGCATGGCACATGTCATCTGCCCGGTTTGCTACCCTGCACTGGGGAAAAGATTGAAGGGGAGAAAAGAGACAGGACAGAGGAAAGAAAGATACAATCACGAGCACTCTCGTGGGAGCACACGCGTTCGCTCAGGTTTGTTCTGTTCAAGTACTGTCGTAGCGCTTTAGTCGCTTTCTGCGCTATCGAGGCACACGCCCAAGGTCCCAGAATCTTCTGCACAGAGAATGGTCTAGAGTCCAGATGGCTCAAAACCATCCGGAGCTGGCATAAATCAGTGTCGTAGCAAGCGTAGCTGCACAGGACGTGTACGATGGTCTCTTCAGCTCCGCAGGATTCGCATGTAGAGGTGTGCCCTACTGCTTGAACTACATGGTCTTCAAGTTATTGTCCTCTGTTCTGTATTTTCTCCCTAAACTATCTAGCATATGTGCCTGAACATCTGTGGCGCTGCTCATTACAACAATTGAAGAAGAACGGCGTCGATAAATAAAATGGCTATAACACGTAAGTGTTCGCATTGAGCACGATGCGCTATAGATATACTATACCACTTAGGGCAGCATACGTCACATGAATAACACACACATACGCCTACACAGAATCTGCTTAAGCAGGAACGTTGAAAAATATGAAGCGAGCGAACGACTTTTATGGATGAACATAAGTGCGCTTAAAAGGTGGAAGAGGAATAAAGGTTTATTTTTCGAAACGGCGTAGCGGTGCAGATTCTGCGTTCACCCTATAGGCGGGAGGCCTCCACATTCCAGGAACCCTCTGGCCTTCGCTGCCTCCTTGGCCCTGGCGATGAGACGTCGTTGTTGGTCCAGGTCTTCCAAGGTGAGTTTGAACTCCCACAGCGTTTAAAGAGAAAAAAAAATGCTGCATTACTTTGCAGGTTGCGGAACACGCATTATAGTCTCTTGAGCACATAGCGCGTAAACCTAAACAGTCGCACAAGCTGTATAAACATGAAGTGCAAATGCACGTTCCACAGCTTATTTATCCCTGCTTATTCGTGTGACGCAGATTGATGTCGACAGTGGGACATGTTGTTTCGAGCGCGCTACAAGGTAATACAAAGGTATTCGCTAAACGATCTCCCGCCCACACCCCTTTTGTCCATGGCCTTCGCAGACATGTTGTTTCAATACTAGCTCGATTATTCGTTAGAAGAAAGAGAAACATAAGGATTACAACAAGTACGTCAGAAGGTAGGTCAGACGTAGCAGCACTTCTAAATCACGAGAGAGCCACTTTTTTTTAGTGGCGTGTATATATGACACCACGCGGCTCGCGAAAATAGCGCACGACGAAATGCACACAGCGTGTGGCGGTGGCGTCCCCAATCGCTCTCCTGCTACGCAAACCTCGCCAAGTGTTTCCAACGCGGCGGCCATGCAGCGACTACCAGTCCTTCTCGTGAAGCAGCTTTCGTTGCTCGGACGATCAGAAAGAAGCATAATATGTGGGTCGGCGCATTGCGGCGACGAAGAGAACACGACGTGGTACACGGCCAGGTATAGACAGGGCGGTAGATGACGTGTAATTCTGATCTTATACAGCATGGCAGCCCAGCGCTCAGTACATGTATTCCGTGCTATACAATTTCTGTCAAGGGAACGCAAAGGCCACGCCACATACCTCGTCAAATATGTTCAGCTGATGAATTTGCCTACCATTTGGCATTTATCCGTTGGGACAAGAAAAGTACGCTCATCTTAACTATACAAGAAGGTAATAATGACGGCGACCACCAGGTGTACGCGACGCTGCCGTTGCAATACTCGTTACAAGCGACAATTTTCTTGTTCTACGATCAGTTACTATCGTTCCAGTTGTCGTTATATTGTCAACAAGAGTGCCACTTTGCTGCAAAGTAAACTTGTGATGCAACAAAAGTTAAACAATGTGTGAGTTGCTGCAGGCATTGATTTTTGAATCTGCTGTTTTAACGCAAGAGGTAGAGGAATAAAGAAGCAGGCTTCAAACACTCCACCCTTACTACTACTACTACTACTACTACTAAATAATAATAATAATCATAATAATAATAATAATAATAATATTAATAATAATAATAACAATAACAATACACTTCCCACCGACTACTCCGCCCCCATGCCACAACGGCTCATGTCGGGAAGCCGCGATCGCGGCAATACAAGACGCAACTACAACGATGCTGCATCGGAAATCGACCATGCACCCTTCTGACCTACCCACTAGCGAAAAAAATCATATCTCTTAGTAATGAGGGGTTGCGCAGCAAGCCAAAATAATTTTGTAAAATCAATAACGCAGTCCTATACATGCCCTGTGTATCGCGTGACTCATGCGGTGAGGTTGCCTTGCGACTAAAATGTTAAATGAGTGCTCAAACGAATTTCAATACACAAAAAATGAAGATGGTTACTTTCCGAGCAATGTAGCCCAGGTACCAAGAAAAGCACCATCAAATTTTGAGCGAAATTCACTGCTTTACCATTCCGTTGATATATATCATCAGCCTGACTACGTTTACCGCAGGACAAAGGCCTCTCCCACGTTCCTACCCTTTTGTCTCCCCCTAACCCACTTGCCTTCTCAGGGAATCCAGTTAGTTACCCTTAATGACCATTGGTTATCCTGTCTACGCGCTACATGCCCGGCCCATGTCCATTTACGCTGCGTGATTTCGACTATGATATCCTTAACCCCCGTTTGTTCCCTAATCCACTCTGATCTCTTATTGTCTCTTAAGGTTACACCTACCATTTTTTTTCCATTGCTCGCTGCGTCGTCTTCAATTAAGGCTGAACCCTCTTTGTAAGTCTCCAGGTTTCTGCTTCGTAGCTAAGTACCAGCAAGATACAGCTGTTATATACCTTTCTCTTGAGCGATAGTGGCAATCTACCTGTCACAATTTGAGAGTGCTTGCCAAATGTGCTCCACCGCATTCTTATTCTTCTACTTACTTCAATTTCGTGGTTTGGCTCCACGGTTATTACCGGTCCTAAGTAGACATAGTCTTTAAAATTTCAAGCGCACTATTACTTATCTCGAAGCGCTCTTCTCTTCCGAGGTTGTTGTACATTACTTTCGTTTTCTGCAGATTAATTTTAAGACCTACTTTCCTGCTCTCCTTGTTTAACTCCGTTATCATAAGTTGCAAGTCGTCCCCTGAGTTACTCAGCAATGTAATGTCATCGGCGAAGCGCAAGTTACTAATGTACTCTCCATTAACTCCTATCCCTAACTGTTCCCATTGTAGGCTTCTGAAAACCTCCTGTAAGCACGCGGTAAATAGCATTGGGGAGACTGTGTCCCCCTGTCTTACACCCTTCTTCATTTGTATTGTGTTGCTTTCTTTACGAAGCACTATGGTAGCAGTTGATCTCCTGTAGATTTCTTCCAGGATGTTTATATATGCTTCATCGACACCCTGATTCTGCAGTATCTGCATGACTGCTGATATTTCTACTGAATAAAATGCTTTCTCGTAATCTATGAAGGCTATGCATGTGGTTGGCTATATTTTGAGCATTTTTCTATTACCTGATTGATAGTATGAATGTGGTCGATTGTTGAGTAGCCTGTTCGAAATCCTGCTTGTTCCTTTGGTTGATTGGATTCTAATGTTTTCTTAACTCTGTTAGCAATTACCTTTGTAAATAGCTTGTATACTATGGAGAGCAAGCTGATCGGCCTGTAATTTTTCAAGTTCTTGTCATTTCCTTTCTTATGTATTAAAATGATGTTAGCATTCTTCCAAGACTCTGGTACTCTTTCCGTCAGGAGACACCTCGTAAACAGGGTGGCTAGTTTTTCTAACACAATCTGTCTTCAATCTTTCAGCAGATCTGATGTTACCTGATCCTCATCAGCAGCTTTGTCATTTTTTGCATGCTCTCTAAGGCTTTTCTGACTTCTATCATTACTGGTGGGGTGTCATCTGGGCTACTGCTAGTTCTTGTATTATTAAGGTCGTGGTTGTCCCGGCTACTTTACAGATCTCTGTAAAACTCCTCCGCTATTTCAACTATTCTAGCCATATTGTCAGTTATTTTGCCTTCTTTGTCCCTTAGTGCATACATTTATTTTTGCCTATCCCAAGTTTCCTCTTCACTGCTTTCACGCTTCCTCCGTTTTTCAGAGCGTCTTCAATTCTCTCCATGTTATACCTTCTAATATCGGTTACCTTACGCTTAATAATCAACTTCGAAAGCTCTGCCAATTCTATTTTGTCTGTTGTACTTGGAACTTTCATGCTTTGACGCTCCTTAATGAGATTCTTCGTTTCCTGGGAAAGCTTGCCAGTGTCCTGTCTAACTACCATGCCTCCAACTTCCACTGCACACTCCGTAATGATACTCGTCAGATTATTCTTCATTCTATCTACGTTCAGGTTGGTTTCCTCAATAAGAGCCAAGTACCTGTTCTGAAGCGAGACTCTGAATTCATGTACTTTCCCTCTCAGTGCTAGCTCATTGATTGACTCTATAAATATACATATATATATATATATATATATATATATATATATATATATATATATATATATGTGTGTGTGTGTGTGTGTGTATGTGTGTAGCAGGAACATTCATTACCCAACGGGGGTAGCATCTCTCAAAATTGGTGTCATATTCATACTCACAGTCCCCAATTCGTCAATTCCAATATGCGTCATAAAGTGTTTACTTTGTTATGGCGTTTATTAGCCGGTACACAGCGAGTCTACACAATAGCGACAGTAACATCCAAGCACGGACTCTCTGCGCGAGTGGCGTTCTCTTTGGGCAGACCCACTAGAAAGCACTTGAGAGTTCGACCCATTTCAGTGTTCGGCGGCTTCTCTACAATTACCCCGGGGTCGAAGAGGGAGCCGCCTGGCGACCTAACAGCTTGTCACTAGGAGCGGGTCATAGTAAGCCTTCAGGCGCTCCACGTTGACTATGTCGCGCCCACGGCGGCGCATGTCCGAAGATTGTTCAATTGGCTCGATAAGATAGTTGACCGGAGATGTGCGCTCGATCACACGGTAGGGACCTTCATATTTCGGGAGTAGTTTGGAAGAAAGGCCAGCTACAGAGGTCGGAATTGAGAGCCATACAAGGGAACCAGGAAGGAACGTAGGCTCAGAAGTGGCGGAGCCATCACGAATACTCTTCTGCCGCTCTTGCTCATGCGTCGTAAAAGTCTTCGCAAGCTCACGACACTCTTCAGCAAGTCTGGCGGTCTCGTAAATAGGTGTACACTCAGATGGATCCGGCTTGTACGGGAGTATCGTGTCGATGGTGTGTGACGGGTGCCTTCCGTATAGCAAAAAGAAAGGTGAAAAACCAGTCGTGCTCTGAGGGGCGGTGTTGTAGGCGTAGGTGACGAAGGGCTGTATGGTATCCCAATTCGTGTGGTTAGCGGCGACGTACATCGACAGCATGTCGCCGAAAGTGCGGTTAAAGCGTTCGGTCAGGCCATTCGTCTGCGGGTGGTAAGCAGTTGTTTTGCGGTGCACAGAATGGCACTCCGTGAGAATGACTTCGACGACTTCTGACAAGAAGACACGGCCTCGATCGCTGAGAAGCTCATGGGGTGGACCATGGCGCAGTATGAATCGATGTAGTAGGAAGGACGCAACATAACGCGCAGTAGCCGCAGGGAGAGCGGCGGTTTCGGCGTATCGCGTTAAATGATCTACGGCGACGATGGCCCAGCGGTTGCCAGTGGACGTCAGAGGGAGTGGTACATACAAATCGATGCCTATGCGTCCAAACAGACGGTCAGGGCAAAGTAACGGTTGCAGACCGGCTGGTGACATGTGTGCGGACGGTTTGCGGCGTTGGCAAGCGAGACAGGAGCGAACGAACTGCTGGACGTAGCGGTACATCCCGCGCCAGAAGTAGCGTTGTCTAATGCGATGGTAAGTTTTAATACCCCAGAGTGCACGCACTGTGGATCAGAATGGAATGATTCACATATCTCCGACCGCAGACTGCGGGGTATCACGAGTAGCCACTGCCGGCTATCGGCGTCGTAATTCTGCCGGTGTAGGAGGCCGTCCCGAATGGCGAAATGGTGAGCTCGACGACGCAAGGCACGCGTGGATGGCGTTGCGGACGGATCAGAGAGCAAGTCGATCAGTTGGGCGATCCAATTATCTTTTCGCTGTTCGGTAGCGATGATGTCAACATCAATGGCAGAAACAGCAACCGAGGATGCTGAGCAGAGCACGTCAGCTTCAGTCAGAGGGGAGCGCGAGAGGTCGTCGGCATCAGCATGCTGGCGTCCGTTGCGGTAGAGCACGCGGATGTCGTAGTCTTGTAAACGAAGAGCCCAACGGGCGAGGCGGCCTGAGGGATCCTTAAATGATGACAGCCAGCATAGTGCATGATGGTCGGTGACGACATCGAATGGGCGACCATACAAATAAGGTCGAAACTTTGTAAGAGCCCAGACGATCGCCAGGCACTCTTTTTTCGTGACGGTGTAGTTTGTCTCGGCTCTCGTGTGCGTACGGCTTGCATATGCCACAACATAATCAGGGAATTCGGGTTTGCGCTGCGCCAGGACAGCGCCGAGGCCTACACCACTGGCGTCCATGTGCACCTCTGTTGGGGCCGTAGGGTCGTAGTGGCGGAGAATGGGAGGAGACGTCAACAAATGGCGGAGCTTCAAGAACGCGTTGTCGCACTCTGACGACCACGAATTGAGGGGCCCGTTACTTCCAAGGAGCTTCGTCAGCGGTGATATAATCGTGACGAAGTTTCGTATGAAGCGTCGGAAGTATGAGCACAGGCCCACGAAACTACGCAGTTCTTTGACGGACGCAGGTTTTGGGAATTCGGCCACGGTCCGAAGCTTGGCTGGGTCAGGAAAAATGCCATCCTTGGACACGACGTACCCTAGGATGGTGAGTTGGCATGCTGCAAAGCGGCACTTCTTCAGATTTAGTTGCAAGCCGGCATTGTTCACACGTGCGAAAACTTCTTTTAATTGTTGGAGATGGGTGGAGAAATCTGGAGCGAAGTCAACAACGTCATCCAGGTAACACAAGCACGTGTGCCATTTCAAGTTGCGCAGAACGGTGTCCATCATGCGCTAAAATGTCGCAGGTGCATTACATAGACCAAACGGCATGACGTTGAATTCGTACAAGCTGTCGGGTGTGATGAAGGCAGTCTTCGGTCGAGCGTCATCAGCCAGGGGTACTTGCCAGTACCCCGAGCGCAGATCGAGAGAAGAAAAAAATTGGGCTCCATGAAGGCTGTCAATTGCGTCGTCGATGCGCGGCAGTGGGTAAACATCCTTGCGAGTGATCTTATTGAGCCGTCTGTAGTCCACACAGAACCGCACAGAACCATCTTTCTTCGCAACAAGAACAACAGGAGACGCCCATGGACTGTCCGAGGGCCGAATTACGTCGCGTCGGAGCATATCGTCAACCTGCTCGTTAATTTCCCGGCGTTCAGCAGGCGACACGCGGTATGAACGTTGCCGTAATGGTGGATGGGCACCAGTGTCGATACGATGCGTAACAGTAGACGCGCGACCGAGAGAACTTCGCCCGACATCGAAAGAAGAACGGTATTCTCGCAACAGGTCTAGAAGCTGGGAACGCTATACTGACGTTAGGTCGTCATGAATGTATGGGCCAAGTACATCAGGAAATGATGGGTCAGAAGTACAAACAGCACTGATGGTACGCGAATCAGAACAACGCGAGTCTTCGGGTGCGTCCAAGACTTGTGCGTCGTCGACTGGTTCCACTCTGCCGAGACATTCGCCTCGAACCAAGGTAACAGTGTACGGGGATGGGTTGGTCACGAAAATAGCGGTGTTGCTCTGGGTGAATTTCACGGTCGCGAAAAGTACTAGCAACCCTCTCCTTCTGGAAGCATGGTAGGATGGCGAAACGAGTGCAATTGTGTCGGAGAGACCGGTGCAGTAGACCGATACACCCATCGTTGAGCTTGGAGGCACTATAGTATCGTCTTTCACAAGAATCTTGCTCAGTGTCGAGGGACCGTCTTCTGGCGTCAAATGCGAGAAGGGTGAGAGTTCAATTTCGGCGGCGGCACAATGAATGACGGTGTCGTTTCGGGAGAGAAAATCCCATCCCAGGATGACGTCATGAGAGCATGCAGGAATGATGATGAATTGGGCGACATACAGAACGTCCTGAACGACAACGCGAGCTGTGCAGCCTGCTGTAGGATTAATACGATTAGGAGGTCCCCCTTCAGCCAAGTGCTCTGGGACCTCCTTATGTATGTTTATGTAAGCACGTATGTTTTGTACGAAAGTAAAAATAAATAAACTGAAACTGAAACTGAAACTGAGCTAGCGTTACGAAGGGACAGTCCAGAAATCGGCGTCGACACTTTTCGAAGCAAGCGGCAAAGGTTTTCGCTCATAACTGATACCGCAGCTCCAGTGTCAATAAGAGCAGATGCATGAACACCATCCACAAGCACGTCAATGACATTAGATGGGCGGCTCTGAGGGCTTTCACAATGCGGTAGCGTCGCAGTCCTTGCCTCTGGGACTGCGACGACTAGTTTTCTCGCTCATGAGCAGAAGAACTTGGCCGCATGGGGGACAGAGACCGACGTCGTGGAGACGGCGACCTTCGAGCAGACGGACCTGGGCGAGACGACAGTGGCACAGACGGCAGTTCGTCGTTATACGAACGGCTAAGGTGGCCAGCAACACGAGAAGAAATGGGAGCCCGCTGTGGTCGAGAGCAATAACGGGCTACGTGACCGGCGTAACCGCAAGCAAAGCAGATGGGCCGGTCGTGGGGTGTGCGCCATCGGTTTGCCGGGGTGGGTCTCGCCCGGAACGGTGGCTGGAAAGGCTGCATCTTGGGCTGAAAAAAAGGCTGAGGGGTTGCGCCAACATACGCAGCCGGCATACCCGCTGCAAAGGACGGAGGTCGTGCGGCAGCTTCGGCGTAAGTCAATGGTGCAGGCGCTTGAACGACTGGAGGCGGCCTTGCGACCACTTGGGCGTAACTTGGGGGCACAGGGGCCGGAAGTATTTGTGGGTGGTACACAGGCATGACCTCCACTATTTCCTGCTCAATCGCTTGGCGGATGGGTGGAAGAAAAGTAGTTGCTGATTGTTGAACAGCCGGTGGGTGGGCAGAGGGAAGGAGAGAGAACTGGCGCGCGATTTCCTCACGGATAAAGGACTTTAGGTCTGCCAGCAGCGCCACCTGATCACATCTCGCCTCCAAGCCAGCAAGCCCTGCTTCTCGTGGTGTAGAGCGACGGGTCATCGAACGCTGCCGGCGGAGCTCCTCGTAGCTCTGGCACAGCCTGATGACCTCAGCTACTGTGCCTGGGTTTTTGGCTAGCAGCATCGTGAAGGCATCATCGTCAATGCCCTTCATGACGTTCCGGATCTCGTCTGATTCGGACATGCTCTCGTTGGATTTCTTGCACAGGTCCAGGGCATCTTCAATGTTACTGGTGAATGATTCACCGGCCTGCTGAGTGTGTTCGCGTAAGCGCTGCTCGGCTTGCAGCTTGCGAACGGCAGGGCGGCCAAAAACGTTGGTGATAGTAGTCTTGAAATCGGACCAGGTTGCGAACTCGGACGCGTGGTTCGTGTACCACAAACTTGCAACGCCCGCAAGGTAGAACACCAAGTTTGTCAACTTGCCGTCCTCGTCCCATTTGTTGGGGACGCTCACGCGCTCGTAAATGGCGAGCCAGTCCTCCACGTCAGTGCCATCAGCGCCCGTGAAGATGGTTGGATCGCGGATCCTGGGGACACCGGGACAAGGGGGTGGCATGGGAGGAGACATTTGCTGAGAGGCGTCGTGGGACATGGTAGATTGCAGGGTACGTTAGCGTAGTTCCAAGGGCATCGAAGGGGATCGTTGCACTCTCCACCAATTTGTTATGGCGTTTATTAGCCGGCACACAGCGAGTCTACACAATGGCGACAGTAACAGCCAAGCACGGACTCTCCGCGCGAGCGGCGTTCTCTTTGGGCAGACCCAGTAGAAAGCACTTGAAAGTTCGACCCATTTCAGTGTTCGGCGGCTTCTCTACAACTTATACATAGTTTGTTTTTATAATTTTCATCACTTTCGCAGTACTTTTTGAGGTGTTCCGGGTGTAGAAACGAATTCTGCAGTGGATAAAAGAAAATAAACTTGTACAGGTAAGTGAAAATAGCGAAATTTATAACGAATAACCACCATAGATGTAAACAACGGATCAGAGCACAGTGTATCCAAAAAATGCTACCGCAAGACAACAATAAAATGGCATCTCAGTGATCTACATGGCTAAGCTTGCACCCAGAAACAACCTTTGTTTACGTAATTGATAAAGTTTTCATCCTCCTCTGAATATTTTCAAGTGTTATTGTTTCCACGACAAAATGATGCGGCACGTTTCACTCTTAAATGACTCCTGTTAAAAAACATCACTGAAAGAGAGAGAGAGAGAGCATTTATTTCACATAGCTTGCGAGCGAAGGTGGCAGGGTCCCTTACTCCCTCTGGCCTGGACCACCCGCCGGGCTCGAGCGACGAGTTGACGTGCAACATGGGGAGGAGGGTACATAATATGCCTATCTTTGGAATGTTTGTTTCTTTCGACCTTAAAGGACCCCTGACACCAGAGTTCGAAACTCGAGATGCTTGATTTGTTTGATAGTCCTGCATGCGGGGCCACTTCTGACTGGTTATTAGTGGCGTGTGTAGCCTAGAAGATATTTTAATTTTGTTTTAAAGTGCGCGCTCTTCCTGGTATTCAGGTGCAATCGACATTTACTGCGGTTTCACGTAGACCGGGACTTGCTTTGTGACGTTGCAGAATCAACGTTTTCGGGGTGCGCACAATACTCCGACTAGCACCCAGTGAGGACTATTGTTCGTCACCCCTCTCACTCTGTTGTCGGGCTGCTCTGAAGGCGGTTTTGGCTGCTTACTCAAGAATGTTTTTTTCTTTTTCGTGAGGTGGACACGCCCAAAGCACCCACATCGTTTCATTCTTCAGCACACGTGGGTCCGCCTATTTGAAAACAGTCTCGGGCGCTAGTTTCTTACGGCATATAGGCGCGCGTTTTGAACTGACTCAAAATCGTTCCGAATTAACGCCGCTAACAATAATTATACGATGTGTTAAAGCATGTACGATATAATTTCGACATTACGTGAAGCAACGCTACAAATTACTGTAAAAAACTCGCAAACAAAATTTTCGCTGTCAGTGGTTCTCTTTAAAGTATGGTTTGGCGGACGAAGTGATGTATACTTCAAAATCAATACTTTAATTTAGCCTGTTATACACAGCTCTTGCTTCAAGCGAGGGAATATCTGTGAGTTTACAGAGGTATGTCTGTAAGAACTAACGGTGATATTTAATGCAGTCATGTGTGGCGTCGTACTTTTGCTGAGCAAGGACGATTAATCGGCGCGAATGAATCAGTCCATATAGTTTCGGATTCAATTATTCGTCCTAATATGACCTTATAAGGTAGACATTTGATTTAGGCACTGTTGCACTTGAACGTTAATAACTATTTAAGCCATACGGATGATACCAAACATTTTAAATTCTTGCGACACACATGACGACGGATTTTACTACTTTTAAAATATATCTGCCATTTTTCGCACTATTGCTCAATGTATTTATAGTGAACTGATTACACAATTGTTTGCAACGTGCGCAAACCGTCTAAAGGGGAAGGCTTCCCACCACAGTAAACATAACCACCAAGATTACGGTGTTCACTGCACGCCGCGTGTACCTATATACCAGGGCCCAGAAACTCAATGATTTCAAGTGACATGCACGCTCGTAGTGGCTGCTGGGCATCCTAAGATCTGGTTGAACAGATTGAGGTTGATGTTGATGTTCGCATTTGTTGCCTTCCACAAATTTTTACAAATAAAAAAATTCAATAGCACTGTAAAGAACATCTTTTTTGTTTATATGTCTTTTAATTTTGTGAACATTAATTTAGTCTATAAGAGCTTGAAATGATTGACTTGAGTTTGTAGCGCTTGCCTCTGCTCCTTCCCGCCACTTGCCCAGTGATATTACAAGTTGGATGGTGCTCAATTATCTCACTCGGTTGGCATGCCAACGTGGCAACTATGTATACGGCAAAAATAGACAGCAAGCTGAAGCGGGCATAGAACGGAAGCGCAGTGAGCTACGTCGAAAAAGACAACCATGCATTGATTGATATGTGGGGTTTAACGTCCCAAAACCATTATATGATTATGAGAGACACCGTAGTGGAGGGCTCCGGAAATGTCGACCCCCTGGGGTTCTTCAAAAGTTAACGATGCATTTGACGAAGATGTCTCACTCGGGCAACACATGTTTTTCGCGGCTCTGCGGAGTGTTAGAGAGAGAGAGAGAGAAAACTTTATTTGCGCATAACGCGGAGCATTCCAAATGGTCGGGCCCCTATTCCAGGGCTCCGCTGGCCCTAGCCATCATCTCAACCCGTTGGACCAGCCAGCGCTGGAGTGTTAACCCAGGGATTTCTAGTTACGCGAATGTTTTTCAAGTTTCCTAGTGGCAACCAGTGATCACAAGTATTTGGACCCAATATTTCAGCAGGGACTGATTTTGCACTAGTACATGAGAAAACCCAGTTGTCTGCAAGCCTGACTGGACTTACAGAAGTGCAGTGTCGCTAGACTGATTGGTGAAGACGGCAGCCAAGCTGCTGTCAGCAAAATGTGTTAAATGAAAGGCTTGAATTAGTGTTGACTCGGCTACATATTTTTTTGCTTCTTTTACTTTTGACATGCATAGTTCAACTGATTTCAAGTAATTAGAGGCCCCTTCCTGTTCATGAAATTCATGTAGCCGCTGTTCGAAACTTCGCGAGTCTTTACTTCTAATACTGGTCACTCAAGTACATGTGGTGTACTAAATGCTTCTAGAAATCATTGCAGGGAATGTGACTGGAGCGAACGTTCCGACAAGTGAAGTTTTCTTCTTTCGGCAAGGCCAAATAAACTTGCCGAAACACTGTTTCGAGGGACGTTCTCTCTTGAAGAGTTTCTGATCGCTTCAAGCCTCTCCGTGCTTCTGAACTTGAGTCTCGTTTGGTACTCAAATTCAGTAAAAAAAAGTGCGCCGTCAAAACAAACGTGATTGAGTCAAATAGGACTTGTCCTACTCGTAATTGTTGATAATATTCGCATTGGTTCGGATATTCTGGGTTTGATGATTCTCACTTGCGAGTCGGCGGCTGTCTTGTGCCTGTGAAAAGTTTTGTTAGCATGCAGAGCTTGCATACAGCCCTCTCTAAAACATGAAGGTTGGTATGTTCGACATCTTTAGTGCGATGCCGTGAGCCTTCGCAGCCGTTTCACTGGGGATTTCTCGCATATACGCGCGTTATCTAATCGCACAAGACGAGGTCGTGTTTCGCCGTAAGGTGCTCGCCTCTGCTTTCGTGGTCGTAAACCGTTCAAAAATTTCGTGGTCCTCGTACACTGCGTGCGCATGCATGCAGGTAACATGCAAATTGTCGTCACAGAACGCTTAGGTTTTTCTAAAAAGTGCATGCTGCTATTTTATACGATCGTGAAAAGGAATATTTTTTCCGGTCAAAGCCTTAAGATTGTGTGGATCAAAGAGCCCTGTGTGAGGGTTTATCAACAAAAGCCATCGCTTTCGTTCCACGCAATCCAACTTCACAGACAATTTTTGTATTTCAACATTTTTGTAAACAAGGCATTGATCCCTTCTGCACAGGTTATTTTCGTGCGTTCCAGGATGTGGCTAAATATACCAGGGATGTACACAATTTCGAACATTACATATAAACTGAGTGAATGAAAAAAACTCGGAAGTCCAAAGACGAGACAGTTAATTCAGAAGTAAAGAACGGATCCGTAAACCTACATGCTCTGAAATAGCATGTTTGCAATCCTGCATTCATTTGTAATGTTTTTATAGGCTTTCAAGAGTCCAACTACAGCAGCTCCACGATAAAAATACAAACGTAGTCAGTGCAACGCAAGCGCTTGCAAGCAGCGAGGCAGACATCACCGCTTGCAAGCGAATACATGAAGGTAGTCAATATTCACTTATGGTTCAACAGAATGCAACTTCACAAAATTTGATGCAAATGGATTAATCAATCAATGTTTATGTTAGAAATTGTTTTGCTCTACCGTAATAACGCACTCGAGTGAACTCATGTGAAAGGTGTACAGGCGTACGTATGTTTAGCGAAAAGCTCTACTTCAGAAGTGCCTAAAAAACTGGGGTATAACATTTCAATCCCATCATACGATTAGGGGGCGTCATATAGTGGTGGTGTCGAGGATTTCGATTTCGGCAAACTGAACTTCCTGTATGTTAGTGTTATTGCGTTTGACCTCATCAAGATGTAGCCGATATGGCAGGGACTCGGACGCACGTCCTCGAACTTAATAGTTCAACACCTAACTCCTAAGCTATCATTGCCAATTAAGGAGCTGACACTGACATAAAACAAAACTGTCTAGCTCGAAGCGCATTATACTGATTTTTATTAGATTTGCTTCACTTAAATGAAGATGATTACCCACTTTCCCCAAAAACTTACTATTCAGGCCGTTGGAAAGATATCTGAAGATCAACATTAAAAACTCCAGAATCGAGGTGACAGCTTCGCAGCAATTGGCAGTTATGTAAACCACAATGTACTAAAACATTTAAAGAAAACAGACGTAGAAAAAAATTTTAACCACGTATTTCTGAGCATGACTTTGTGCAGCCTTTGGCATCAGTTAAATAATGAAGTTCACAGGTGTTCGAACAAAAGTAGTTTGCACAGTTGTGATTTCGTCGTTTGCTGCAAAAGTAAATGTTTCTAAATTTGGTGCTCAGCGTTTTCTTGCGACATTGCGCAAAATGCGCAAAACAAAAACACGGCACCTAACACAAGTATGTTCCGCATTTAGTATAACAGTTTTTTTTATTTCCTAGATACGACTATTTTGCGGCGGACATGTCTTAATTGGATCCATTGGTTACGACACGGTATTACGTCGCTTTGTGTGTATTCCAACGTAAAAACTAGAGTTGGACGGACGTAAAAGTTTCTCTGAAAATATGATTGCAGGTCAGGAGAGTACGTACGAGTCCACGTTATACGGTAGCACACGCGAAAGTCCAGCTTCATGTTCACCTACGCCTGCGGCAACCTCCTCCCCCCTCCCACCTTTATTTTTTTGATGCTGTGTAATCATAATCTGAGGTAATCGATGCGTGGCAGCAGCTTGCAGTACACCAATCGTCTAGCATACAAATTACGTCCCTATGTAACAGCGGTACAGATAGCATTGCAAAACACAGTACTTACCATGCATACATATGACGACGGCATCCCCACCGACCGGTCTCGCTTGATTTGGGCTAGTCGACGTTTCTTTCGCGTTGGGCTCGGCGGGTAGTGAAACATTCC
This sequence comes from Rhipicephalus annulatus, assembly GCA_013436015.1. Classification (NCBI taxonomy): domain Eukaryota; kingdom Metazoa; phylum Arthropoda; class Arachnida; order Ixodida; family Ixodidae; genus Rhipicephalus; species Rhipicephalus annulatus. The sequence continues at coordinate 194,790 of WOVY01002049.1, read as the reverse complement.
CACTCCGTTGTCCATTCCGAGTGTTGTTCGAATATTGTGGATCGCAATAACCAGTCGTGTTTTGGTTGCTGCGAACAACCGATGACGCAGTGCTATAGCGAACGTTGACGCGCACCACAGAAAACGTAGAATTCACGGCTTCAAGGTCCACTCGTCGAAATGCACAGGTAGAGCAAGTGTAAACACTGTTTCGATGGTCGACGCAGTGATACATAACCAACGCTGCGTGCTTGGAGACATCCTGCTACCACCTGATCACTGACGGCACTGACCTTGACCACGTTGAGCCGGTTGAGTTGAGAATCAAAATGGCGACCGAAGAAGTTGGCAACAACGGTGGCTGTCAAAATTTGCGGGCATCGGCGTGTACCCTTTCAAAGGCTGGCACCACCCTAATAGCGGGCGGGAGGCGTGTGTGTATGAAGGCTCCAGGAGGTACAGGGAGTTTCCGCCTCCTGGTGACGTGTTATAACAGTGTGACGTCACGGGGAGCCAGTAACTGCAACATACTAGCAGAAAACCTGTAATCTGCTCGTGGGGCACGTGAATAACAATGCGTGAATGATTGGCCAGTGACCCTAAGAGATATTTCTGCGATTTAGACTACATGCAGGAGCAGACCTCGCAAACTCGGTAGAAGTGCGTTGGCTAGTCCGGATAATGTGCGTTGGCTGGCTTGCAGATGCTCACAGACGAAAAATTTAAAACCAACGTAAAATATTTTATACGTGTTCTCCGACTCCAGTGTGGAGATATCGATGGTACTTCGTACAAATGAAACAAGAAATATTCATTTCGCGATTTTAATTCGCGTTAGTACTCGTTTAAGGTCAACAGGTAGGTGCGACCGCATCTGAACCTGATGTGCTCTGCCCTCTTTGTGCGCGTGATTTTGTCCATCTTTCTCTCTTCTTCTCTCTCCCCTTTCTCGCCTTCATTCTTCTCCCCCAGTGCAAGCTAGCAAAGCCTACTCGCATCTGGTTAATCTACCAGTTTTTTCTTGTTTTTATTTCTCTTTTCCTTTTCTACCTTGCATCTGTTTTAGAAAGGCATAATAGAAAACAAAAACTCATGACAAAGTTTCGAAGGCAGCTGAAATATATGCAGGCAAAATCATTTTCGAGAATGGGCCTTTAGTGAAGTCGCTTCTTTGCGATAAGATAGAAATACGTTTGTGAACAAACGATTCGATTATACACAATGCAAGATTGCGGTGGGTATAATCACTGGTTTCTTACGTTAGAAGTGATGTTTTGGCGAGGAATACCTGATGTTAGTTAGAAGCGTGACCCAACGCGCGAAGTATTTTTTTAACTTCTCAACTCGACGGGACATTCGGAATGTGACATTTGGAATGAAGAAAGGAGAATCGCTCAAGACGCGTGAAAGATGTTTGTCGCCCTCGTGCGTGCCCTGAATGCTAAGGGATCACGCAGCAGCCACGATGAGTGCAGATTCAGCGAAGTAGATGCTCTATCTTGCGTTCTTTCGCTTATAATTCAATCGATATACAGCGAAAATTCCACGTCAAACAAATAAAGCCATTACGCTCATGATGTCACTCACAGATATAAAAAAGGTCGAAATTCGGGAGTTGTACGTGGTAGAACCGTGATATGATAATGAGAAACGTCTTATATATAGCAGGACACTTCGAGTTAAGTGTAGTAACTTCTTTTTTTTTTCTTTAACCTGCTCTGACGTATATGTGCAGCGGCGACCTTACATATCGCTCTCACGTGGTGACCGAGAATCGAAACTCCGCGTCCTCGGGCTTCGCACCGCAACGCCCCAGCCACTGAGCCACCACCACGCATCGCTGGCTATACATCAGTCTTTTTTCACATTACTATACGTTCTAATTTCTAGCGCCACCGACATCGACGGGATCGCTCTGCTACTCCAATGCTGTTCTTGCAAGCTGTGAACGGAACGTGGATTCTAGTATTTTTGACAACGGTCACTCACACTCAACCTGGGACTACGAAGACCATTTCCCTGGCTGTTCATGGACGCCGACGTTCCTTCTGCCATTATCTGTGCTGATTTCTTCACTGACCATGGCCTAATTGTCAACGTAGAGCGACAACATCTTCTATAGACGCGACGACTTACCTTTCTGTGAAAGGCAATGCTGCGCCAGAAACCACAGGTTTGGCTTTCTCTTTCGCCACGGTTTCCAACGAACCCTTCGCGGTTTTGCTACGACAATTCCCGGATATAACCACACCGCCTAATTAGAAAAAAAAACAGTGTGCCACGACGTACGTCATCATTACTTCTGGACCTCCTGCGTTTTTCCGGCCACGTTAACTTCTTCCGGACAAGCTCAAAATTGCACGAACAAAAATTTAACACATGCTAGAATCACAAATTGTTCGCCCATTCCCTATCGACTGGGCACCTCTATGTGCACTTCACGTGGTTCCAAAGAAATCGGGTGACTTGAGACCATGCGGAGACAACCGATCTCTAAACACTAAGACGATTCGGAATCAGTACTCGTTACCTAACATACAAAATTTCATCACCACTCTGCACGGCGCCCGCATCTTTTCGAAGACTGACCTTGTCTGCGTCTACAAACAAATTCCCGTGGCCGAGTCAGGTACACCCACGACGGCCATTACAACACTTCGACTCTTCGGACTCTTCGAGTTTTGCGAGTGCCGTTTGGCCTCAGGAGCGCCGCTCAGCTATTTCAACGTTTCATTGGCACAGTTACACCTGGGCAACCCTTCGTCTTCGCCTACGGTGACGAGTTGCCGGTGACCAGTAAATCTGCTGGATATCATTTAAAACCTCTTCATTGTCTCCTACAGTGAATTTCTGACCGCAGCATTGTCATCAACCTCTATAAAAGCGAGTTTATTGTCTATAACTTGGTCTTTCTTGGACACCACCTGGACACCAGAGGCATCTGCCCACTTCCATCAAAAATCGAGGCAGTACAGAGCTTCCCGAGGCCCACAACAGTCACTAAGCTGTGGTAATTTCTTGGCATGGTGAACTTTTACCACTGATTTATCAATACCTGTGCAGATATAGTGGCGGCTTTAGATTGTCTGCTTACCAGCAAGGACAACAAGACGTCGTTGCTGCCTTGGGACGACACTGCTGAAGACGCATTCATCAAGATCAAGGGCACACTTACCAACGCTGCCTTCCGGGTCCACCCCAACCCCACGGCATCCCTGGCCCTCATGAGCGACGCGTCTAGCAGAGCCATGGGAGCACTTCTCCAGCAGCGGGTTAACAACTCATGGCAACCACTCATCATTTCCTCTAAGAAACTCAGCCCAACACAAGCTAGTTACAGCACCTCTTTACCTCAAAATTTGACAATTTCGCCATTTAGTCGAAGGTCGACGATTCACCATTTTCACAGACAACAAGCCATTAACATATGCACTTTGCAAAGATTCGTCGACGCACACCCACCATCTCCTGTTTTTGTCAGAATTCTCCATGGACATCCGACATATCAGTGGTGACCAGAACATACCTGCCAACACACTCAGCCGCGTGGACACCGTGACATCACCTGCCACTATGGCGGCTGCATTTGATGCGCAGACGCTCGCAGCACACCAAGCTAACGATCCCGAGCTCATAAAACTGCGCTCATCTAAAAAAGAACTTCGATCGGAAGCTTTCCTGCTCGATGACGCCAACCTTGTCTGTGACATTTCGACAGACATATCCAGATCATTTGTACCTAGCATGCTACCCAAGCAGCTTTTCGACACGCAGCTTGCTTACCTCGGCGTTTGTGCTTCGCAACAACTTGTTTCATCGCACTATACTGCCCCGAATGATCACAGATGTACTGGGTCCGTGCATGTACACCCTGCCAATGTGCCAAAGACAACAGGTACCCTGTTCCACCAAGGTGCCAGATTCTGCAGCCTGACCATCATTTCGACATCACCCATATTGACATTGTCGGACCACTTCCACCCTGTAACAGATTTCGATACCTGCTCACAGCTGTCGACAGATTTACACGTTAGCCAGAAGCGACTCCCCTTCCAGACAGCTCTGCAAGAGTGGTCGTGGCATCATTTGTCACAACATCAGTCGCTCGTTTTGGATGCCCTACCAAGATATTGACTGACCTAGGACAGCAATTTGAGCCTGCCCTCTTTCACGAACTCCTGCGTTCGCTTGGTACGCATCGTCTTCGCACGGCCGCCTATCATTCTGTATAAAATACCTTGCCGTGAGCACGGCAAGTTGTTTTTTACCCACTTTTCTTTCTTCTTATTTAGATTACATTGGTTATAATAACTTTCTCAATGCATTCCTTGGTATTATTGTCTGTTAGATCTCATATATATATATATATATATATATATATATATATATATATATATGTATATATATATATATATATATAAGGGAAAGAAGTGTATACCTAAGGGCTCGTTTTTCCTTGTTTTGACACAATATTAATGAGATCTAACAGACAGTAATGCCAAGGAATGTATAGGGGAAGTTATTAGAACCAATAGAATGTAAATGAGAAGAAAGAAAAGTGGGTGAAAAAATAACCAGCCGTGAGCAGGAATCGAACCTATGACCTTCGAATAACGCGTCGATGCTCTAACCACTAAGCTATCAAAGCAGCCCTCCCTCCATCTACTTTTTTGGGTTTATATGTGAATTTAGTAGTAGGTGTGTCAGTCAGCGCCATCTATAAGCCAAGCGACGAGTGTGAAACACTCTTTTAAGCGCATGTGTGGCGTAACGTACCATGTGAACTTATTACGAGCGGGCAGCAGATCAATAGTTCCTCGTATACAACCTAATAACACAAAGTCTGCCAGTACGAGACCATGGTTAATGAATGAGGGAAAGAAGTATATATATATATATATATATATATATATATATATATATATATATATATATATATCTATAATATATATATATATATATATATATATATATATATATATATATATATATATATATATATATAAGACCTGCTTGGATTTTGCCGAGGGTGCACGTTAAAGAACGCCAGGTGGTCTAAATTTCCGGAGCCCTCCACTACGGCGTCTCTCATAATCATATAGTACGTTAAACCCTACATATCAATCAATTGGATTTTGCCGACGTCACAAACAAGTGAAAAGCTGCTTTGTCACTTGTGATAGACCGTAACTTCACATTCTTGGGCGGTGGTTACCTAACAGAAGTTACAATGTAATGATTGCAGTGATTTCGTTATCTTGGTAGCTTGCAACGGTTGCACTGGTTACAAGAACCGAATGGAGGTTGACATGCATACAAAAGACTGCGTAAACATTTACGCAGTCTTCTTAAAAAAAAGAAAGAAAGAAAGAAAGGAAGAAAGAAAGAAAGAAAGAAAGAAAATGAAAGGCTTTGTGACAGTGTCCATTTCTGAGAAAAGGAGAGCTAATAAATCTGCACTTTGGGTTTGTTTTTTATTTGTTTTTACTACTGAACTATTTACGTCACTGTGTCTTCTACGAGTGAATGTCCCTAATACACACCATTAATCGCAACCCTGTGGCGGCCAAGATCGCACTGATTATATTTAACGCACTTATTTAGCCTTCATGGGCAGGAATTAAGTACCGATGGAAATCACATTTGGGTCACTGAATTCTAGCTGCAGAGAAAGCCTGAGCTCCGCTCGACCGAGGAGAGAGTGAACGGGCCAGATACGCCAACAATCTGCTATCGGCAAACGCCTCCTTCGCACGGAAGCTCTCGTGCGAATTCGTCTTCGTACTATGTAAGGTCGAAGCGTTCGGCTGGCTGCGAGGCCAGGATCATTCCCGGACTTGTCGATTGCGATGCGCTTACGAAATGGTATCCCTGTGGGCGCCCCCTGCGTGGCCGATATTCCAGACACGTCCAAGACCTCCGAGTGGCCGTTCGCCAAATAGGCCTTTGGCGCCAGCAGCGCAAGGTGAAAACGCGCTCAATCGCTCTCACTTATTTATTTATTTTGCACGCCTTCAGGCACGTTGTGGTACTAATAACAAGAATATGTAGGTCACTACTGATTTCAGCACAATAGCGCAGCCATAAACATCTTCATCATAGTCAATAAGACCTCGATAATTAAATATGTCGTCGGCAAAATCTATATGCATTTCAACTTCTTCGGCGAAAGTTTTTACACTACATTTCCTTTTACGTGCCAAGCAACCGCAACAGGTGAATAGAGTGGAGCTCATACACCATGGAGGAGTGTCCGGCGGTGCCCAACGTTTTCGTTAAGATCAATCAGCGCTGGATCAATACACGATGACCCGGCATGTTCTTAAAGAGTAAGCTGGGTCATGCATGAAAATGCCAAAACTCTGTTCGCAAGCTGCTCAACTGCTAAGGGTCGGGGTTAAGGCAACAACACAACGTGCTAAAAGCTGGCTTATTTTTATAATGAGAGTGTTGTGGTTTATGCAGTTTAAAACGCGTGGCTCACGTCACTTGACATTTCACAGTTAATAATATATATCTTGGTTACAAAACAAAATCTTTCTGCATGAGCGCTTCGAGCTCACTCGCCCCGCCGCGGTGATCTAGCAGCTGCCCCGCCGCGGTGGTCTAGTGGCTAAGGTACTCGGCTGCTGACCCACAGGTCGCGGGATCACATCCCGGCTGCGGCGGCTGCATCTCCGATGGAGGCGAAAATGCTGTAGGCCCGAGTGCTCGATTTGGGTGCACGTTAACGAACCCCAGGTGGTCAAAATTTCCGGAGCCTTACACTACGGCGTCTCTCATTATCACATGGTGGTTTTGGGAATTAAAACCCCACATATCAAATTCGAGCTCGCTCCAAGCTCACAACTTAAGACATCAAGTACATACAAAGGGGAACAAAAGAAGAGCGAGTGGATGAGTGGTGACTGGGTGCTGGGGCCTTCTTGGAAAGTTGCGCGCGCAGGAAGTGCATCGCACGTGAAAAGTGCCAGGCACGATGTGCGCATCCGTGTTTCCTACCCCTTTTAGCGCGCTCTGAGCGGAAACAGCAAGCCTAGCTTAAAAGCCACGACAGTTCCTTCTTTTTTTGCACCTCGAGGTCGTGTCGCAGTTTTCGGTCGACACGCCACGGTCGGATGTGCTTTGGGAGCGAAGGCGTCAAACGGGACATAAGAGACGTGCGTTCAAAAGATGAAACGCAGAAGTAACTGGTAAACGAGGCCGTACTTTTTACGACTTCGTGGTTGCCGCTTGCGTTCAGGCAACCATGTCAACGCACTCTGCGCAGGCGATGGCTCCAAGGCCGTGATAATCTGCGTACCAAAAGGGGCACGAAAGAAAAAAAACGAATCAGTTTAAAACAGGCAAAAAATTCCTTAAAAATTCCATTCTCGTAAAAACGCTATTATAGGTTACCAAGTAAAAAATAAAGAAAATTAAAGTCAAGACTGTGTTCTTTCTTTCTTCCTCTTCTTTTTTTTAAATTTTGTACCAGAACCCTTGCGGCCCGTACATTGATATGACGTATCTGATTTCAGCATGAGTATAGTCTAGCTGAGTGAAAGCTCTTGAAGCGTTCTATATTCTATCTTTGACTATTAAAAAAAGCGTGTAGTCAATCTTTTCTGATCAAAATTTAACAGCAAGCACGCGCACGCGCCGTTAGAATGTAGGGTGTAACATCCTGGTGAGTTTTGGCTGAAATGCCTAATTTCTAGTCAGGAGTATACATATATATATATAGTGGGAGGCTGCCTTGCGCAGCTCGAGGCCCGACATTCAAGAGGCCATTCTGGAGTGGGCTGAGAGGGTAGAGCAGGATTTCTTCAAGTAGTTCTTCTCCACCACTCTCTTCTTATAGCCCCCTTCCTTTTAACAAGGGACAAAAGAAGTTGTTCTTTCCTTCCTTAATTCATTAATTTTCGTAGAAATCTGAAGATCTGATATGTAGGGTTTAACGTTCCAAAACCACCATATGACTATGAGAGACGCCGTAGTGGAGGGCTGGAGAAATTCCGACCACCTGGGGTTTGTTAACGTGCACCCAAATCATAACACACGGGCATACAGCATTTGCGCCTCTATTGAAAAGGCAGCCGACTTGCATGCCATCCATGTCATAATTTTCCACATTAGAGCCTGTAACTTATGTTCGCCATGCAGTCATACAGCATTTGCGCCTCTATCGAAAAGGCAGCCGACGCAGCCGGGATTCAATTCCGCGACCTGCGGGTCAGTAGCCAAGTACCTTAGCAACTAGACCACCGCGGCGGGGCAGTATGAAGATTTGAAAGTTATTGAAGAAATGAGTGAGCGAGTTAGCAGTCTGGAAATTATAGTTCGGGAAGAAGAACAGAAGTTAATTGATTACGAAAACAGGAGTAGACGCAATAATCTACTCATTTTTGGCCTACCTGAAGATTTTGGTGAAACCGAGTCAGAGTTGACGGAGGCTGTTGCTCATAAAGTTTTTGGTGCAAAATAGAGAAATAAAGTGAAATCCGTTTATCAAATTCACCAGCTCGGCAAACGAAAGCCTAAGAGCTCAAGACCGGTCATCATGAATTTTTACGATCACTGCGAGCAGGAAAACGTGCTAAAAACTGTGGAAAGTTGAAGGGGCTACGATTAGCGTCAGCAATGATTACACGAAGGAAACTGTTTACGCAATAGGAAAATGTTATGACAATGCTGTGAAACCAAAAAGGCAAAGGGAGCAAAAGTGAAGTTGAATCACGACATGCTGATAGTGAACGGTGAGCTCTATCAGTGGTATCAGAAACGAAACATTCCTAGTCAATGCAAACAACGTAAACAGGCAGAGCCCACGTACAGCGGGAATCGATGATATGCGAAGCTCGAATGAGGAAGGTTGATATGTCACTTTAAAGTCACCACAACGTTACGAGGCGCATAGACATAGTACACGATAAACAAAAGTAGAAATGTTATGCGCACTCAGGTATCTAGAAATAATGAAAGTATGGTGTGTGAAGTCCCTTAACGACGGCACAACTAACTTTTGCCATACCAGCCCCAGCAGTGGTGGGCATGTAAATTACGCCGTACATCACTTCCATGTCATGATTATCATGTTTGCGCCTGGCATTTGTGTTCGTCGTCTATTCACGTCACGTAATACAAAATTTGGTATTTCTGAATCTAGCAAAACGGCTGTGAGCGCGCTATCATCGTAGCATGTGATCATCTTTTACATGACATGCATATATATCATGATTATCATGCTTGGATGTGTCAGTTACCGTCATCATTCATTTACGTCACGTAATACCAAGTTTGGTTGGTATATGTGAAGCTAGCGAAACCTCCAACGAGAGCATCATGAGCGTGGCATGTAGTCATGAGTTGCATGACATTCATGTCATAATTTTCCACATTAGAGCCTGTCACTCATGTTCGCCATGCAGTCATGTCATAGCCCCCCCCCCCCTTAGTTTTGCAATTTGTCATCTGAATGAAACCACCGCAAGATAATCAAGACCATGAAATGTAAATCATGACATTCATAACATACATGTCATAATTTTCCCGTTATGACTAGTCACTTATGCTCGTCATACAGTCATGTTATGCCATACATGTTTTGATATAGATACCATATAATCGAAACGGCCAGGAGAGCAAAATGTCATAGGTGGCTAGATAGATACATACGCTCAAAGTCGCTGAAGCTCGCTATATATATATAAAAAGATAAAAAGGAATGTAACCACGGATTTTCAACTTCCGCTTGTCGTAGCTCAAGTGTGCCTGAATTGATAAATTGCATAAAATCATCAGGGACGGCGCGCTCATAGTTAAAAATTATTTCACTGAATGCAGGGAGCATTGTAAATAAAGCAACTGGTTTAGAATTCTTGTCGATTACATACAGTCCCTATTTTGCAGTCTTAACGGAGACGTGGTTGAACAATGCTATAACGGATAACTGTATCCTACTACGAGGATACAGAATTTTCCAATGGTACAGGAACACTTGAGGTGGTGGTGTAGCACTGATAAATAAAAACAACGTAGCGGCAATAACAGTACATCACCATTTGACAGAAGCAGTGTAATGCAAGGTGAATTACAATAACAAAAAGGATTTCATTGGAGGAGTTTAAGGATCACACAGAAGTCTATCGAGTTTTTTGAAGAATTAAATATGTTTTTGTGTCATTATGTAAATAAAAACACAATACTAATAGTGCTGGTAACCTTAATTTACGGCATATTATTTTGGGCAAGCTTTTTAACTGGTCAACTGGTCATGTGGGAAAGCTTTTCAACTGATCCATAGTGCTGATGGGATATTATAGCTGTTTTCTCATAACCTCACACACATCGTAAAAATATTGCACACGAATTACCCCTACGTCAGAAGCATTGTTAGACTTGGTTTTCATATCAAGTAATGCGGCTGATTATGCCATATCAGCTGAAGACGGTGTATCAGACCACAAAATGGTTGCGGTTGACATGTTTTTTAATACTTGCTTTCAAGCGCAGCGTCATGTGTATGCACATATTGGAGATCACAGTCGAGCTTATGATACGACCATCCTGGACTATTAAGAAATGTCGCTTGGCAAGTTTGACAACGGGTCCGTTGGAAGCTCTGGAAACGTTTTAAAAAAATGATTAGGTACTGTTCGGAGAACTTCATACCCACTCGGGTTAAAAAAAACGAAGAAATCCATGGATACGTCGGAAAATAACTCACGTGCAGGGTAAAATGGAAAGCTTGTGCAGGACTGATAAGGCATTGACAAAAATATGATGTTCCAAGAAAAACTTGAAAGTAGATTCAAGGAACATTTTTTTTTCAATAACACACTCACTAACTGTCTGAAAAACTCGCCTCGTAAGTTTGGCTGTTTTTTAAGGAAGGTCTTGTAGTAGATGGAAAACAAGTAATCACAGAAACATCAGATACAGCTGGAAAACTCAATCAACTTTTCCAGTCAGTTTTCAGTATGAACCAAGGAGACAACGAAGATTATGATTTGGATACTAGAATGACACTTCAGGAAGATGACATAAACATTACGCGAGAAGGCATATTCAATCAACTACTTATTTTAGATACAAATAGTCAGGTGGACATGACGGTATACCAAATCAAGTTTTGCGACGATTTGCGGAGTGGCTGTCGCACTACCAAGAAATTGTTTTTATGAAATAAATAAATAGCCACACGTTGCCTCAAGATAGGCGTAGATCAATTGTTGTAGCAATTTTTAAAAGTGGCGATAGAACAACCATGAATAATTAGAGGCCTTTTTCACTTACGTTGGGGTGTTGCAAATCAGTTGAAAATATATATAGTATCAAAATATTCGGCCATATTAAAAACAAAGTGAAATAGTACGCCCCTTTCAGCATGGATTGCGCAGTGACCTTTCAATTGTCACACAACTGATCGAAACTATTCATGGCTTGTGTATTGCTGCCAATGCCTGTATGCAAATCGATGTTACATGTAAAAATTTTTCGAAGGCGTTCGACAGAGTTTCACACTGTAAACTGCTGTTCCAGCTTCGCGGCGTTCGTATTAGTGAAAATGTTCTCAATAGGATCGGAGCTTATCTGGGCAATCACCAACAAGCAGTTAGAGTGGGCGATGCTATGTCGGAAAGTCGTGAGCTGTATTCGGGAGTGCCTCAAGGGTCGGTATTGGGGCTCCTACTCTTTATTTTATACATAGATGGTATTTCATCAGTTGTCTAACAACCAGTAAAACTTGGGTTATTAAGTTGCCTAGTCCAGAGGGCTCCCAGACTAGGGAACCCTCCCCATAAGTGTGATACAGGGCTTCGCTTGGAACACTGTTTCTAAATAAATGTTTATTTCTCTCTGTGCAGATAACTGCGTAGTTTATTGTCCGGTATCATGAGGAGAAGATCAACTTAACATCAGTCAGTGCTTACAAACTCTAAAGTTATGGTATTCTAAATGGGGTATGAAAATTAACATTAAGAAATCCACTTACACGCACACTACAAAAAAAAAGAAAGTGTTTTTGTTTGCATAAAACATATATGTCATAATATGCTGGTGAAGGTATGTAGTATTAAATAATTACGTGTATTTATAACATATAAATTGAACTAGCGTAATCATCAAGAACATTTGTCAGTAATTATATCAAAGGCTGTGCTTCCTACGAAGGAAATTAGGCTGAGCCACGAAAAAGATCAAACTGATTGCCTTCAAAGGGTGTGTCCGTTCGAAGTTGGAATACGCTAGCGCTGTTTGGAGTCCACATCAAAAGGTCTTAAAAATAAACTAGAACGCACTCAGAGAATGTCAGCTCGCTTTACCAGCTCGAAATATCGAAGAAGAGATTCTGTAACTGAAATGTTGAAAGTATGTAAATTAGAACTGGTAGAATCCAAAACGTGGAAGCAGAGATGGAAAATGATTTTCCAGATCTTACATGCAAGGGTGAAAATAAACAAGGATGATTATTTGACGTCCCCTTACCAAAGATTTCCAAGAACAACGCGCAATACATTCATACATAAGAAAAAAGATGACAATAACTTGAACAAAACAGACCAATAAGCTTGCTCTCCGTAGTATACAAGCTATTTACAAAGATCATTGCTTATTGAGTTAAGAAAACATTATAATTCAATCAAGCAAAGCAACAAGCGGGATTTCGAACAGGCTACTGAACAATCAACCACATTCATATTATCAATCAGGTGATAGAGAAATGCTCAGAATATAGCCAACCACTATACATAGTCTTCATAGACTACGAGAAGGTGTTTGATTCAGTAGAAATATCAGCCGTCATGCAGAGACTGCGGAATCAGGGCGTCGATGCAGTATATATAAACATCCTGGAAGCAATCTACAGGGGATCAACTGCTACCATATTGCTTCATGAAGAAAGCAACAGAATACCAATGAAGAAGGGTGTAAGGCAGGGGGATACAATCTCCCCTATGCTATTTACCGCGTGCTTGCAGGAGGTTTTCAGAGGCCTGGAATGGGGACAGTTAGGAATAAGAGTTAATGTAGAGTACTTTAGTAACCTGCGCTTTGCCGATGACATTGCATTGCTGAGTAACTGAGGGGACGAATAGCAACTCATGATTACGGAGTTAGACAAGGAGAGCAGAAAGTTGGGTCTTAAAATTAATCCGCAGAAAACGAAAGTAATGTACAACAACCTCGGAAGAGAACAGCGCTTCGAGATATGTAATAGTGCACTTCAAGTTGTAAAAGACTACGTCTTCTTAGGGCAGGTAATAACTGCGGAGCCGAACCACGAGATTGAAGTAACTAGAAGAATAGGAATGGGGTGGAGCACATTAGGCAAGCACTCTCAAATTATGACAGGTAGATTGCCACTATCCCTCAAGAGAAAAGTATATAACAGCTGTATCTTGCCGGTACTTAGCTACGGAGCAGAAACCTGGAGACTTACAAAGAGGGTTCAGCTTAAATTGAGAACGACGCAGCAAGCAATGCAAAAAAAATGGTAGGTGTAAGCTTAAGAGACAAGAAGAGAGCAGAGTGGATTAGGGAACAAATGGGGGTTAAGGATATCATAGTGTAAATCAAGAAGAGGAAATGGACATGGGCTGGGCATGTAGCGCGTAGACAGGATATCCGCTGGTCATTAAAGGTAACTAACTGGATTCCCAGAGAAGACAAGCGGGTTAGGGGGAGACAGAAGGTTAGGTGGGCAGATGAGATTAAGAAGTTTGCGGGTATAAATTGGCAGCAGCAAGCACAGGACTGAGTTGACTGACGGAACAAAGGAGAGACCTTTGTCCTGCAGTGGACGTAGTCAGGCTGATGATGATGAGATAAACTGCCGGTCCATCGTGAAAACTGTGCCCGCTTAAGAAATATAATAGCCTGTGCATAAAATTTTGCGCATTTTATCAAAGCGTTTTGTTTAATCAAAATTACGGCTATAGTTATAACCAGAGTCCTAACTTTGAACACCTGTCGTATAATACATTAATAGAAAAACGCCTTTTTATTACACTATCTTGTTTTTCATTTGGTTTCGAGGGACAGTTTCACTTTCATCGTAAATTCTCCGTTTACATTTTGCTCCCCATGTCATCCCTAGACGACACCAGGTCCACAAGCTACATGTAACCGGTGTATGTTTGCGCCATTCGAGCAAGCGAAATAAAAAAATCTTCATTTGCCCTTTAACTATATATAAACCATAAAGGAGTAACTCCTGTTCCAAGCATGCCATTTCCAGAAAGTCTGCATTCTCTAACGCTTTCTCTCACGGACGCGCTGCACAAAGCAGGCGATAGTGTTTTTTTTTTCGGGAAATCCTCTCGGCTAATGATTCACTCTTTTTTTACTTCTTTTCTTTCTTTGATATGGCACACAGCCTACTCGATGCATTAAACTAAACGACTGCGACAGCTACAGGACAAACGCGCGTCGAATGCGAACGTGAGAAGTGAGAACATGAAACAAGCCATTGCTAACTCTCCCGAGGTGCGCAGGAAAACGTTCACCTCTTTTCATTTGTGCCTCCAGACCTTGAATGTTCCGTTCGCTCTCCCCACGCGTTGGGTTTATCGAGCGACCAAACGAGTTCCAGGCTGTCCTCGTTCAGCAACGAAAAACGGCATTTTCCGCTACGCTGTCACGGTCAATACCTACGCCTGCATAATACGGACGAAAATTCGGCACATTCCACGCATTGTGGGAATCAATTCCATGCGATGCAGCCAGCCAGTAGCAGCATATATGGAGGATTGTTCGCTTTGAGTCAAGCTACGTATGCTTAAGATACGTATGCTTAAGAGTGAAAAAGAGGAGGCTCAACATCACGGTGGTTGGCGCATACCTATCACCATCAAGCCGTTTCGATCAAAAAAGACTACGAGACATCATAGCGTTAACTCCTGACCCGTGTGTTATCATCGGAGATTTTAACGCTCATCATACATTATGGGGAAGTCAGAATACCAACATGAAGGGCAGAAGCTTGGTGTCTTTTGCCTCCGACAACCAACTTTGGTTACTGAACGACGGCAGTCCTACATTTTTACGTGGCTCCACATACAGTAGCTGTCTCGACTTGGCTTTCGTTTCGCGAAGCCTAGAGAAACATACTGAATGGTTCACGGATATAGAAACGCACGGGAGTGATCACATTCCAACATACGTCAAGATCAGAGGATTGTCGCCTCCTAAAGTGCGCGACATGGTTAAAAGAGTGGACTGGAAAAAATTTCAGCCTCGTATGGAAGACCAATGCCAAAAACCCATATCCGATTTACAAGAGGCCATCCAGAGCACTGTAAAAGAGACTGTGTGTACGATCCCATGCCCTGCAAGATTCATGGACATCGACATAGAGCTGGAGCGGCTTCAAGCCTTACGACGACGAGCTGAAAGAAGGTACCGGCGCACGAAGAACATAGAAGATTTACGGACTGCTAGACGTATGCAGAAGAAGATCAAACGTCGGTTGGACAAGCTAGCATTCCAACGCTGGATTACTTTCTGCGAGTCACTCGACCCTCGTAAGCCTTTATCGCACATATGGACGACGGTTAGAGGCTTGCGGTCATCGCCCATTCAGAAGTCACCATTCAAGGCCTTAGCCGTTCACCAAAATCGACCAGATGTGGACGTTGCTGAAGAGTTCTGTGCCGGATTATCAGGGCAAACTACAGCCATCAGCAGCTCACCACTTTCGAGCAGTTGTCCGCCACCACGTGACTCCTCTATGGACTTCCCGTTCACTATTCAGGAGCTCAAAGCAGCACTCGCTTCATGCAAATTTACCTCTGCACCAGGACCTGACGGAATCTCCTACAGAGCCCTGTGTCATCTGGGTGAGCGCGCGAGAATAGCTCTACTTCAGCTATATAATGATTGTTGGCTAGAGGGCACTGTCCCCTTAAGTTGGAAAACTAGTCGTCTAGTACCATTACTGAAACCTGGCAAATCACCATTGGTACTCTCCTCCTATCGCCCGATCGCATTGGCCAGTTGCGTGGGTAAAGTGATGGAGAGAATGATTCTCGGCCGACTCGAGTGGTACTTGGAGTATCATCAGATCTACCCAAATGCCATGGCTGGCTTTCGACGTGGTCGATCATCGATCGATAACGTCATCGACCTAGTCACGTACGTTGAACACGAGAAAGGCCGTAAGCGTCTTTGCGCCTCTCTGTTCCTTGACGTCAAAGGAGCCTATGATAACGTGACACATGAATCCGTCCTTGCCACACTAGAAGAGATTGGAGTGGGTGGCCGAATGCTTAAGTGGATACGCAGTTATCTCCAAATGCGATCCTATTTTGTGAGTACAGAGACTGGGAACACGTCTACACATTTCAGTTGTCGTGGCGTCCCTCAGGGTGGTGTACTGAGCCCCGTGCTATTCAATATAACACTAATTGCTCTCCATATGCACTTACCAAACAATATTTATCTATCAACATACGCTGATGACATCTGCATATGGACATCTGCGGTAACTCGCTTGCAGTTACGAGCGAGAATACAGAGAGCTGCTACTTCAACTGCTTTGTATCTACGCAATCAAGGCCTGGAAATTTCCTCCGGAAAGTGCGCTCTTCTGGCATTTACGCGCAAACCCATGTCAAATTACAGAGTGTCAATTAACGGTCAAAATATACCATATCGTCGATCTCACAAATTTCTGGGTGTCATAGTCGACAGAGACTTATCATGGAGCTCTCATGTGTCGTATTTCAAAAAGCGATTGACAGGCATATGCCATCTTTTCAAGTTTCTCGCTGGAAAGACTTGGGGAATGCAGCCTAATGCTATGTTACGACTGTACAGGGTGCTTTTCCTTGGCTTTTTACGATACAGTCTACCTGCATTATCAAACGCCAGCAAAACAAGTCGACGCATGATACAAAGCGTTCAGGCTCAGGCGCTTCGAATATGTCTAGGTCTGCCTCAGAGTGCCTCAACAATGGCGACTATAGCTATAGCCAAAGACCACCTCGTGCAGACCCATATTGAAATTGAAGCTTTGAGGATACACATAAGGCATGTGGGCCGGAATCCCCATCACCACCTAGCCTCTCTACCAGTGGATAGACCTCATACTTCCTTTTGTCGAACAATAACTACACATGGTGACTCCCTCCCAACTGGTTTTACGTCCGCGGCGAGACCTTCAATTCCTCCATGGTGCCTCAAACAGCCAGTCATCTACCTTACAATACCAGGCATTCAGAAAAAAGGTGATTTCTCAAAACCAGCCCTCAAGCAGCTCGCATTACTTCTGCTTTACGAGAAGTACCAAGACTGCACCCACGTCTACACCGACGGCTTCGTCCTGCCAAACAGCTCAACTGCGGCGGTCTTTATTCCAACGCACGCCACAACCATCAAATTCAGGACAGCTCATGCAACCACAACAACGGCAGCAGAGCTTGCAGCGCTTCGCGCTGCGCTGCGTTTCATTAACGACCAAAGCACGCAACGGTGGACGATTTTTTGCGACTGCAAGGCGGCACTGCAGTCACTTCTGTCAAATCTACGCCGTGGTCCACACGAGCAGTTGGTATTTGAAACAGCAGAAATGCTACACCACATAACAGAGAAAGGGCACCACGTTATATTTCAGTGGTTGCCAAGCCACTGTGGAATTATCGGTAACGAACGAGCTGATCAAGCAGCCCGTTCAGCCCATACAGAAGACAACGACCAGTCAATACCTCTCTCAAGAACGGACGCTGCTAGGAGGCTCCGAATGCTTGCTCGCCAACGCTCCATGGCTCTTTGGAATGAGCCTCTCTTTACGCATGCAAGATTACGATCCCTTGATCCAACGTTAAGCATGCAGCTTCCAACAAAAATTCGACGAGGCGACGCTACTGCTCTTTGCAGACTATGGTTGGGAGTCGCGTTTACCCGTGCGTACGCGTTCCGCATAGGTATGGCCGACACCGCCGACTGTGCACACTGCGGAGATGAAGAAACAATTCGACATATCCTGTGTGACTGCCCGAAATACAATCTGGAAAGACAACACCTTTCTAATAAACTAAACAGGTTAGATGACCAGCCGCAGTCAGAAGAAAGGATACTGCGCCATCGTCCTGACTCATCGTCACAGAAGAAAGCCGTGCAAGCGCTACTGGGCTTCTTACGAACTACTGGCCTGTCGGAACGCCTCTGAGTGGACTGATTTTGTGTGTGCGTGTGTGTCGGTGTTTTTCTCTTATTTTTTTAACTCTCCCTTTCTCTTTCAACCCCCTATTCCCTAACCCCAGTGTTGGGTAGCATACCGGATACTAGCATCTGGTTAACCTCCCTGCCTTCCTCTTTTCTCGTTTCTCTCTCTCTTGAGTCAAGCGTTTGGACGTGGTTCGGCGTTTTCGCGCAAATCGAGTAGTTGTGCGCACATCGTGCTTACCAAGCATGCCGTGAACACTGGCGTCGCAAATGTATGACTCATTGTCCGATGTAACCTGCAGCCTTCACGTAAGAGCATAGAGGCTATTCCATCGCGCCAAAAAGGCGCTAGGGGGCAGTTACATGGAAGTTATGTCGCTAGTGTACATATCATGCGCATAGCGATCGTTGGCGTGTTCACTGTGCGCTGGATTATATAACTAGATGAGTCACGGATATATAACGTTTCTTAGAATGATATGAAAGTGGATAGCTGACACTTTCGCCCCATTTGGCGCTGTCATGACGCTTGTATCAGAGGTTTTCCCGAAAACACTTCGAACTGGTGTGCTTCTGCGGGAATTCTTGCCTGCTATGCATAATGCCTGGGTTTGATTATGGATCGAGCAGTGATTTTAAAGAAGACTGGCTTTCTTGGGGTGCTGACCCGCAGGTCGCGGGTTCGATTCTCGGTTGCGACAGCTGCATTTCCGATGGAGGCGGAAATGTTGTAGGCCCGTGTGCTCCGATTTGGGCGCACGTTAAAGAACCCCAGGTGGTCGAAATTTCCGGAGCCCTCCACTACGGCGTCTCTCATCATATGGTGGTTTTGGGACGTTAAACCCCACAAATCAAATCTTGGGGTACTTGCACGCCGCAATTTTGGTCTGTCTGTCTTCTTGTCTGTCCCACGATTCAGCCACACGGCCAAAGTTGAATTATTTTTTGAACGTTCAGCCATCTTGAACAGGTGGCTGCATTCATGCTGGTGAACATTGTCGATCAAAACGCAAATATTATGCATATTTCAGGCACAACATCAACACGTAAGTATTAGGTGGTGTGTTTCTTTACTAAAAACACACAGATACGTAATTCTAAAGACCTTAGTGTTTCTTACGCTTCGCTATAAAATGTGACCCTATGCACAAAAAAGCCCTCTTCCGACGATATGGTGCTGCCGTCTTGCCGGGGCCCTGGTTCACAAACCCCGGCAGAAGACTCGTCTTCGTACGAAGACGCAGATACGCGGCTATTTTTTATTCTTTGCTACCATCGGCGGTGGGTTTTTTTTTTTTTAATCCACCGCCGACTCCGACACTGCAATTTTGTATCACAACTTTCTTCACACTGCCGGGTTGCAAAGCCTCGGTTGATGTAGGCACACATGGAGAGATAACTTTATTGCGGAATGTTCAACCCACTGAACCCACCACCGACTGCGGCACCGAATTTTTTTCTATCACAAGTCTCTTCACACTGCCGGGTTGCAAAGCCTTGGTTGATGTAGGCACACATGCAAATATAACTTTATTGATAAAGGATTGAGATGAGAGGTCATGAGCTCAATGGGTGGGGCCAAGTATAAGGCTCTACTGGCTACTGCCTGACGTGACCCAGGAACACAAGCTATACCTCTGGGTCGGAGATGGCGAGCTCCTCGCCTCCCATTACTAGAAAGCATTGAAGAAATTTTATTGAGGCAAGAAGGCACCTAAATTAGGCAGTTGGTTTCGGCATCTCCACGATATGCGCAGAGGTGATTTTCTTTCTGGTGGTGGTGGAACACATCTCGCTTTTTTTCAGTGCTTTTGTGGACTTTTCGCTGCAGTTGTGGGGTGTATTGCCCCGCACATTGCGGTAATGGATGTACAACCTCACGAGGTGACGCCCGACTCCGGTTCGACCACGGTCACTACCTCGAGGAAGCGACGAAACACATCCAGCGAGAGCAATGACACTGAGCTGTACTCCGCATCTTGCGACGAGTCCTCAGATGACGGCTTTCAACCTGTCCTGCACCGCAAGGCCAACCGACGGATCGTCAATCTATCGTCGATGTCAAGTACGGCCACCGTGAAAACGGCGCCTCAGCGATGACCCCATTTCATCCTGTTCGTGCCAAAGAACGCTACCGAAAGTCTGCGTGCTTTGAACAGGCAAGCGCTTTCACTCTATTTTGAGAGTACTGTGTCAAACTAGATCAAAGACGTACGACTAAATACAAGAAGAAACATCCGGGCTGTCGATGTGCTGCACCCGAGTGCGCTGAGCACGCTGCAACAAGTAACACAACTGGGAAACATTGCAGTTAGGTCCATCATACCAGCCGATGGTGCGACCTCATCAGGAGTCACAATATTAACACAGAAATCTCAAACGCAGACCTTCCAGTACTTATAAAACCAGTGAGTCAAGACACCGTCATTGTCAGCGTTGGATGCCTTCGTAACACACGTTGTGTGAGAGTAACGTTCATAGGTGACTGTCTTCCTTCATACGTGAAGGTTGGCCACTTTCGCCAACAAGTTCAGCCATTTATTCCCAAACCTCTGCAACGCTTTCACTGTCAGAAAGTCGGCCATGCAGAGGGTGTTTGTAGGAGCTCCGCAGCGTGCCCCCGGTGTGCCGAACAACATGCTGTAGACAACATTAGCGCAACCACACGGAAGTGTCATAACTGTCAGGGTGCTCACAAGGCTTCTTCCAAAGAATGTCCACACATAAAGACAGAATTTTCCACTCTGAAGCAAATAATACGAGACAGCTCAACCCACAAAGAAACCGCTGGGAAAATCCGGCGAAGACGACGTCGCCGTCGCAGGTCTTCACGTCGGACAGCGCCAACTTCAGGCAATAAGTGGACGCATCAGGAATAATCGCCAGCTGCAGTTTCCAGCACGGCAAACGCAGGCGTTGAAAAAGAGCAAAGGGGCAGATCAGTCTCTGCGTACACAACGCGCAGAAGAACCGCAGCATAAGCCGTCTTCTTCAGAGCAAGCTGCTGCGATGGAGGACTCGCGTAACACAGATCAGCAAGTGATAGCTCTTCTGCGACCCTTGATTAACGACATGCGCTTGTTGTTAAGCAATGTGCATGCAACGTCAGCTAGAAATGCATTGTAATTACTGGACGCTTTGAGTCCAGTATTTGCAGAACTTGAGTAATAAATGGCTCAGCAGCCACTGTTTTTCAAAGAAGAGGTCCGAAAGGCAGCAATTCTTCAAAGGAATGCCCGTGGACTGAGATCACGCATCGCCGATTTCTGTCGGTTCGTATACACCAATAAGTTCGCCATCATTGTCATCTGCGAGCCAAATTCGCTGAATGAAATCAGACTTTCTGGTTGTGAGTCATTCATGTCGTCTACAACTGCGGACATTAGAGAATTTCTAATGTTTATTTTTCCCGACCTCACCTACATTCATCATCTGGTGTTACCTCACCACGACAATCAATATATATGTAAACAGTGAGGAAAAGACTTACCGTCACGATTGTGGGTGCCTTCCTCTCTCCGTCAACCCGTTTCGACCATACACGACTGCAAGGTACCATGTCAGGAACTCTTCACCAATGCATTATAATCGGCGACTTCAACGCTCATCATACAATCTTGGGAAGTTCGAAGACCAATGCTAAAGGGAGAAAGTTGGTGTCCTTAGCCTCCGACAACGAACTCTTCTTGCTAAATGACGGTAGTCCACCGTTTCTGCGTGATTCAAAGCACAACAGCTGCCTTGACCTGGCCTTTACCTCACGAGGGCTCGTCAGGCATGCTGAGTGGTTTCCACACATAAAAATGCATGAAAGTGACCACATTCCCACTTACGTCAAAATTGAAGGATTGTCCCATGCTAAGATACGCGATAGCATTTAAAGAGTGGACTGGCTGAAATTTCAGTCTCGCATGGAAGAGCAATGCGAATCAAACAGATTGACATAGAGGAGATAATCAAAAGCGCAATACACGACACTACGTGTACTATCACATGCTCTCCCAAACCTTTATGACAATTGTGGAAGGCGGTATGAGGTCTCCGCACAAAACCCACTCAGTGGTCACCATTCAGGACTCTCGCACTTTCTGAACTGGGAAGCGTCATTGACGTGGCAGAATACTTCTGTGCTACATTATCTGGGCCACTCACAGCGCCCGATAGCCTATCGCCCTCGACCAACATTCCACAAACACTGGATTCCCGCATGGATATGCCTTTTTTTTATTGTTGAACTCAGAGCAGCACTAGCTTTGCGTGGACGCACATCGGCACCAGGGCCCAATAGAATTTCTTATAGCTCTGTGTCATCTGGGCGAACGCGCCAGAATTCTGCTCCTGGAGTTGTACAACAAATCCTGGCAAGATGGGACGCTCCCGACGAGCTGGAAGACAAGTCGCCTAGTTCCACTTCTGAAGCCAGGCAAGTCACCGTTGGAGCTCTCATCCTATCGCCCGATCGCATTGACCAGTTGTGTAGGCAAAGTTACAAAGACGATCTTGGGACGCCTGGAGTGCAACAACATCTATCCAGATGCCATGGAAAGATTTCGGCGTGGCCAATCATGGATCGACAACGTAGTCAACCTGGTCACTTACGTCCAGCACGAGAAAGGCCGTAAGCGTTTCTGCGCATCTTTGGTCCTAGACGTCAAAAGGGCGTATGACAACGTTACGCATGAAGCAGTTCTCACCGCTATCGAAGATGTAGATGTAGGTTATCGGATGTATCGCTGCATACGTATAGTTATTTGTCAATGCGATCCTTCTTTGTGAGCACTGAAGATGGTCAAACGTCTCCACATTACAGTTACCATGGCGTCCTCCAGGGTGGCATACTCAGCCCTGTGCTGTTCAATCTTACGCTAATTTCTCTCACTGAGCATCTGCCAAGCACCGTCAGGCTTTCAATGCACGCAGATGATATCTACGTTTGGGCATCAGCTGTAACACGCCTGTAGTTGGGAGCGAGAATTCAAAAAGCTCCCACTGAAACATTACGTTACCTCCGAAATCGAGGCTTGGAAATTTCTTCCGAGAAATGGGCCCTCGTAGCTTTTACACGCAAGCCTATGAATCATAAGTACACCATAAACACCAATGGTCAAACTGTACCATACGTTCGATCGCACAACTTTTTGGACATCATAATTGACATGAATCTATCATGGAGCGATCACGTTTCGTACATAAAAAAACGGTTCATAGACATCTGTAATCTACTGAACTTCTTTGCGGGGAAGACTTGGGAAATGTCACCCAGTGCAATGCTACAGCTGTACAGGGTACTTTTTCTCGGTTTTCTGCGGTGCAGCTTACCGGCAATGACCAATGCAAGCTAAACAAGCCTACGAACGTAGGCTTGTTTAGACCCAGAGTGCCCAGACCCAGGCACTCCGCATTTGCCTCGGCTTGCCTCGTAGTGCTTCGACAATGGCTTCTATAGCAATCGCCGGTGATCAACACATATTGACGTTGGGACTCTCAGGACACATATAAGACGCATTTCTAGGACAACCTGCCACCACCTAGCCTCTTTACCAGCAGACAGACGACGTTCGTCTTTTTGCCAAAAGGTTACCACGTATCACGACTATTTGCCAGCATGCTTCACACCCACCACCAGGCCTACGACTCTTCCTTGGTGCTTGACTCAGGCCAAAATCAAGTTAACGATACCTGGTATCCAGAAAAAAAAGCAGATATGTCGTCACCTGCTCTTAGGCAGCTTGCTCTGCTCTTGTTATACGAGACATATCAAGGCTGTATACACGTATACACTGACGGCTCTGTTTTACAGAATAGTTCAACGGCATCATTTGTTATAGTAATAAAAGACAAAACAAGCAAATTCAAAACCTCCCACCTTACGACATCAACGAGAGCGGAGCTCACAGCTCTTCGTGCCGCATTGCAATTCATCAGCGATCAACAGCCACAAAAATGGACAATCTTCAGTGACTCAAAGGAGGCACTGCTATCCCTTCTATCACCTTTTCACCACCACCTATCACCATCTCATTGAGAAAACACATGAAATAGCATTTCAATGGCTTCCTAGTGATTGTGAAATGATTGGCAAAGAACGGGCCAATCGAGCTGCGTGTTTGGCTCATAATAAAAGCGATCAAATATCGATTCCGCTCTCTAGAACTGACACAGCACGTAAACTCCGTATGCTTGCTCTCAACTGCATCAAGTTGCAATAGAACGAGTCGCATTTCCCCCATGCACGATTATGTACCTTAGACCCAACTCCGAGTCTTCAAATTCTTCCAGAACTTCGCCCACGAGACGCTACTATGCTGAGCATATTATGGTTAGGTGTCGTATTTACTAATGCGTTCGCCTTCCGCATAGGAATGGCCGAAACTGCTGCATGTGACTATTACGGCAGGGACGAAACAACTTGGCACATTTTGTGTGAATGCCCACAATACTGCTCGCCCAGACAGTCACTCTGCAATGCACTAGACGAGCTAGGGGGTCAGATAAGCTCCCAGGAATTTTCCTCCTCATGGGACCACCCTACCTCTTTCATTCTCTTCATCAGATATGAGAGCCAGTATAAATATCACGAGGCATATTTATATAACCGAGTTAAAATTGTATACAGTAAAAAGAAAAAGAAAACGTATACAGTAAAAAGAAAAAGAAAAAGTGACAGTGGAATGAAATCCTTGTATGGACAAGGATTTCATTCCATCACAAGATTTTGCCAGGAAGCCTTGACACAAGTTGCGCTCCTTGTACATGAACTCCAGTGCTCGCAAACGGACAACATAAAACGTGCACTGGGAGGCCAAGGCACTGCGCTCTTAGACTACCAATAACACTACCTACATTTACTTTGACCTCTTCACCATTTTGTTACGGATACTGTAATACTTATTATCAATGCGTGTACACAATGTTGAAGACAGCAGCTAAAGCCACCACTTACAGAGAGCAATACGAGTGTCACGCAACGAATCAAGGAGTCACACAAGTTTCAGAGTGAAACTGTATGCGGTTATCCGAATCATACGTTCGGTGAGAGCAAGATAACGTGTGAAATCCACGTTGAGCGTTCTGCACACCAAGAAATTCTGGCTTTGCAAAAATTAAGTGGCACGGGTTACCGACTCGATGCGTTTTGCTGGTCGCGGTACAAGACTTCCATGCGGGTGCTCATTGACTGACCGAAATTCGACCTGTGTACGTGTCATATTCATGGCTACTCGTGTGCGTTCATTCAAAGGTACACATTCAAATTTTTTGTGCACCTTTGGAAGTTAGTGGACTCTGCGTTCTCTTGAATCCTTTATATCAATACATCACTATTTCGAATTGCCTAATAATAACGTCAGAATTTCATCTGATAGGGTATCGTAAATGTGGGGAAAGTTTTGCACTCTTCATTCAGGGGAGGCGGAAATACTTCACTGACCAAAGAATTCGGGCGCGTTCACGTTCCAAGGTCCCCACACGACTGTATGCATGAATTCTGTTTAGATGTTTCTCGATGACGGCTTTCACCTCTGCACTATAGCCCACCAGCACGCACGCCGTTGCGGGTTCGTGTCATACCTGTGAAACGTCGTCATCTTCATCGGTTCGCGGGGTGCTCGAGACATCACAAGATAGTAAGCAGTTCGGTGCTCACCAACCTTCATCGCTCGGTTTTCTCGCTCTGTTTTCGTACTGGCGTCAACAGACAATTTCACAGCAGGTGCCGAAGTCCGCCCTGAAAACTCCTCACCGGTTGGCAATGGGTAAAAATTCCTTACTTTAGGACACATTGCAATAGGTCTAGAACCTATAGACCTGTCGCTGACTACACGTCGAACATGAAACGCGGAAAGCATCATTCTTTGTGTGCTTAAGACATTGTGTTGACTTCGCGACTTTTTTATTTCTTTTTTTAGCAGTAACGTGCGTGCATGGCCGTACCTCCGGCTGACCTCCAGCTTTCTGGCACCGGCGGCAAAGCTATCGGCAGCCTATTCCGACTTTCAAATCTCACGAACCCGTTGCCGAGCAAGGGCCGACATCAGCGAAGGGAAGCTTGTTGGTCCAGTTTTCTGCTGTAGATACGTTTATCCCTCTTACAGTACATCGTGTAAAGAGAGAACAAATAAGCTGCTGAATCAAAGTCAGACCATAATTTCGTCATATGCTTAGAATTCTCACAAACAACGCTGAAAAACCCCTACATTACTTGGGAAAGGCACTGCTTGAGAATACTAACAAGAATTAATTGCTCAATCGAGCAATACAATACAATGCTCGATCCTATACTTTCATCTCTTACATGTAGAACTGTTTGCAGGTCAGACAGTCATTGCCTGCCCTGTGCCAGGTCAAGCGTGGCTTCGAGACCCAGCTCAATTTATAGACACACTGCCGCTGAGTCATGGATGGCCAATGAGTGGACTTTGGGCAGCCTGGATCCCAGAATGTCTCTTCTACCAGCTGCACCACGCCATTGCCACATTAGTGGGGCGTTTTCAGTAGCCGCCACTTCAGTCCGACTACCTGCGGTGGTGGACCCTCGTGATGGACGCCCAAGCAAATGTGAAATGCCCAAGTGAGCACCTTCTATCACTCCTGTGCCGCTGAAGAAGACAGCTATCGAGGAGGCGCGCGGCCAACATGCAGAGCGCACCAAATACCTGCTTCTTTTTACTCGATTTGACTTTACTTGCAACAATAAACATGTTTTGTGCAATCTAATATCGGCTATTGTGTCTGCTCAAGAGAACGAAAGAGGGAAGGTGGTGACATGAGAATGGAAAATTACTGAGAGCTTAGCCCGCTCGATTGCCATAATTCAAGGAAAGGTTGCTGTACCAGACATATCCGACATGCTTTTTCTTGAGATAATGCATCTGTTTAATCGTTGATACAGTACGTATTAAATCAAATTATATCTACTCCGCACTAACTTTGAATGGTGCAGTACGCATTGAAATTGGGATCAGATAGATGTGACGTCTTCCAAAATCCAAAATGTCCCCAGGACCCTTGAAACGTCAGTGCAACTATATGTAATAATCAACGCGCCTTTTCCTCAAATCTGAGATGGCACGAGTTTAGAAACACGCTTTGAGTAAACAACAAAAAATTATTCCGAGTAACGATTTGCCTCCGCAATGCGTAACCTTTACCAACAGTGTGATCGATACCAATAAAAAGAGTGTTTTAAGAGGAAATCCTTCACCCTGCCGCGGTGGTCTAGTGGCTAAGGTACTCGGCTGCTGACCCGCCAGTCGCGGGATCGAATCCCGGCTGCGGCGGCTGCATTTCTAATGGAGGCGGAAATGTTTAGGCCCGTGTGCTCAGATTTGGGTGCACGTTAAAGAATCCCAGGTGGTCGAAATTTCCGGAGCCCTTCACTACAGCATCTCTCATAATCATATGGTGGTTTTGGTATGTTAAACCCCACATATCAATCAATTCGTACCGGTTTAAAGCCGGTACGCACCGATGATCTCACCAGAGAAGGATTGGCCACCCTGGTGCAGTATCTGGCCACCCCCTCCCGTAGGCATTCTTCAATTAACTCACGGCCCTCAGTCCCCACCAGCTGCGGAGCAACTGACCACGGCGGCGGTCAGATCTGCGAAACAGCAGAGGGTGCTAGGAATCTCTGGATACGGACAGGCCACCATTGGAACTTGAACTTAGCAACGTTTAACGTTAGAACGTTATCTAGTGAGGGAAGTCTAGCTGTATTATTCGAGGAGCTAGAAGGCATTAAATGGGATATAATAGGGCTGAGTGAGGTTAGGAGGATAGATGAGGCCTATACTGTGCTACAGAATGGGCACGTCATTTGCTATCGGGGCTTGGCAGACAGAAGAGAACTGGGAGTAGGGTTCCTAATTCACAGAAACATAGCTGGCAACATAGAGGAACACTATAGCATTAATGAAAGGGTGGTAGGCATTGTAATTAAACTGAATAAAAGATACAAAATGAAGGTAGTACAGGCTTACGCGCCTACATCCAGCCATGATGACGCTTCAGTTGAAAGCTTCTATGAAGACGTGGAATCGGCAATGAGTAAGGTGAAAACACAGTATACTATAGTAATGGGCGACTTTAATGCAAAGGTTGGGAAGAAGCAGGCTGGAGACCAGGCAGTAGGAGATTATGGCATCGGCACTAGAAACGCCAGAGGAGAGCTACTAGTAGAATTCGCAGAACGCAATAATCTGCGTATTTTGAATACCTTCTACCGAAAACGAGAAAACCGCAAGTGGACATGGAGGAGCCTTAGTGGCGTAAATAAGAACGAAATAGACTTTATAATGACTGCACACCCAGGAGTCGTGCAGGATGTGGAAGTGGTTGGCAAGGTAAGATGCAGTGACCATAGAATGGTACGGGCTCGAATCCGCCTAGACTTGAAGAAGGAACGACAGAAACTGATACGCAAGAAGCAAATCAATGAGCTAGCACTGAGAGGGAAAGTACAGGAATTCAGAGTGTCACTGCAGAACAGGTACTCTGCTATTAGCGAGGAAACCAACCTTAGCATAGATACAATGAATGATAATCTGACGAGTATCATCACGGAGTGTGCAGTGGAAGTTGGAGGCAGGGTAGCTAGACAGGACACCGGCAAGCTTTCCCAGGAAACGAAGAACCTAATTAAGAAGCGTCAAATCATGAAAGTGTCAAGTACAACAGACAAAATAGAACTGGCAGAGCTTTCGAAGCTGATTAATAGACGTAAAGTATGCGATGTAAGAAGGTATAACATGGAGAGAATTGAGCACGCTCTGAAAAACGGAGGAAGCGTCAAAGCAGTGAAGAGGAAACTTGGGATAGGCAAAAGGCGGATGTATGCACTAGGGGACAAAGAAGGCAAATTAACTACCAATATGGATAGGATAGTTAAAATAGCGGAGGAGTTTTACAGAGATCTGTACAGTAGCCGAGACAACCACGACCTTAATACTATAAGAACTAGCAGTAACCCAGACGACACCACACCGGTAATGATAGAAGAAGTCAGAAAAGCTTTGGAGAGCATGCACAGAGGCAAAGCTGCTGGTGAGGATCAAGTAACATCAAATCTGCTGAAAGATGGAGGACAGATTGTGTTAGAAAACCTAGCCACTCTATTTACGAGGTGTCTCCTTACGGGAAAAGTACCAGAGTCTTGGAAGAACGCTAACATCATCTTAATACATAAGAAAGGAGATGACAAGGACTTGAAGAATTACAGGCCGATCAGCTTGCTCTCTGTAGTATACAAGCTATTTACAAAGGTAATTGCTAGCAGAGTAAAGAAAACATTAGAATTCAATCAACCAAAGGAACAAGCAGGATTTAGAACAGGCTACTCAACAATTGACCACATTCATACTATCAATCAGGTAATAGAGAAATGCTCAGAGTATAACCAACCACTATACATAGCCTTCATAGATTACGAGAAGGCGTTTGATTCAGTAGAAATATCAGCCGTCATGCAGACACTGCGGAATCAGGGCGTAGATGAAATATATATAAACATTCTGGAAGAAATCTACAGGGGATCAACTGCTACCATAGTGCTTCATAAAAAAGTAACAGAATACCAATAAAGAAGGGTGTAAGGCAGGGGGACACAATCTCCCCAATGCTATTCACTGCGTGCTTACAGGACGTTTTCAGAAGCCTAGAATGGGAACAGTTAGGGATAAGAGTTAATGGAGAGTACCTCAGTAACCTGCGCTTCGCCGATGACATTGCATTGCTGAGTAACTCAGGGGACGAATTGCAACTCATGATTACGGAGTTAGACAAGGAGAGCAGAAAGGTGGGTCTTAAAATTAATCTGCAGAAAACGAAAGTAATGTACAACAACCTCGGAAAGGAGCAGCGCTTTGCGATAGGTAATAGTGCACTTGAAGTGGTAAAAGACTATGTCTACTTAGGGCAGGTAATAACCGCAGAGCCTAACCACGAGAATGAAGTAACTAGAAGAATAAGAATGGGGTGGAGCACATTCGGCAGGCACTCTCAAATTATGACAAGTAGATTGCCACTGTCCCTCAAGAGGAAGGTATATAACAGCTGTATCTTGCCGGTACTTAGCTACGGAGCAGAAACCTGGAGACTCACAAAGAGGGTTCAACTTAAATTGAGGACGACGCAGCGAGCAATGGAAAGAAAAATGGTAGGTGTAACCTTAAGAGATAAGAAGAGAGCAGAGTGGATTAGGGGACAAACGGGAGTTAAGGATATCATAGCTGCAATAAAGAAGAGGAAATGGACATGGGCCGGGCATGTAGCACGTAGACAGGATAACCGCTGGTCATTAAGGGTCACCAACTGGATTCCCAGAGAAGGGAAGCGGGGTAGGGGGAGACAGAAGGTTAGGTGGGCAGATGAGATTAAGAAGTTTGCGGGTATAAATTGGCAACAGCAAGCACAGGACCGGGTTAACTGGCGGAACATGGGAGAGGCCTTTGTCCTGCAGTGGACGTAGACAGGCTGATGATGATGATGATGATCAATCAATTCTATTGATCTGTTTTTAACTTTCTGCTGCTACTGAACTTTATGATGAGAGGTATAGCTATACTAATATAGGCACCTGTACTTATTTGACATTTGACCCTAGCTAATGCGTAAAAGCGATACAGTACACCTCAAGCTGCTTCACATGCAGATCAGAGGGTATAGTGATTGTAGGTTTGGATACCGAGTGCCCGCTTCTAGGTGCTGGAAATGGTGTGCACTTGTGCTGTGAGTCCTGTAAACAATGGTATGTCGTTGGAAGTAAATATCCCAGGTATGAGTTGAGGTGACGGAACTGCGCGCTTGGACAGCCGCTCTTAGACAGGCACTCTTGGAGTCAAATTGGCTACATTATGGTGGAAAAAGTGGAAAGAGGGTTAACTTCTTTCCTTACTTCCTTCATTCCTTCCCTCCTTCCCTCTTTCTTCCCTCTTTTCTTCCCTCTTTTCTTCCCTTCTTCCTTCCTTCCTTTCTTCCTTCCTTTTCATCCTCATATTTTTCCCACTTCTCATTATGCTACACTCTACGTGATTGCGTTATGGTCTACTTTCCCACCTCCTCTTCGTCCTCCCGTAAGTAATCTTCCCCTTACTCTCTTTTACCATCCTCTTGCTTAGGAGCAGAGTTTTCAGGTCATATAATCCCAGTTTAAATAGCGACAAAATTCCACATGTGTAAGAAAGTGCGGCTGACTAAATGCCATAGAAAGGGCAACGTTATTGTGCAGAAAAACATCACCTTCGTTCAAGCACTGGGAATGTTTTCTCAAAGTACATCACGCAGCCACTCTAGTCATTTAATGTAAAAGCGTCGATTGACCATGCGAATTCATGGTAGAAGTTTTACTTTTATCAATAATCAAAAATCTTAAAGAGAACAAAGCTTGTTGCACATGGAATGTTTGACTTGAGCTATAGCATAACTGACGCAGGCACATCTTCATTTTATGATCTTTCCGAGAAAGCAATGTGGTAACCAGACGAAACTTTGGTGAACTCATTGATACGACATGGTGAAATGTAGAAAGCAGGTTCTGTTCCAGGCGTAGGCAAGTCGCCTTCAGCCTGTATAAAAAGAAGAATTGTTTCTTTTGCCCCTCTCCCCCTCGTATGCAGTAAACCATCCGACATCTTCGCCGGCTCAAGGCAGACTGGTTGTACGAACACTCTGCCTTCAAGTGAAACACAATCAGGCGCCACGGGTATTCAGCGGTTACGGTGAAATTTTAGACCTAGCAGCAGTCGATTAGACGTGCGTGGCAGGAGATTCAAACATCAGCCTTTTAATATTCGTAAACGCGCACTTCGCCCTTTTTGACAATACCCTATTGATGTGCTATACTATCGATCTTTACCTCAAAAAAACCCTAAATATTGTTTCGCGAGGTCATAAAAATGCCTTCCATAGGAATCCTCCCTTTCACGCGTACCCTATTTTAATTTTTACGTGACACCGTAGAGTACACCATTTCAACGCTAGATGGAGCTACGAGGGCTTGACGGCTGCCGCACCCAGAACAAAACTGGCCAGGGAACTTTTTTTTACTAAGCGATTCATACACGCTCTATACCATTATGAACTAGACATATACCAGTCCCTAAATCCCATAAATCAATTAGATATCTTCAAGCCCGTCTCAACGGTAGCGATTCAAATGCGGTAAAACAGCCGATATTTCCGAGAGCGCCCATAGGCGTTGTGCATTATCTTTTAATAAGCTTGGGAACTCGCACTATTGCAACTACAATACTGTAATTCCGGCAGAAGGTTTATACAGTTGCTACTTGAAACCACGAAAGTAATGAAAAAGTCAGAAAGGGAGAGGTGTTATTATCGTTTTGCTCCCATAGAGTGACGAGGGGTCCCGCCCCCACCGTGCGGGAAAGCGCGCCTCCTGCTCGTGAGCCGGCATCCTACATTAAACTGCACTCAAGTTATTGTATCTCATACGCTTTAATTGTATTATCACACAATTTACAATAGACCACAAGTTACCCTACTAGAGAAGAGCACTTGCAGAACAGATCAGTATCCTTCTGTCTACACCACATACGAATAAGAACAACAAATCATTCATTAACGTCTTGCATGATCAGCCATAAGTTAGCTCACCACTATTTCAAAGCATGTCACCTATGCGTGTGTTTCCCTTTTCAAAGAGAGGACAATACAGAAGAAACAAAATAATAGTAATCAGTGGGAAATGGAGATATCAAATATAAAAATATTTGATTAGTTGATCGTATAATTTGACGGGTGCGGCTGACTGTGGGATTGAATTATTCCATAGTTAACGAAACTTTTTGTGAGCAGCTAAGAAAGCCTAAGTAATCATGTTCGTAAATCACAACAAAGAAATTCACAAAGAACTATTTTTGGTTTACAATAAATATTATCAGAGCTATTTCCTACTGAGATTGGCTCTTGAAAAGGAACAGGAGAGCACTGAAAAATCAAGATTTGAAAACAAAACAACATTGCCATTAATAGGGTCACCTAAAGGCCATTTCACATGACACAAAAAGAAGTGATTTTCAGTCTGCCGATTCGCTCGCAGCGAAAAAAAAAAGGATAGTTTGCTCCCGCCACAGCGGTCTGCGGTGAGCTACCAGCATGTTGGAAATTTTCGCTCCGATCGCAGCGGCGAGAACGATTTCTGTTCGGGACCCGTCGGAATAGGGTCGGAGTGGCCAAGCTGTCGAAATTGCGTTGACGTGTTTGTTTTGGTAATGGCCTCTGTGGCGCATTTTAAAGTGTAGTTAGATTGAAAAGTGTTCTTAAATGACAAAACGCTAGGGCTCTTCGTTACTAATCATGGAAACCTAATAGTATTGCCACTAGTACTAGTTCTGCAAGTATTGTTTCCATAGATACTGACAGGCTTGTATGTGCCGCTGTTCAAAAGAGGACGAAGACGCCCTTGCGGAGAAGACGATAAAGCCGTGTTGCCATTGATCTGGGTGTACAAGACACGCGATGTTTAGACATGGCTGTTAATTCGTGGTGCACAGAAAAAATTATGGTTGGAGATTTTAATTCTCACCACACTAGTTGGGGTTTTAGGACTGATCAATGTGGACAACGCTTGTGGGACTGGTCTATAGACCATAATTTATCATGCCTCAACGCTAGAACTCCCACATTTATCCGAGACCGATCCCGCTCTGCCTTAGATTTGAGTTTTATAAGCTCGGGTATTTCTAGCGTATCTTGGACTACTCTAGACTGCGCCACCAACAGTGACCATTTACCAGTACTGTTTGAAATTTCTTGCCCCATTATTCCATCTTGCTCCCAAGCTCGAACCTTTATCAATTATTCCAAATTTAAAAATGACCTAGAAGTTGCTTTGACTACTCCCACTGAAGACAACGATGAAAATAAAGCCATGAAATTAAGTGCGGTAATTAAAAGAACGTTCAAAAAAGCAGAATTTTCTATTGAGTCTGATACGAGAAAGCCTTGTAGCCAGTGGTGGAATTCTGAGTGCTCTCGTGATCATAGACGACGACAAGCAGCTTGGAAGCAGCTAATTCATAATCAGTCCCCCAAAAATTGGGCAGATTACAAGTTTATTGCTGCTACATTTAAGCGCACCGTGGCTAAAGCTAAAGAAGACTATGACAAAAAACATTTCGACTTTCTTTCCAAACCTAGAAATAAGAAAGCGTTATTCCGATATATGAGATCGCGCAAAATTCTGCCGTCTCTAGCTAACTCTGATTATGACAGGTTATCGACGGAAGAAATGACTAATTCGTTGGAGACAATCGGAAGAGGTCTAGCTAACAGATTTTCGTCGACTTTGACAATCAACTGGCAAAAGTCCTCTATAAAGACTGACTACGAAAAAGTGACATTGTCCGAAATGTCAAGCGTAATTAGAAACTTACCCTCTTCGGCTCCTGGTCCTGACGGTATAACAGTTCCTATGATTAAAATTTTATTCCAGATATCACCCGGCGACGTCCTCAACCTTATAAACTATTCCTTAAGCAATGCCTGGATACCACATGACTGGAAAATAGCTAGAGTGATTCCCATATTAAAAAAACAAGGGTCAGGTTTTAACATTGACAACATCAGACCAATCTCTCTAACATCTCACCTGATCAAAATTATAGAGAGAGTTCTCAATAATAGAATAAAAGTTTGGATGGCTAACAAGCTAATATTGAAACCATTTCAAATAGGTTTTCGTAGCGAATGCTCAATTTGGTGTGCTCATGCCGACTTAGAGAGCCGAATACAGCTTGCCCGAAAAAGACGACAATACGCGGTACTAGTAACACTAGACATAGCTAAAGCTTATGATAGCGTTGAGCACTCAATTTTATTGAACTCGTTACACGAATGTGACTTTCCGCGATATATTGTTGATTGGGTAGCAGAGTTTCTAAAATCGAGAGAATTTTATTGTGCAAAGGATGGATGTCACTCATCTAAATTCAAACAGCAACGTGGAGTACCTCAAGGGGCGGTCCTATCTCCGCTGTTATTCAATGTGTTGATGAGCTCAATTCCCATTGAACGAGATATCACTGTCTACATTTATGCAGACGACATTGCATTTTTCGTTGCAGACAGTGACATTTATTCTTTGCATCAAAAATTGCAAAAGTACATGTATTCTCTTGAAATTTGGCTGCATTCAATTTCATTGTCTCTAAACATCAGTAAAAGTGCGCTCCTGGTGTTCCCTATAGCAGATTCTATTCAAATTTCAGTACTTTATAATCAGGAACCGATTCCACAAGTAGAGTCTATCAAATATTTGGGCATTATTTATAACGAGAAACTTAACTGGAGCCCTCACATAGACTATATCGTGGCAAAGGCACAACGAGCATCAGGCTTATTGCGAAGGTTGAGCAACAGAAAATATGGGTTACGTAGACACACCTTATTAATGATATATAAAATGTACATGCGCCCAATACTAGAATTTGGGTGTATATTATTTTCGGGTGGCCCTACGTACAAAATTAAACCGTTAGTTCTATTAGAGCGAGAAGCGTTACGTTTGTGTTTGCGACTCCCCAGGTATGTCGCTATTAATGTACTATATCAGGAAGCTCGCATACCAACTATTCTTTGCCGATTCCGTATCCTAACTGTACAAACATACTTGAAATTTTACGGCTTATCAGCGAGACGGTCTGCATATGCCTTTATTAGTGAACCCGACGCCTTCTTCCTCGCTCACTGGCCACGCTTTCGTACTCCCCAGATTATTTTGTACAAAAGAAACTGGAAAGCATAAAGGTGGATATCAGATCGGTAATTGGAACCAAAGCATTAAATCACAATATTACGATAGAATGTGATGAAATTTTTCCCCCACTATCTAAGTTTCAATCTTCGAGTTACTTAAATGACAGGTTAGAAGATTACATAGCTCATGCGGAAATAAAGAACATAATAGCCACAGACGCTTCTGTGAATAAAGAAAAGGCAGCAGTAGGAATCGTCTCAGATTACCTCGGTTGGTCATTCTCGGTAAGACTACCAGACTTCACTCCGGTTTTCGAAGCTGAGCTCTTGGCTATTATTTTAGCGCTACGAAAACTTCCTTCAAACGAAGAGAGTGCAATGATAATTACTGATTCTCTTTCGCTGTGTACTACTCTCACAGCTTCAGAACAATCAAGAGCTCTAGCGACATTACAAACATTAGTTCCACCTCATGTGAAGTTCCTGAAGTTAGTCTGGGTCCCGGGACACTGTGGCATACGGTTGAATGAAATGGCCGATTCACTATCTCGAGCCACACTTGATGGCCCTGTGATCTCGGTACTACCAGAATCGGAACACATAGTGTCGATCAGATATAGAAAATTGGCTATTTATACGGATATGATGGAAAATATTACTAAATATACGGACTATCAGCACCTTACATATCCCTGGAAACCTCAGTGGAGTCAATCTAAAAAGTTAGAAGTTATTTTAACCAAATTTCGATGTCGTGTCCCTCCATTAAACTTTTACTTGCACAGAGCTGGTCTGGCGATATCCCCCCTGTGTCCATTTTGTGAAGAAACGGAAACAATAGAGCATTACTTTATAACATGTAAAAACTATTCATTAATTAGGAAAAGACTTTTAATTGTTCCGTTTCACGCAGTAGGATTAAATTTAACTGCAGATAATGTTCTAAGTTTCGGTGCCTTTAGCTTGGGACATTGCCACAGGAGCGTATTCGATGCTGTATGCAATTTCATTCGAGAATCAAAGCGCATGTCATAATAATGCCTGCTTAAATATATTTCTGACGACACTTGTCTAATTTTGAATGAAATTTGCATATTCATTTGATTGTGACCGGGTGAGATAAGCTCGATTGTCTGGTCTACTCAAAATTTCTGTCTTACACTGTAGTATTACCTCACCTTTACTCTTCTTGATTCAATCTTCAATTATTTGTTTAGTTTAATATTCTTTTTCTAGTTAATTATTCTTTTCTATTATATCATTAGTTTTTCATTTAGGATAAACCTTTTAGTAGATCTCATATAGGCTACTTCTAGATTTCATGGCCAATCCCCCATAGTGGGTATGTGCCAGTGCGAAGGGGCAACAACAACAACAACAACAATTGATCGCATTAGTCTGACGTCCTTGTGCGCTCTTATCTACAGGTTGCAGTTACGGTGTAACGTGACACTGGTGGAGGTGCTGGGTAACAGTCTATGCACTGCTACCGCGAGCAAGGTCACCACGAGCAAGGTCTCGGCCCCAACATCGACGCCTTGGTAGAAGCAGCCGACCTTCGGCACAGTCGGTGGCAACTAGGCCTACCACGCCAATTCAGTCCTCTTCCAGAATGCTACAGAACCATGGCAAGTGCGACAACTACAAGCCAGACTGAACAGACTGCGACTCCACCAGCTCCATGGCCACAAGCTCCCCGAACCCCAAAGCCCTCTCATGGGAAGCCCTACGAAGATGTTGAAGACTGGCTGGACCAATACGATCGAGTCGCCGTCACCAACGAGTGGGACGAGCACCGAAAACTCCGGTATGTCTATTATTGCCTGGAGGATTCAGTGCGTATTTGGTTTGAGAACCAGGAGGCTACCCTGACAACTTGGCCGGTGTTTTGCATTCAGCTGCGGAACACGCATGGTAGCACCGACCGGAAGGAAGAAGCAGAACGTCTCCTCAATTCTCACAATCAAAAACCAAATGAAAGCGTGGCCATGTTCGTTGAGGAGATGTCTCCTCTGTTCCGTCGAGCTTATTCTGCAATGACGGAATACAAAAAAGTGCATTTTCTGATGCGGGGTGTCAAGGAGCAGCTGTTTGGTGGACTTGTGCGAAACCCACCTGCTATCGTGGCGGCATTCCTCTGTGAAGCGACAACAATGGAACGAATGCTAAGACAGCGGTCTTCGCAGTATGAGTGGTCGGACAGCCTTGCATGTCTGTCAGGACCCTTGGCCACACCCGACGTCACGAACGTGAGAGACGTTGCCGAGCTAGTCCATGGCGTTGTACGCGACGAGCTACAAAAGCTTGGCGCAGTGCCTACACAGCCTCAAGTGGCTGCTTTGACAGACGTCGTCCGTGAATAGGTACGGCAGCTGGTACGACCATTAGTAGCGCCTCTAGCCGAAGCTCCTCTGCTAACGTATGCCGAAGCTGTATACGCACTCCTGCGCCGGCAGCCAGCTATTTTCTCCGACCGACCAGCCTGCAGACGCCGCAACACTTCTTGGGCCCACCACACTATGAGCATCTGCGACCTAATATGCGTAAATCTAGCGTGTGGCGAGCTTCCGAATATCGGCCACTTTGCTACCACCTTGGTGAGCCAGATCACTTGTACCGAGAGTGCTCGTACAACAGATGGGCCTGTCTGGATTTCGGCCATATGCTCGTCGGCCCCGGGATGGGGAACGACACCGTGCTATTGCAGAATACTTGACAAGCCTACCGTCTCCGAATCTTCAGCGACGCCAATCACACTCTCCGTCTCCTCGACGCTCTAAGTCCTCAATCAATACTCTATTTTCACCGATGTTGTTGCGAGACGGTCCGCTAGGGTCCCCAAGTCCACGCCGGGGAAACTAGGACCAGCGGCCTCCGGGGGTAGGACCGCTGTTAAGCTATCGTCAAAACAGCCTCCTCCGACCCATCCAACGACCTTCGACGATTCCTTTCAGCCGACACCTCTCATCGCCGACGAACCCATTTCTGCTGACATTGCCGTTCTTGTCGACAACCATCCGGTAACTGCTCTGGTCGACACCGGCGCCGACTACTCAGTTATCAGCGCTAGATTTGTGGCTGAACTCAGGAAGGTTACGACTCCTTGCGGGCATGGACCGAACCTTCGGACAGGTGGTCATCTCTTGACACCAATCGGGAGATGCACCGCAAAGCTGCAAATCTGTGAGTCGGCGTTCATTGCTTCTTTCGTTGTGCCACCCGAATGCTCCGGCAAAGTCATCCTTGGCATGGATTTCCTTCGTGAGCACGGCGCTGTTATAGATCTTCGAGACTGCCTCGTAACGTTTGCTGACGACTATTCTCTGAAGCCTAGAGATACCGATCCGCAGAGGACTGCGCTTCGCATTGTCGACGACACCGTCACACTTCCGCCACGAACCAGTATGTTCGTTACTGTACAGGGTGACATAGAACATGGCAATAGTGGTATCGCTGAAGCCAACCTTTCGGTGCTCTTGTCTCAGCAAATCTGCGTTGCCCGCGGCATAATCCAATTTAAACGTGAGATGACCGAGTTGTTGGTCACCAATTTTAGTGGAGCATACCAACACTTGGCCAAGCGAACAACTATAGCTCATTTCGAACCCATTGACGTTGAAGCGAGTATGACGATTGCCCCAATTTCTGCAGCCGTTGAAAGTGACACAGTGGTAGCCGATACAGCCGATGTCAATCCGACGCAAAGAGCAAATCCGCGGTATTCTCGGCATGTTTAGCGACTGTTTCGCGTCTACATTCAAGATAAAGCAAGCACCAACCGTAAAGAACCGCATTGTCACAGACCATGCTGAATGACCTATGCGTCAGCACGCCTGCCGAGTATCACAAAAGGAACAAGAGGCAATGCGTTCTCGAGTGAAGCAGATTCTCGGAGACGGTGTAATCCAACCCTCGAACAGCCCATGGTCGTCCCCCGTCATACTAGTAAAGAAGAAGGTAGGCACTCTTCGATTTTTAGTCAATTACCGCAAACTCAACAAAGTGACACAGAAATACGTCTATCCTCTTCCGCGCATCGACGACTCACTAGACCGCCTCCGACGCACCCAATACTTCTCCTCCATGGATTTACGCAGCAGCTACTGGCAGATGGAAGTTGATGAACGTGACCGAGAGAAAACAGCATTCATAACGCCTGATGGTCTGTACGAATTCGAGGTGCTGCCCTTTGGTCTGTGTTCTGCTCCTGCGACATTCCAGAGGATGATGGATACAGTGCTGTCCGGTTTCATGTGGGAAGCATGCCTTGTTTGCTTAGACGACATCGTTGTCTTCTCACAAATGTTTGAGCAGCACTGGCAGCGACTTAGATCTGTGTATGTAGCAATTCTCTCGGCAGGTTTATCACTGAAACCGGAAAAAATGTCATTTTGGTTACAACGAATGAAAATTCCTCGGCCACCTTATTAGCCACAATGGTATTCGGCCGGACCCATACAAAACATTGGCTGTCGCAGATTTTCCACCACCTGCCAACAAACGTGATGTGCGTCGATTTTTAGGCCTCTGCGCATACTACAGACGTTTTGTCCAAAATTTCGCAAACATTGCCGGACCCCTCACTCGTCTGACAAAAGAAGATGCTCCCTTCGTGTGGGGCCCTGAGCAAAGACGCGCTTTCTCCGAGCTCCAGCAGCATCTCCAGACTGAGCCCTTACTCGGACACTACGACGAAGATGCCGACACTGAACTGCACACAGGCGCCAGTAACATCGGCCTTGGTGCAGTCCTCGTCCAGTGGCAAGGCGGAGTCGAACGTCTTATTGCTTATGCGAGCCGGATTTTTTCATCTGAGGAGGCGAATTACACAACCACTGAAAAGGAGTGCCTAGCTGTTGTCTGGGCACTAGCAAAATTCAAACCGTACCTGTATGGTCACCCGTTCAGAGTTGTTACCGATCGTCATGCGCTTTGCTGGTTGGCGAACCTCAAAGACCCTTCCGGACGTCTAGCCAGGTGGAGTTTACGCCTTCAGTAGTTCAATTTGACAGTCGTGTACAAGTCTGGCCGGAAGCATACTGACGCGGGCTGCCTTTCCCGAGCTCCCCCTACGACAGCGTCAGGTGATCACGATCTCGACGGCCGTTTTGTATCCGACTTTTGTATCCGACGTTGTATCGGCCGTTGTATCCGACGGCTGTTTTGTATGCGCCGTTAATATATCCGACTTGGCTTAACAGCAGAAGAACGATTCCAAACTTCGACAATTTATCGAATATTTTGAAGGCCACAGGCCGCATCCACCACCAGCGTTTGCACGCTCGCAATCATCGTTCTGCGTTCGCAGAAATATTCTTAATAAAAGAAACTTCGACCCTTACGTGACTGATTATCTGCTCGTCGTCCCGCCAGCGTTACGAGCCGATGTCTTGTCCGCCTG
The DNA here is from genome assembly GCA_013436015.1 of Rhipicephalus annulatus. Lineage (NCBI taxonomy): Eukaryota > Metazoa > Arthropoda > Arachnida > Ixodida > Ixodidae > Rhipicephalus > Rhipicephalus annulatus. The sequence goes on along the minus strand of WOVY01002049.1, from coordinate 153,548 downwards.
TCACGATGAGCCTTCCTCAGGCCACTTAGGATTGACACGTACCTTGGCCCGGATTTGTCAACATCATGTACTACTGGCCTATAAGCTCAATCGGGACGTAAAGCATTACGTGAAAACCTGTCACGAGTGTCAGCACCGTAAAGCACCACATCAGCGCCCAGCCGGCATTTTGAAGCCCGTCGCTCTTCTGACACAATCGTTCCAACAAATTGGCATGGATCTGCTCGGACCTTTTCCCCAGTCTCGTGACGGCAATCGCTGAATTATGGTCACTACTGATTACATGACGCGCTACTTCGAAACGAAGGCATTACAACGTGGAAGCGTGATTAAGACTGCCCACTTTTTTATGAGGAACATCGTCATCCGACATGGAGTACCAAGTTGTCACAACTGATCGCGGCCCAGCTTTTACTGCTCGGATGATACAAGACATCATGCAGCTTAGTGGAACAGTACATCGAAAAACTACTGCATACCACCCCCAAAGCAATGACCTTACAGAGCGACTATAAACAAGACGATCGCCGACATGCTATCCATGTACGTTGACCAAGACCACAAAAACTGGGATGACATCCTCCCTCACGCCACGTTCGCTTAGAACACCACTGAGCAAGAAACAACTGGATTCACACCATTCCGGTTGCTTCACGGCAGGGAGGTCGCTACAATGCTGGATGTCATGCTTCTACCAGATAGGCACCAGATTAACGTCAAGATGAACAAATTTATTAGACTAGCGGACGCAGCTCGTAAGATTGCAGTCAAACGAATCCATAAGCAACAACGCATCGACTCGCTGCGGTACAACGCTCGTCGTCGCGATGTCTCTTATACCGGCGAACGAATATAGTTGCGGACTTCCATTCGACAACGGGGCCGGTCGGAAAAGTTGTTACACCGCTATTTTAGTCCCTATAGAGTTATCCGTCGTCTCAGCCAAGTGACCAACGAAGTTCTTGACGAGGACATAGCTCGTCAATCCCGCCGTTCACAACAGCCACACGTCGCCCATGTTTCGAGAATGAGACCATTTTACCAACTCTGACTATTCGTCAAACTCCCTTGAGTAGACTTACAGCGATTGTGAACACCCCCTTGTGTACTGCTTATCGTGTTTTCTTTTCATCTGGTAATTAGGTTGTGACATCGGGACGATGTTCTTTGGGAAGGGGGGTAATGCCACTAGTATAAGTTCTGCAAGTATTGTTTCTACAGATGCTGGCAAGCTTGCATGTGCCGCTGTTGAAAAGAGGACGAAGATGCTCTTGCGGAGAAGACCATAAAATCTTATTGCAGTTGATCGAATCAGTCTGACGTCCTTGTGTGCTCTATACAGGTTGCAGTTACGTTGTAACGTGACAATATCATGACGCACAGATTGTAACATTATATTTGGAAAATTCTATTGCCTTCCACAACGAACGGTGGCAAGAAACGTTGCTCGCCGCTTGAGTCGCGGAACGAAAATCGCGGACCCTTCGCGGTTTATGTGAAACAAAACCACCATTAGCGGCGGTTGCGAACAGAGCAATTGGAGTGAACGGAACGATTTTTATCGCTGCCATCGCGGCATGTGAAACAGCCTCAAGGTAAGAAAAACGGCAGTATGTTTTAAACAGATCCAACTAAGCCTGCGAAAATCAGGCAAGAACATAGGCTTGCATAAATAATCTGCGAAGTAAAAAAAAAAATAAGGCAGCTTGCACCAATGGGTCCAAGCCGGAAAGAAGTGTGGAGCTGGGTAGCCTTGTTTGTTTTCCTTTAGTGTTCTCTTATTTCCTCATCTCTTTTTTTCTGTCTTTTATGTTTTTTTAAGTTTTTCTATTTATTTTTCTTAATCCTATCTTCATTAAGACGCTCGCAGAAGAAGAGGAGGACAACTCCTTGGCACAAGCACGCGTTTAAGTGGTTATATGCTATATGTGGTTTTGCCAGCGTTAATATCATCATGCGCTCGAAGAACAAGAGGAAGTTTTTCTCTGACACACCTAGACGTAAGCGGCTTGATAGATAGATAGATAGATAGATAGATAGATAGATAGATAGATAGATAGATAGATAGATAGATAGATAGATAGATAGATAGATAGATAGATAGATAGATAGATAGATAGATAGATAGATAGATAGATAGATAGATAGATAGATAGATAGATAGATAGATAGATAGATAGATAGATAGATAGATAGATAGATAGATAGATAGATAGATAGATAGATAGATACGCTAAAGGTGCCTGCAGCACGCAAGGAAACGCTTCGAATTTAAAAGCCACATGTCTGCCAGGCACACTTCGACGAGCAAAGCGACAGGTGTTCTTAGAATTTTTAACAAACATGTGGTACGCAGCGCATGTGGCCTCCACAGGTCCTTACAATGAAGCAACTATGCAGCTTGCGAAACTATGTGACGCAAGCAAATTGGACCTCTGCAGAAACCAAGCAGAGATAAGCTACGCACTCACAGCGTGTATATGCTAAATTTTTAACCCGAAAGTGTTTTATGCCGCCATCCACTGACGTACTTTCATCACGGAAGTGACGTTGACAAAAATGTACTTGGAGATTGCAAAAAAAAAAGAAACAGAAGGCCAGCATTCGTCACGCGGAAGCGAACTAGCAATATCTCCATTTTAAGCACGCGGCGCTAACCACTACGCCTCGAAGTGCACGCTGACGGAAGTGCTAACAGCAAGCCATTTCTATACACCATACACCGTTTGGCAGTCCCCAGAACCTCGAAATCATAGCGTGTTTTCGTTATCAGTGGCGAGATGGCATGACAGGCTCACGATGAGCACGCTCCAAAGGTAACCGTATACGCTACCTAAAGTTAGCTAGATTGATTGATTGATTGATTGATATGTGGGGTTTAACGTCCCAAAACCACTATATGATTATGAGAGACGCCGTAGTGGAGGGCTCCGGAAATTTAGACCACCTGGGGTTCTTTAACGTGCACCCAAATCTGAGCACACGGGCCTACAACATTTCCGCCTCCATCGGAAATGCAGCCGCCGCAGCCGGGAATCGAACCCGCGACCTGCGGGTCAGCAGCCGAGTACCTTAGCCACTAGACCACTAAAGTTAGCTAGAGTAACGGTATATGCTACATTTAGGTAGCAGAGCAGCGCACTTGTTTTCCGACGCCACTACAATCATGCACTGCGGAGAAGCTGGTGCACAGGCCGTACAGCCGGAAGCGGTCACCATTCACCTGGAATCTATCAAGTGACCGTCGAGTGCTCTGTAGCTCATTAGTTACAAACTGGTGCCTAATTTGCTCTATATACATCTCCGTAAGCTTCGACAGCAAAGTACTTGAGTGGATTTGGCACCATTTTCGAAAAAAACATTTTTAAACAGTCAATGCTGTGGGCTTGATCTTGGAGGACCAATATTTTGTTCATGATGAAGCAAGCGCTAAAATTACACACACTCAGAGAGGACACAGACGAGTGCTTGTGTGCGTAATTTTTAGCGCTTGTTTCATCATGAACATTTACCAACCCGCCCAACTGGCAGTCATCCTCAATATTTTGTGTTTGTGAGTTGTTGCTTATCTTCCATAGCTGGCGCCACTTGATCATGCGGCAGTGGCGGTGCGTGTTATTCGGCGCTACGCTACGCCTTTGCGCTACCGGACGAACTAAAAATGCTATTCAGCTCCCGTGACACAGTCCCGAAAGCAGGTGTTTCTTCTTTCTTCGCCAGTCACTGACACGCCAGGCACGTCGACTGGCGATCAGCGACACGTTTCGTCTATCAGCTGCCGGCTTAAGCCAGGGGAGGATCCAGCCACCAATTTGATTGATATGTGGGGTTTAACGTCCCACAACCACGACATGATTATGAGAGACGCCGTAGTGGAGGGCTCCGGAAATTTCGACCACCTGGGGTTCTTTAACGTGCACCCAAATCTGAGCAGACGGGTCTACAACATTTCCGCCTCCATCGGAAATGCAGCCGCCGCAGCCGGGATTCGATCCCGCTACCTGCGGGTCAGCAGCCGAGTACCTTAGCCACTAGACCACCGCGGCGGGGCACGACACAGGAATAATTGTGACAGTTGTTCGCGCTTGTCCTTTGTATACTTGTGCGCTCGTTCCATGCGTATTTCTATCCGTTTAAACAGCGCGCTTTAACTGTTGAACCGTGACAGTTGTTAATCTGCGATAGTTCTGTGTATGCTAATTTCATGCGTGCTTTCTGCTTGAGCAAAACTTGCCGTGGCAAGTTTTGACTTGCTTGCAGTTCTTAGCGTGAATTTCTAATCTGTTGCTGAAACAATACACACTCAACACTCAACTAACTCTGTAAAAACACGTTTAATTTTCGTGTTATACCAATTCCTTTATAGAAGGATCAGCCACGTTTTTTTACAAGAGCTGGGAATCGTTTCGCCACTTTTCGTGTATTTTGCTTTGCATTAATATCCAAAAAACGGCAGAAGCTTGCGGAAGAAGTTTCAAAGAATGAAAAATTTCTCAGCACGGGGTTTCCCGGGAGTCTTTCGAAATTTATGAAATAAAATGTGCTGCAATAGGGTGGAAAGGTGGGCTAGTTGGTAATTCATGATTGTTAAGCGAACTGGGAGCGCGGGAGGAACACAGACACAAAGCAAAGAGAAGGCACACAGCATGAGCGCTCAACTAACGATAGTTATAGCGCGAGAACAAAACGACGACACAGAGACAAGAAGGACACGAAGGACACGAGCGCTTTGTTCTCGCGCTATAACTATCGTCATGCCATACCAACTAGCCCAAGCTGCCACGCTCAACTAAGAACTGGTTTATTCTCACGTTAGAAGGACATATAAGTACTCAAGGTTGCGCATGTCAACAGGAATAAGACAATCGTGTGAGCAGCAAGCGCGGCGTTCAATCTAAGCACTTGTCTACGAATTATTTATATAGTTAAACTCACCGTCAAGTAGTGATAGTGACGAATGGCTGATACATTGATCCTTATTTCTAGAAATGCGATATGTTTCAGAAATTTCACGCGTGGTTTGAAGCAGATGCCGGAAAAGTACACTTGTTTTTCAAACAACGGTTGACATTTGCAGGAATTGCAATGTGAAGCTAAAATAGAAAAAGGACTACCTTTCAAGGAACTCAAATGCTCCCCGAGGCATACATTCAAACATCGGCTGGTTTGGCCGATGTACATGCGACCGCACGATAGCGGTATGCAACTACACCACTTCTAAAATACACTTAACAGACTGTTTCGCATGTTTCTGCAAATATCCTCTGCTTTTAGACGCACCCTGCGCTCTCCTATGGACCATGGTGCATATACGGCACAATTTATTGGATGCGGAGAAAACAATGCGCACACCAAACCGGTTCGCCACATTTTTTGTCCGTGCGCCATTTTATGAATGTAAGGGATGACGGCCACCCATTTGTTTCCTTCATCGCATTCTGCAGAAACACACGCACGTTTATCACCGTTCCTCACCATCCGCAGAAGTCTCTCACACACCGATGCAATCAGATACAGCGGGTAACCAGCTCCTAATTAGCGTCCTAGCTGCGCTAAGAAACCATAGTGCACCATGTGGGTGCAGCTTTAATCAAGCACTGAACGAAAGCATGACAGTACAATTCCTCGTTTTATAGGCTTGGAATGGCCGGACGAGTAATCTAATAAAACAGGTTTCGCGGATCGAGGGTTATATTGCCAGCAACGATGATTGTCTCCAAAGAATAAAGAAAGGTCTAGAAATAGCAATTTACGATTACTGGGAACCTCAGAGGTAAACCGGAGGCCCATGCCCTACGTATCGAAGCATGCCTAGACAACGTCATAGTTCACTGCAGAACATTTCTTAACAAAAATCAGATAATCATCAGCGTATCTGAAGATTTTGGTGCCTTGACTGTAGTTTAATGCTTAAGGCGGTGTCCACCTTCCCTAGGAAAATGTTCCTTAATGCAGGAGCAACACTGGAGCCTTTACATACACCCGATTTCTGCATGTACAGGTTTCCAAGCCATACGATGAAGGTCGACTTGAGGTAAAACGTCAAAATTTCTAAAAAGGACTCAGTGGAAACTCCTGTACGATTCCTGAATGATAGTTCGTCATTGTCTTCCACAATGCACTACTCAACGCAATTTAGCAACTGATCATGCGGCAAAGTATAATATAGGCCGACTACATCAACACTAAACACTGTTACCTCTGAAAACTGACAGGTGTTCTGGTATTCAACCTCAACATCCGAGTTTTTTCACGTAGAAAGGGTCATTCACGTGCCACACAGATAAATGCTTCTGCAAATACTTCGACACAGCCAGCTGCCACGAGTCCCTCTCCGAGATAATCGCGCGTAATGGCATTTCTGGTTTGTGTGTCTTTATGGTAAAGAAAATTTCTAACTCTGTAGATTTGGCCTTTGCCACAGAAGAGCCGAGCTTTTTCAGGTTCACTTTATTTAACACCGAGATCGCTCTGGCTTTCACGGCATTGCTTTTTACAGAATTTGATAGGCTTGTAACCTACATGTCTTTCCTTGCATCTTTATCTCTCTGTCTGATGGGCTTGAAATTTCGTTCCAATGCTTTCTCAGCCTTGTTGGAGAATTCCTGCTCACTAATAACGATGAAGAACTCTTCCTTGTCAGAAACAAGTACCCTTAGCTGCTTTATCAGACAAAAGTCTACGACAGGTTTCACATGCAATGTTCTATACTAAACTTGATGGCATTCTTCGAAACAACATGAACACTTCCCGTTACACACCTATGTCATTCTTCCTCCTTGGCTAGCTTGGAGACAGCCTTTGCTGTAGTAACTTTTTATTTCGGCCACAGGTTTGCTTCCACGGCGAACTTCAGGCCTTCTTACAGAACGTGCTGAATTTTATCCGGCAGATTGACACCACTCAGGTTCATGAAACGCCCCCCACGTGAAGCTTGTTTTTTCTTGACGGGAAGTTGTGGCCTGATGCAGTTCCGCAAGGTTTCAGTCGTATTCCTCGCTGTCTTGCACCACTCGAAATAGGAACCGCAATTTCTTCGACGATCGTTCTGGTCCCAAATGAACTGTAGCCAGTCCTTATGTCTGTGCTCCTCCTGTACTTCCAGTTCGCTTAACAATCATGTAAAATGTCTTGATACAGCTGTGATAGCACGCCTCCGTTTCACAAAGAGTACAGCAGCAAATCATCATCAAAATCATCACCTTTCTTAGAATTCTTACTGACATCTGCCGCGGGAGCACTTTCACGTTTTTGGCATCATGCGCTTCCGCTTCGACAAATTAAAACACTTTTGAATTACGGACAAAATATGACAAAGACGAATGAGGTTATATATATGCTCTATATAATGGGCATCCAAGTTAAGTATTCTTTGCTGATTGTCAGAGGCTATATATATGAAGGTGCCTCACTAGCACAACAAATCGGCAACATTGGCATCAATAGGCACGCCTGCGATAAGAGTCACTTCACATCATGCACTTAAACTGAACGAAAAACAGCTGTTGATATATTAATGACTCACTGGTCGCGTCTACCAGTCTACGGAGTCACGCAGTTGGAATCAGGTACGTTGGGCGTGAGAGTGTAGCTGCATACTCAAAATGTTTCCCGAGATACAAATGCGCACATGTACACCCGTTGACAAAATAAGTCGGGAAGTGCGAGCGACGACCGCAATCCGATAAAACTGCATCGCCGGGCCACCCGACGTCGAGCGTCCTTTCAATTTTGCAGCCATATCTGATTGATATGTGGGGTTTAACGCCTTAAAACCACCACATTGTCACGTGCTACAAAAGGTATTCAACTTGGAAAAACTGAGCCGGCGGGGAGACGCACCAAAAACTGGCAAGATGGCTGCTTTAATAATCAACAACAACTAGCCAGAGCACGCGCTACCCCATAACATCGTCTTCCATTCTCGCGGGCAGCCATGACTTGCGCTCGCCGCAACTAGCGGCCAAGTGGCATTATTTCCCCTCTGAAAAAAAAAATCATCGCTCTGATGCTCGGCAAGTACAAAGGCAAAGTCGGGGCAAACCGAGAGCAAATACGCGCATACGCAAAAACACCGATAAGGTTCATGCGCAGTCGCACTACCGCGTGAAGTACAGCTTCAATCGCACTACGTGCACAATCTTCGAGGAGTGCCTTCGCCGTCGTGGCGAGAAGGCGGCGTCAGGGACTACCTCGTAGTTCACATCGCTCACGCTTCGCAATACTTTGTATGGTCCAAAGTAGCGACTGAGCAGTTTACCGACTGAGCGTCCGACCGAGCGTCCGGAGTGATCAAAGCATCACAATTGCGTGGAAGCATCGCATCCAGCATGGTCTGAACCTCACGTCCATAGACAAGACGGAAAGGCGTGAATCGCGTAGTTTCCTGGGCGGCAGTATTGTACGCGAATGTGACGTACGGTAGCACCTGGTCCCAGGTGTTCTGCTGCACATATACGTTCATTGATAACATGTCTGCCATGGTCTTGTTTAGTCGCTCTGTCAAGCCGTTGCTCTGTGGATGCTATGCCGTGGTCTTGCGATGGCTCGAGCTTGAATACGTTATGAATGAGCTGGGCCGTGAACGCTGTTCCTCTGTCTGTGATTACGCACGACGGGGCGACATGTCAAAGAACTGTCTGGTCCATAAAGAATTGGGCGACGTCGGAAGCCGTAGCGCGTTGTAGTGCCTTTGTTTCGGCGTACTTCGTCAAATAGCCGGTGGCTACTACGATCCACTTGTTGCCGGCAGATGATGGCGGAAAGGGCCCCAGTAAATCCATTCCTATTTGATCGAATCACGCTCTGGGTGGTTATATTGGTTGAAAAAGCTCCACGGGCTTCAGTGGCGGGGATTCGCGGCGTTGAGATTCCCGGCAGCTTTTCACGTATCGCTTAACGGATGCAGAAAGCTTAGGCCAGTAGTATGCTTGTCGAACTCGAGCGAGAGTTCGAGAGGAACCTAAGTAACCAGATGTGGGCTCATCGTGGCAGGCAAAAAGAATGTCGTCACGCATGTCAGTTGGCACAACTAGAAGATAGGTTCTCTCATTGCCGTTGGAGTTTTTCTTATACAGGACCCCATCTCGCAGACAGAACGACGACACACTTCCAGAAATACATCGAGGTGTGGAAGAGTTGCGTCCTTCAAGGTTTTCGATAAGTGTGCGAATTTGATCGTCAGCGCGCTGTCGTGTAATCATATCTGTTGTAGTAAGGGCCCCAAGGAAACCACCGTCATCTTCGGTGTCGTGGCCACAAACTTCGACAGGTGCACGGGATAATGAATCAGCATCTTCATGCTTCCGGCCTGATTTGTAAGTGATTGTGAAATCGTATTCCTGCAGACGAAGACTCCATCGTGCCAGTCGCCCACACGGGTCTCGTAGGTTTGCTAACCAGCACAACGAATGATGGTCGGTCACTATTTTGAAGTGGCGTCCGTAAAGGTAAGGCCTAAATTTCATCGTGGCCCATACAACAGCGAGGCACTCTTTCTCTGACGTGGAGTAGTTGACCTCGGCGCGGGAAAGAGTGCGGCTAGCGTACGCTATCACTCGCTCTGTGCCCTCTTGTTGCTGTACGAGGACAGCACCAAGACCCACGTTGCTGGCGTCAGTATGAATTTCAGTATCAGCGTCTTGGTCAAAGTGAGCGAGGACTGGTGGTGTCTGAAAACGCTCCCGTAGTTCAGAGAAAGCTACGTCCTGTTCTTCCTTCCAGACGAATGGAACATCTTCACGAGTCAATCGAGTGAGCGGTTCAGCAATACCAGAAAAATTGGCTCTAAAGCGGCGATAGTACGCGCAGAGCCCTAGAAAGCGACGTACTGCCTTCTTATCACGTGGGACAGGAAACGAGGCAACGGCGGTACTTTTGTCAGGGTTTGGTCGAATACCATCCGCACTGACAATATGGCCGAGAAACTTAAATTCTTTGTAACCAAGTGGCATTTTTCTGGCTTCAGTGTCAGGTTAGCAGAGCGGAGCGCTTCTAGCACATTCTACAGACGCTTAAGGTGCTCCTCAAAGGTGGCAGAAAACAGGACAACATCATCCAGATAAACTAGGCAAGTGTGCCACTTTAGACAGGTAAGAACAGTGTCCATCATTCTCTGGAATGCCGCACGTTCAAAACAGAGGCCGAAGGGAAGCACTTTGAATTCATATAGGCCATCCGGTGTAACGAAGGCGTTTTTTTTCACGATCTCTTCGTCAACTTTGATCTGCCAGTAGCCACTTTTCAAGTCTATCGATGAAAAATACTTGACCCGCCGCAGTCTGTCGAGGAAATCGTTCATGCGGGGCAGCGGATAGACGTCTTTTTTAGTCACGCTTTCAAGTTTTCTGTAGTCCACGCAGAAGCACAGTGATCTACTTTTTTTCTTTACGAGCACGACCGAAGATGACCAGGCACTCTTAGAAAGTTGGATAATGTGATCTCGCAAGATCTCTTCGACTTGAGCATTTATCACGTCACGTTCCTTCGCCGAAAAACGATCAAGGTGTTGTTTTATGGGCGAGGAATCGTTATACTTAATTATTCGGTGTTTGGTGATCGGTCTTTGACTAACCTTCGAGGTGGACGCGAAGCACTTTTGAAATTGATATATCGGTTCACGTAGCTCAGTCTGTTGTTGTTCCGAAAGGGTCGAGTTGACATCAACTTTTGCAAGTAGTCAAGTCACGTCTCTTTGTGTCGGTCAAAGCCCATCGTCGGCGGATGTACATGCGAAGCATTCAGAAACGTCTGCAATAGGGAATGCGATGATGGTGTCACGAAACAGGTGCCGGTACTCGTTACTGAAATTAGTCACAAGTAGGTCAGAGTGTCTGTCATAAAGCGTGACGAGGCTGCGTGCAGCGCAGACACCTAGCGCGAACAGAAGCATCAAGTTGCCTTCAGCGACAACCTCGCCATCCCGTAACTTGTCAGATGCCACATCAACTAGGACGCTTGAACGCGGAGGCAACGTGATGCTGTCGGTAGAAACGCGAAACGTACTGTCACGGATGTCGTCAGATTTGTCGGAGGATCCAGCTATCGAAAACGTCACGGTACGCTCTCGAAGATCGATAATAGCGCCGTGCTCCCGCAAAAAGTCGACTCCCAGGATTAGGTCTCGGGAACAGTCACGAAGTACGAGGCAGCTGGCGAGAAACGTACGTCCCCGAATGCTCACTCTGATGTTGCACATGCCGATTGGGGTGACTACGTGCCCGCCGGCAGTACGAATTTCTGCTTCGTACCAAGGCGTAACAACTTCCTTTATGTGCGCTGCTAGTTTCCCGCTTATGGTCGAGTAGTCCGCACCTGTGTTCAATAATGCACTAACGTCGTGGTGACCATCGACTACCACATGTATATCCAAAGAAAATCTGCTTCTGGCTTTCGTCGCTGTCGTCGGGGGATCGCTCCATGTCCGTGCTTGCGTCGAGTGTCAGCGGCCTCGCTCCCAAAGATCACTGTCGTTTGTTTTCCCACCTAGGGCTTGGAGAGCGCACCGGCGCCGCCTCTGGGAGGCTCCGAAAATTTTGGAGAAGATAACCTTGGGGATGGGGACCGCGACTGCCACCGCAGTGGCATGCGCTGCTGTGAGAGGTAATCTTCAATAGCTCTCGGTCTTTCGCCGAATCTCGGCCGTGGTGTGTCGACGGCAAAACCCTGTAGTCCGAGGAGACGATAGGGACATTCCCGGTACACATGTCCAGCTTCACCACAGTGATAACACAGTGGTCGTCTGAACAGTGTGCGCCATACGTCGGATTTTCTGGGAAGCGGCTGTCAATTTTTCAAGTGCTGAATTGGCTGCAGCGAAGGAAGTGCATCCTGAGGCATAGGATTAACGAAGCACGGTGAAGCAGGAATATATCGGCTGACAGCTTCTGCGTATGATGCACGATGTGGCTCCGTCGGGACAGTCGGGACATCGCTGGAAGGCGGCACTTGGAGAGCCTGTCGTACTTCGTTTCTGACAAGGCTGCAAATAGACCCTGCAGTAGGTTGGGACTGGCACTGAATCTTTTGTAGTTCGTCGCGTACCACCGATCGAATGAGGTCGCAGAGAGACTCGATGGTGATGTTGCTTGCCGCACCACCGATCTGACATATTAACGAAGCGGCACTCACTTGCCGGTAGTACACAGTAGAGCGCTGCTGCAGCACTTGCTCCATCTTCGGTCAAAAATTCCGCCACGATCTTTGGGGGGCAGCGAACTAGAACAGCGAAAAGCTGCCACGTAACTCCTTGCATTAAATGGCGGACCTTCTTTTCTTCTGCCATGTCGGGGTCGGCTCGAGGAAAAAGGCTCGTCATGTCCTCGACGTACATCACGAAACTTTCATTCGGCATTTAGAGGCGCCTCTGAATCACTCGCTCGGCTCGTTCACGGCGATCGGAATTGGCCCAACCTGCCAGCAAGTATCAACGAAAGACGCTCCACGGGGGAAAATGCTCACGGTTTTCGTACCAAGTACGAGCGCCGTCCTCCAAGCTGAAATACATGTTCCTCATCTTGTCGAAGTCGGTCCAACCATTGTAATCCGAGATCCGTTTGAACTGAGCCAGCCAGTCTTCGACATCCTCCAAGACGGAACCGTGGAACACCTTCGGCACACGTGGCTTCCACAGCGTATGAGGCGTGGCTGCAGCGCTTTCCTGTGCGTTGGAGGCTGCAGCGCCTTCCCTAGCGTTCGGGGGTGTGACAGATGTCATCTCGGGAAGAGGTCCACGCTCAGGAGGTAGTCCTCGGAGTCTTCGGCTTGAGCGGTGAACAGGTGTTGTCATTGCATGTACAGGGCTACCTGGAGGCGTTTGGAACATCGGCTGGGGGTTACCCAGCACCTCCACCAGTTGTCACGTGCTACAAAAGGTCTCCAGCTTGGAAGAACTGAGCCGGCGGGGAGACGCACCGAAAACTGGCAAGATGGCTGCTTCAATAATCAACAACAACTAGCCAGAGCACGTGCTGCCCTAGAACATCGTCTTCCATTCTTGCGGGCAGCCATGGCTTGCACTCGCCGTAACTAGCGGCCAAGTGGCAATATGATTGACAGACGCCGTAGTGGAGGGCTCCGGAAATTTGGACCACCTGGGGTTCTTTGACGTGCACCCAAATCTGAGCACACAGGCCTACAACATTTCCGCCTTCATCGGAAATGCAGCCGCCGCTGCCGGAATCAGATCCCGCGACCTGCGGGTCAGCGGATGAGTACCTTAGCCACTAGACCACCGCGGCGGGGATGGCAGCCATATCCCTTTACTCTCTTGCAGCGTGCCACTGATTACATGAAGCGTTTCGTGCAATAGGCGTCGCTTTCTTCATTCCGCGACGCGCTCAGTTTAACGGGGGCACGGTGGCGGTGAAGTGTATGCGACTAGCTGCGCCCTGATTAAAGAGGTAAAGCATATCTTGTCTCAGTGGCAAACCGGTGCCAAACACGCCATTAATTCTATTCTGTGCACGTTCATTTTAGTTGAAGCGTACCATGTGATAGTGAAACACGAACGAGGGCATCGAAAACGAAAAGGCGTTGAGCCTAAAGAGTGCTCCAGTTTATTAACATATTATAACAAGATACAGGCAGATTACCTTGCACTACCAACGCCCACTACCTACGGCGCTTACGTAGACACTGATACCGGAATTTCTGCGAAAGGAGTTCTTAACACTAGCGCATTAAACAAAACGTTCGGCTGCACTGCGTTGTCTGTAGAGCGGCCACGTACACTTCACCACCACCGTGCCCCATATAGCAATTATATCGACACTCTTCGCTGGATTTTGCCGTCGACGTCGGCGTCGCCGTCACTCACCGTACATGTATACGTGTATATACATATGAGAACGCAAGAAAAATATCCTGGAAAAAAAGCTCCGGCGCGCGGAATATAACGTGGAACCTCAGAGTCGTGAATGCGAGGCGTTTACCAGTGAGCCCCACCGAGAAACACGTACTTGAACATTCAAACGGCAAGTTATTTTTTTTCTACCACTTACCGCTGGTGATAGGAATCTCGAAGAGTGGGTAACTATCGCGTTTTCAGCTTTACCACGAAGATGGCGCAATCAGCACGTGGCGGCGCACTTCTCGGAGGGGCGGGGGGACTATCACATTTTCGGCATTACCAGCGAGATGGCGCAATGAGTGCGCGGCGGCACGCGTTCCCAACTCCCACATAGTGGAGAAATGGGAGAAGGTTCACGCTCGCTCGTGCGCTCTTATTTCGCGGTGGGGGCGGTCTTGGCTGGCGTTGGGCTTTCCCTAGAACGTTTCTGTTGTAGTTACCAGGCGCACAAAGGTCGCTGCAATTGTTGCACAGTCTCCGTTTGCGGAAAGGGCGCGTTTTTCCGACACAGCGAAGTAACAACTGAGACGCTTATTCGCGTTCATCTGTACCTGTGAGTACGTTTCTTGCATCATTTGTGCACGAGAAACGCGGGGCACGTTTTTATCTGCTTGCCATTCTCCGCGTGACCTTCCAATTTGTTGCTGTCGCATTCATTCCTTCGCCTTCGCGGCAAAGCTGGGACTGCATTTACTAGCAACTGCAGTAAGCGGGCATGTTGGAACTAAAAAGTTAATAACTGATGGGGTTTAACGTCCCAAAAGCCCGATATGATTATGAGAGACGCCGTAGTGGAGCACGGCGGAAATTTTAATCCCTTGGGGTCCTTAAAGTGCACCTAAATTTAAGTAGCGAACCTCGAGCATTTTTGTAAATTAAAATGTTGTAGGCAATCGCGTTTCTACGAAGTTCCAGTTCGAAAAATTCTAACATGCCTGCGCTCCGAGATATGCTGCTGCAAAGTTTATTGCGGTTTGCATAATTACCCCCACCCCCCTGATGTACCGCGGCACTTGCATGCGGCGTTTAGTCTGACAAAGCATCGAAGGCATAGACAAAGATAATGATGGTTACATTTTTACCATAGCTGGCGAGAGAAAGCGGACTTCGTCACATGCATCACAAAAGAACACTGCACTGATCCTCACTGCTGTGTTTGCGCGCAATAACGCAAACCACAACAAAACTTTGCAGCGTGATACCTCGAAGCGGAGACATGCTAGGGTATAATCCTTCCTAGTGAAACGCGATCCTTCCTAGAAACGCGACTGCCTCCATCTTCTCCATAGAAACATTCCCACTAGCTGTAGTCACTAAAAATGCCACTATTCAATCTAAGATAATTGGGCAGCTGACAGCGATTCACTTTGTACACCCCAGATACATAACTAGTCTGCAAAGACAATTTTCACGTTCTCCCCAAAACTGAATTTTAAGAAAGACATAAAGCCTAAATAATTATGAACACCAAGTATATGACAAACTAAGTGGGGTGTCTTCATCACGGCCTTCAGAGACGTGGAGCAAGCACAAAGCCATATAGTGGGCGCTCCGAGTACTAGCATGGCTACGACAACAGACATGGGACAAGCACCGACCATAAGCAGCTTCGCATCTAAAAATTCATAAAGCGGGTGTAGTTGCTGGAGCCGACGTTTCAACAAGTGGGCTTCAACGCTGAAACTGAAGAAGCATTGAAGCCTTGAAGACAATCCACTTGCTAAAATTTCGTCTAGAGCACACACACAGTTTACTATTTTCTGTGCTTTCAGAAGTGTAATACAACCTCTACATCTTGCATGCCTAAAGACCATGAACATTTATATAATTAGTTGCTTCATACTAGTTTCATAATTCCATCAGATTATAGTTTGTTTTATGCCAGGCAGTGCTCAACGGTTGCATAAATACTAAGGTACTTAGAAAACAAGTATATATAGTTCCTCTAATTTTCATTCCTAAAATGTCACAGTTTCGCCACAAAGTCGATACAATGAATGTCATAAAAACAAATGATAACATTATAAGAAGTGAGGCTAGCAGCCAACTTCTTTGGCATCTGACCTGCCACAATTCAACAAAATGCTGATGCAAGAAAACAAGGCAGCTGCACTGAGCCAGCGCCTCCTATAAGCGACCTTCATGCTGTCCATCCATTCTTCGCAAACTGAGAGGGGAAGCACATGCAAAGGTATGAGTCATTTACCAATTCTTGCCAAAATTAGGCAGGTGCGATCACGCCCCCCCCCCCCCCCCCCAGTCAAAGTACACAGCTCTTGCAGAAGCCACTGAGCCTTGCCCCTACGAGAACCCCACGAGCCTGTCACACGACCAGAGACTTCGCCGGACAAGTTCCTTATCCACTGGAGCCGCAATCATTGGCTGTGCTCGAGCGCTCTCACTCGCACATTGAACATATAACATATGGGGCCCATGTTATTACCCTTGACCATTATACAGAACCTCACGGCAATGCTGATGGCAAAAATGAGCCTGGAGTAACCACATAATTGATGTTGCAATAAAGACATTGCTCATGTTGTAACTCACTCCTGAAAAGCCTGCAGAGTGCACACGTGCACATATTGCACTTGCAAGGAGTCATTTATATCTCGTAGTAAAGGGACCAGGTAGCAGTACTGCTCCTCCGGTGCAACCAGTTAGTAAGTGCTTGGCACGGTATGTTTTATAATGTAACAATGTGTAAGAATACATACATAATTCCCGACTTGCAGACATATTATAGCGCAGTCAGTCCCATGTTTCAGCAGACATGTTTTTTGTCCAGTGGTTGCCTTTGCATTGCAAACTTGCCAGTGTACTTTAATTAATTCAACCTAAAGAACAACGAGATTCCCCTGTCTGCGTGAGCACCTGTTCTTCAAAAATTGTCCAATACTGAAACATGTTGGGCCTCACAAATGCTAGAATGTGTAAGAAAATGGGCACAGTGAAGCCAGCTGTGTGCACAAAAAAAAAAGAAGCAGAAGAAAGTAATTGTCCATCACGAACTTAACCAATGTAGAATGAAAGAAATCAGCAATGTATACCAGATTGACAGGCCATTTTCGCTGCTCGGCAAGTGCGAGATAATACTTCATAGCAAGACTAAAGCTAAAAAAGGCAGAATTGAGATAAATGATGTAAAATAAACGCCACTCCTCATTAAGGTTTTCAAACAACTTATTTCAACTGGTAGGCACAGCCATCTTGAGATACAAAATTTCATCTTTGCAAGCAGCAGTGTCAAGCAAACCAATTTTAAGATTTCTCGGTACGAAGCTTTTAAAGGCACAGTAAAGAGCAAAACGATTTTCCACGTATTGGTAAAGTGCGATTTCATAATCCTGTAAACACTGCTCTTAGCACAACATGAAGCTTAGCAAGCGAGAAAACACTCGAAAAGAAAACGCGGGTCATGATGCCACCTTGAGATCCCTGCACCAAACACCATGACAAAAAAATTTTGAAGGCGTCCACTGGATCCTACATAGCTTCAATCGATAAAAATGAAGTACGTTGTGATCTGTGGGTGCCACAGACTCAGCATACGAAGTTTAAAAAATTTTCATTGAGCTAATGCCGCGAAAATACTGAAAATATATTTTGAAATTTCTTACATTGTGCACAAAGATTTTGGCACAAAATTTACAAATAAAATCACAAATTAATGTTCTCTGATAATAATGAACTTATAATAGGTAAATATCATAAGAGTTCTCAGAGCATTAAAGTTCTCAGAGTGCAATTCTTCAGTGTAAACCAAGTCATTGTTCCTCTTTAGTGTCCCTTTAAAAAACATCACATGTGGGCTCATACAGGCATTTCCTTTTAAAAAGAGAAAATGATGCACTTAATCTTTAATGACAGCATCTGATAAAAAAATGTGCATCATTTAATGGTAGGCAGGAGTGTGTTAGCCTTGTTAATTTGTTGTCTGTTTTGACATTCAACACTTGTTGCTCTGTGGTATTCATATTGTGAAGGAGTGTGGCAATATACACATTCCAAAGTACCAACTATGCATATACTACTTGTTTCTACTAAATAAAAATTGCAGCATCAATCTTCTTTTCTTGTTTGATTGTTTGTAAGACCTTCACCCAACTTCTTAAGTGTTTGCACCCTGTAGATTAATAAAGTGGTGCCATTTAATATTCTAAAAAGTAACACACTAACCATCATAGATTCTGCGGTAAGATCCAGATTAACTTTGTTTACCCTGGGTAGTTTTCTGGGTATTCAAAGCTTGCCACACTAAAATGCCGAAAATGAGCTCTTTGAACTGACATCTTAATTTTTAATGCTATATGGCACATGTCAGGCACTGAAACGCTTTCTTTCTTATTGGATGTGGGTTATGCAAGTGTTGAAGCATGCAGACACTTTTTTACAAACGTTTCACTTTGTCAAAGCAAAATCTGTTTATTAAAAACAACAGAGCAACCAACATAACATTTTGAATCCACCTCCCTTACCATTTGGTCAAATATCTTATTATGACTGCAGAAGGAACTCAGGGTCTGCCAAAATCATCTAATAAAGTTTTACAAGTCAACAATGAGTGACAGACTCACAGAACACTATGCATGCGCTGAAATAGTACTCCTGTTTTTAACATGTCAAGGAGAAGCAGGTACTGAAAATAGCTTTGCTCGCCAAGCAAGCAGAGCTTGTTACAACACATTGGAGTTGCTGATGACGTTTTACTCCCACAGATGTGTGCCTTGACTGCAGTTGAAGTCACGTATGCATCCATGCACATAGATAAACATCTACACAAAAACAGACAAATAAAATTTGTCATTTGAAAACTTGGTATCACTAGCAGAAATTAAACTTTGAATGTCTGAATGGCTGCATTTGAAGCTATTTTCTGATCTATAAATGATAAGTATGCCAATAAAGCACAACCTTCAATGTGACTGATAAGATGACATGCTAGTAAATGTCTGAAAACACTTTGCATTTTCAATAAAAAGCAAAGCTGTATAATATTGCTCCAATGCAAAAGGGTTTCCAGGATATGTAGACAGCAAAACAATTGACAATTATATGTTTAGACACCCTTATATGCACTTTATAGGAAAATAAGTTCAAACTGACTGTTTCATACTAACAGAAAGCCAAGTGGGCTTTTGCCAGACATTCATGTTCACATTAAATCAAAGACAGTCTACATTGTTGGAGTAAGAAGGTCTACAATGTAATTAGACATATATAGTACTACACATGATTTTTATGAAAAACAAACATCAAGAAGAAAAAAGCTACACTGTTAGAATAAGCTCAGACGCACAGCTGCTGGTCAAGGCCACCGAGCAAGGATACCCCAAGTCAGCACAGTTCTCTGCTGCGAAGTTTTATATTAAAGAGGTGCAACATTATTTTAAAAAAAACACCCAATCGAAAAAGAAGGAGCCAATGTTACACATAAGCAAAAACAGTGGTCCTTGCAGGTTATATCACAGTTTCAAATGTACAGGCATCTACTTGAAAGTGTACCAGCACTTTGAAATTGGGCTGATTCGTCACAAAATACGATTTCGCTCACCCCTGGAGTAAGTCCAGCTGCCCAATCACACCAGCTAGTGCTTTGGGAGCACACCTGAGCAGTTTCTAAATAGAAGATCACAATACAACAAAACATTGCATGAATACGTCTGTACTAGGCCTGTGACTTTCTTACATGTGCCACCAGTAATTGAAAAAAAAAAAAAAGAATTCGTCTCTCACTCTGTGGCATTTTGCTGTGAAACAAGCCCAATGAAAAGTGAGCTGTCCGCCCACACATATGTAAATAAAAAAATACAAAAAAGCATGCTTATATAATAATATGCCTATATACCATATTTACTCGTGTAATCCTCGCACTCGCATAATTCTGACACTCCTCCCACATTTCCCAACAAAAATAGGATATTTTTTTTTCCCACAAGTAACTATTACACCCTTGAAAGTTGGAGCTGTAATGTCGTCTGCTCCTTTCAACCCCTGGTGATGATAGTGCACAACAAATGGGTGCCATCTCTGGTGGATTATGTGTAATATTAATGCACAGATCCTCAACAGAATCCAAGCCAAAGTGGCAATTGCGCGTTGTAGCGTATTAGTGTACGTCCGTTCTGTGGTTACGCTATGGGTCGATACGGAACCTACACGGCTGCTTTCAAGTTGAAAGTGATTGATCATGCACTAAACAACGGCAACAGGGCCGCCGCCGGTAGGCTATTTGGAGTTGGTGAGTTTTGTGTGTGCTATCAGCAAAGGCAGCATGGGCAGCTGAAAACCACTAAGATCCGCTGTGCCTTCCGTGCGCCTAGGACTGGAATTGATCCTAAAACTATTTCTTCAGAATGTAACTGCAGACCATTCCGTGTTAAATTGACGTCGTACGCTAATCTCACGGCCTCCAGTTGAGTGACGAACACCAACGGTACACCCGCAACGCCCACAGGCTTTGCGTACGGTATTCCAAAACTTGGTACTATTTGCTTGCAGCTTTTGTGCCACAAATAAATCTTGCCTTCTGTTTACCCTGTGGTTTTATTGTTAAGGTAAGTCTTGATTGGTACTTCTCAAAGCTTGCAGTTAGTTGTTGGCACGAGAATCCCAATTTGCGGCCATTTCGTTTTTTTCCCCCCCGCTTTGTACATTTTTGAGAAAAATTTTCCTCACGTAATTCTCGCACCCCCAACATTTCATCGGTTTTCCGCGAAAAAAAAGTACAAGGACTATGCGAGTAAATACGGTAGTATCTTTGTTTAAGGTTATAAGGAAAGCCCCAGAGAGACTCTAAAACTTTGAGCGATTTCCCCTTAGCAACAGTTAAAAAAAAGGGGGAATTTAGTCCAGTTAAAATACACAAATTAAGCTCAGCTATAGTCTGGCAGTTTCATGGCCTACACGCAGGAGCCAAATAACAACACTACCTTTAATACGAATCTCAAAGAGGCAAACTATCATACAATATCAGCTACTTAAAACTTAGAATGAACCATATATTTAATCAAAATTCTCATGATTAGAGGCTAGGTATCCACAAGGCTCTGAGTAACTATCATTTTACCCAGCACCACTATACAATACAAAAATCAGTCATGTTCATGTGGAAACTCAAAAATAACTGAATTGTTCAAAAAGGCAAGGCTTCAGGTTAACATAGGGCAATGAAATCGCACTATGAAGACAGTGTGTCTTGTTCTATATATATGCTTCATGTACACCACAATAGGTGTTTACCAGAAAGGTGGTAAAAGATCCAGTGTCATAGAATAATGCTGTGACAAGAAAATGTTCATAAATTGTGAAATAAATCTCATGTGGCACTAATGAAAGTACAACCTACCAATCCTAAAAATCACCTAAAGACCACAGCACTTTACAATGTTAAATTTACAAATTCACTGGAAAGAAAACTACATAAAAAATAATTAGAGTGCTCATTTAAATTCATTCACAGTGTATAAGAAAATGAGCTAAGTGCAATGCTAAATGATACAAAACTTTCTACATTGCCTTCATCAAGCCTGCCCCCTTGCTTGTGCATGAAGCACAGAGAGCAAACTGCATTCCGAAAATTGCGTGTTGGTAACAGTGCACCCTTTAGTATTGTATGTCAAGTAGCTATAGCTATTAAGCACATCTGATGACAAACTTTGACAAAGGATCCGGCAGTTGTGCCAATCGATGCCAAAACAAAACACAAAAGAATTAGACCCTCAAACACATGATAGCGAAGCAAATGCACAGCCAGTAGCCCACTTTTAGAGGTTTTCTGCACTTGCCAAATAAGTAAGTATAATCACAAGCTGTAAGATAATCTGGCTTGTCACTATACAGTCGCCGACCGATTTTCCGGACTCCAAAAATTCGGACTTGTTGGATATTCCGGACTTCATAAATGCACCGTCAGGGATCCTACAGAGCTAATGCATTGTTCGGGCGAATTCGCCCCTGAAAGTTCGATTTTTCGGACTAAATCGCTCGTTTTGTGCTACGCCCCAAGCCATTGTGAACGCCGCCATGTTGGATTTTCCGTCGGCTTGGCTAAGCTTGGTCTTCAGATGCCTTTCCTGCCTCCGAGATTGGAATGCGCACGCCATATTTTAAGTTTCGGAGGCCGTGTTTGCTTTTTAAAAGACGCGGTGATGGATGCCGTTTTTTCGTCTTCGGTCAGCACTATCGTCATCACATCACACGGGGAGGAGGCGAAAGAAGGATTCTTTTATTGTCATTGCAGCTTTTTTCAGTCGCCATTCTGCACGTGTTGTGTCGCGTAGCGTCGAGACGTTGTGTGCTTCGCAGCGGCTATCTGCGGCATCGAATTTTGTGTTCTCGGTGCCATGGCTCCGCCATCTGTGCCATCGCGGGAGCCAGGTGGTGTGAAGAAGCGTGGGAAGTATACGACCCTGACGATGGAGAAATTGCCTCCAAGCGTAGTTTGAGGCAAGGCAGCATCAAGGACTTTTTTAAACCTGCCTGATGCAATAAACTTCAGATTTTTGGCGAAAACGAATTTTTCGGACTGTTCGATTTTTCGTACTTTTTTTTCGGTCCACGCCAGGTCCGAAAAATCGGTCGGCGACTGTAGTTATCTGGCTGCATTGCTCACGCTTCAATATACTTGTAGGTGAAAAGAACATACAGGCATAATGAGCCTTAATAGTTTCCCAAATAAGGAACTACATAAAGTAATACATGTATACAATGTGGCATTGCGTATGCATTACATTGGGCTTAGTGTCTGTCAAGAGCAGAACACGATGGTTAGTGACAATGGTTAGTGACAATGGTCAGTCACATCCACAACAGTTGCTTTTTTCCAACCAAAGATGAAGTAGCCACACCCGGCACCAAGTATAACACCCAAGCATAGCCAGACGTTGTACGTCATGAAAATCAACATAAGAAAGTAGCTGATCACCATCTGAACCATATGTAGGAAAGTCTGTAGCAAGTGTGGCCAGCTCACTATCCTGTTCCTGTAGAAATAAATTTTGAAAAATAAAATGAATTAAAAGTTTGCACACACAGTTTACACAATGCGCATTTAAAGCCTAATAGCTCAGTGTTCTGGGTCAGAAACATTCCTTTATAAATGTTATGTGAAACGGAAATGCAGTTTAATTATTAAATAAGTATACGAAGTGCATCTAAGTAATTTTTTTTTTCATCTGAAGAAAGAAAAGCAATGGCACTGATAATTAGGTGCTGAGGGATGGAATTACACAAGTTTAAGCACACAAATACAGAAAAGTAATACTTTACAGTCATGCTGTAAAATGTCTCCAATCCCATAGCCATATATTACAAAGAAAAGGGCACAAAGAAGCGTTGCACCAAAGAAAAAAAAGAGTGTTAAATGCAACCACACTACACAAAATGCACCACTAACAATATGTAGTCCAATTATTAGCATGCAAAAAATAACAAACTTTTTTAAAAGCTGAAAAAACAACAAAAAAGGTCCAACTACAATTTTTCAGGTATGCGAAAAAGATCAGCGAATATTTAGGATTCGAATCACCGAAGAACGCCAGGCCCTCTGAGCTTCCTTTGGTGATATGCTTCCTTTGGTGATATGCTTCCTTTGGGAATCTAAACCCCGCATTCCAATGACCACGCACACCCCAGAGACAAATGTTTGCAGGAGACAGGATCCATGGCAAATTGGCATTTCTATTGTGTTAATGCATCAATTTAATGCTTTCAATTGAATGGACATCTGTGTGCACAACAATTATATTAAAATGAAATGTTTTAATTATATGCTATATGTATTCCCCTAACAAGAGGGAATACAGTCCTTTTCCTGCTAACCTCACTTCCTTGCTAAAGAACTGTTGCTAAAAAGCGCATGCTAAAAAGCTCACACAAGCTGAAATATTTTGCATGCTGCATGACTGAGAGTTATAATACCTGCATGTAGTGATAATATGGCCATACACCAGTGCCAGAATAACTGCTGACAAATTAAGAGTTGACTGCAGTGGAAAAAGTGGAGAAAATGTTTATATGATGACTGACTAAAATCAAACCTTCTTTGCTACAAGAGCAGTGCGCACAGAATGAATGAAAAAGACTAGGACAATAAAGAACAGTGAAAGGATGGGTGCAGCTTCACAGCGCATGTTGTTTGGCTAGTCTGTTCATATTTTGATATTAACATTCCACAGCCAATTGCAATACAAAAGCCAAGCTCATAGAACTTGCTCTGTTGTTTGTCTTCCCAACTTTCCTGTTGTGTTGCCTTTGCTATCACAGTTTTAATATCAAAGCAAAAGAAGGCATGAATTTTTTACATGTTGAACCAACAAAAGAGAAGGAAGTCAAACAACAGAAACTTCCTCAGTCCACCATCAAGATGACCAGTCAAAAGATGTGGAGCCGTGAAAATGCTGCTGGCTCAGACATCCAGCAGCATTTTCACGCAATGATGAATGTCATTTTCAAAATCGCAATAACAAGAGAGGTCTTTGAATATGCATTAGACAAGCATAGCCATAATGAGACGTGATTTTGTGAATGTAGCAGAAATTCATTGCTGTTACAACAAGGATTTGTATATGGCAAACAAGAGAAAGGATAGTCTGTTCTGCTGAAATTTGCATGGATGTACAAAAACGCTACTTCGACTTCCTCTACAGAGGCACCCCACAGAGGAAGCCTTTTACGTTTTGTTGTTTTCACAACGTACAAAGATTTCAAAATTGTGTACAGAGCTAACCACCAAGAATAATAGAACATGACACAACATTTTACTGATCTTGCCACCACAGATGCCATGCATAGGACCTATTAGTGTACAAACCTGACTATTTGATGGACCTCCGTCAGAGTGCGACCATCGCGGCCTGTCACAGACACGGATGAGTAGCTCATGCTGGAGAAATGCAGCCTGAAGAGATGCTCGCGGAAATACTTGAGGGCCTCATACAAGGCAGCCATGAAGAAAACTCCCACCACAGAGCCAACCATTCCTGGAAACGTTATACAAACATTAGTGTACTTTACTCGTGTCTACTATAACAGCATATTTTTGTACATGTGCAGGTGTTGTACTTGAATATACAATTCAGCAAGGGCTTTCTGTTGATATAACAGTCTATAGCTCTAAGCAACGCTACTGTAGGTGGATGATGCAGCACATAATAAACATAGCATACCTATTCTAAAATGACCCTATGTTACACATAGGAACAGCGTTCTGTTTGGACAATAGGTTGCCTGACCATGCCGAATGTGGGAACAACCAAAACTTCTTTGTCTATGAGACCCTTAGTGGCATCGATTTATCGGCAGAGTGATTACCAGCAGCTCTCAAGGAAGGATCAAGGTGGCTATCAGCATGAAACATAGCTGAATCAACTCAGTGACTGGCCGAAGTTATAAATGACATGCTGGCAATGCACAAAAGGGACAAGAGAACCTGGAAACTATCAAAACACATTACCAGGCACATGCACATGATGCCAAACAACAGCAACAAGGTTGGCCACCACAGCTTTTCATGCCAGCACTTTATGGCTGCCCAGAAAGTTTCACTAGTAAGCTCATAACCTGTGTAGTTATTAACTGCCCCCTTGATGACAAGATACAAATGACTGCTGGGGCTATGCAGTCAACTACTCTTAAACAAAACTCTAACGGGATCCATAAAACTGTTCCATTTATCAGAAGTTTCATTTAAGCAAAGTACACTTATTTAGTGAATCGAAACCGTTATTCAAATTGCACAAAAACTCCCCTTACTCATAAGGATGAGTAGGAGAAAAAAAGGAGTAAGGGTGGTTTGTTTGGCAAGTTCTAGTTGTTATTTTACAAGGTGCGCACCCATGCCTGACAAACTAGCCAGAAATTCTGGACAAGCCTCATGCTCAAAATATCGCTGCAAAAGTTCAACAGCCTCTTTAGCTGATCAGTCTGGTGGCACCACTGCACTGGCAATATTGTCATCACATTCATCGCTGGAAGGTTGATCATCATCTTGCGCTTCAGCAATCATTTCCTTGACAGCCTCCTCACGACAGGCACGAACATTTTCATCAATTGATTCGTAGTCCTGCAACGTGAAAGAGGCAGAGAGCACGACCTCACTGAATACTGTCTCAAGGTCGGCATCAGCAGGGCTTTCTTCTTCAGGTACTGCTTCTTGCACTTGAAAGCCAGCATGATGAAAGCATCTGTGTATTGTTGTTGCTTTCGCTTGCTCCCAGGCATGAGCCAAAATGTGGATGGCTGCCAATAAATCTATGCTGTAGCATTTCCCGCTGTCTGCACAAAGCAGCATTCGATGGAGCAAAATTGTCTGCGGTAATGAACTTTAATGTTCTGAATAACCCCTTGATCCATCGACTCAATCACTGCCGTTGCATTGGCTGGCAAGAACTCCAGAGTGATGGCTTGGAGTCTTTCAACTTGAACGTGGGCTGGGCAATTATCCACGATGAAGACAACCTTCCTGCCTTGCCTCGTAAATTTTGCGTCTTCCTCTCATAGCCAGTTTTCGAAAATGACCATGGTCATCCACCCTGTTCCGTTCACATGGTCTGCAACGGGAAGTGTCAAACACCTTTGAAACAACGTGGTTGCCTTGATTTTCCTATTAGTACCAACATCTTCAATTTCTCATCTCCTGCCATGTTTGCACCCACCAGCACTGTGATGCAATCTTTACTGCGTTTTCCTTTACTACAGGCTTCGCCTTATAAAAAAGACCCATCTCGTCGACAATGAAGACGTCTCGTGGCTCAAAGCTCATCAAAATTTCCTTGCGCCGCCCCTGTCGCCAGTCGATGCAAATGTCCCTGTTGACTGCAGCACTTTCACCTGAGATTGCTTTGAAGACTAGGCCATGGCGTGTTTTGAAGCGGCTGAGCCGTCCGTCGCTTAGGACGAAGTTCTCAACACCCATTTGCATGGCGATCTCGAGCTTTCTGCTCGAGAATTGATCCGCTTATGGGCTAATTGGAACTCCGTGCATGCTTGAACCAGAGAAAAAGAACTTTTTCAAGTTGTTCATAAGGCGTCGTCCGCATCCGTATTCATTTAGATGTAAAGGTCCCGTTATTTACAGTGCCTTCAATCTTTTCTCTGTCTTAGCAGATCCGCAACAGCGTCAATTTCGGGATGTTATATTTTTTTGCCACCTCCGTCTTGGGCAGGCCACTTCGATCAAGCTCCTGAAGAATTCGCAGCTTTTTTTCAAGCAAGAGTGCATGGTGCGGCCGCTTCCTTTCCATCTGGCTGAAATAACACCGTAATGCACCGCACTTAGCCGTACAAATAGGCCTAACACACAACTGACTCACCGACTCGACTCCCACAGCCACCACATGTGAAAATAGCTACTGGATTGGCTTGTTTCGAGGTGTTGCCATGGTTGCGAGACTACCTTTGGCGTGAACGAGCCTATGCTACGTTTAGAGTTAGTGCCGTTTAACCATAGGTGACCAATAACCACTGTTTCGATTAACCGATGAATTTTACTGCGCAACACATAAAAATCCAGCCACATGAGCCCGTCTAGTTCCGTTAATGAGGCATTTTCGTTTAAGCGAGTTTCGTTTATTGTGAGTCCACGGTCTGTAGAAATCTTAGAAACGAGAGAAGAAACATTTTCAGACTAGGTAATCAAGTACTGACAACAACAAAAGAAAAATACTGCAGTCCTGGTAATATTACATGATCTTTGAAACTTCCTATGGCTGCACGATTGTGCTCACTCAGGCAACAATGTGTAACCGTGCCCAGTTTCATCATGGTACACGTGTGAGACAGCATGCCGCTGTAGTGTGATGGCAGGACCTCACCACTGCATCACTTTTTTTTTTCAGTACTCGGATATTATCGTACATACGGTTGACTTTTAACTTTTTTTGCACAAAATAAATCTCAACCTCAATCAGGAATTTCATCAAAACATGCCCATAGCAAGTCTTATTTGTCCAGGAATTTTATTTCACCCAAGGAATGCCAAAGACAGTGGCACCAATTTTCTCCTGTTCCTCTGAAAGCTTTGTCCCTAAATGCCAAAAGCTCGTTCAAAAAGTTTGCAGATGCAGTTAAGATTCATCTTCCCGGGGTTTAAAAAACTGAAGCAAGCTATAACTACGACTGCAGCGCTTTCTCTGGGCTATAATGCAATATTGGGTTGTTTTCCAGCCCAAGTGGAAACAGAAAGTGCTTGAAACTGTACTTCGAACACAAAAGCATCAAGAATTTGTAACAGTAATACAGCACAGGAAATGAAGACAGATTAGCCACCTTTCATGACAAACAAAATTTTGAAATAGTTCTCTTTTCTAATCACAATGCCTATGAGATATTAGGATTTACCTACAGAGAAAGAATAGACAGCTAGGAGAGGAAACTTGACTTCTTCCCAAGCCCCAACAGTGTCCCCCCCCAGGGAGTGGCAGCGAACATCATGACAGTGCCACCCACAGAACCGCGGCTGAACTGCTGCGCGGAAGCGGCAGACGCAAGAAGTGTTGAGCTCACTCTTGTCATCTGCTTGCGCACTTGTGCTCGAGCTTCGCCCTTGCAGTCGGTGACAATATCAGTGCATAGCTCAAATACACTCACTAAATGAGATAACAAAACGTTACATTTTTTTTCTAAGCTAGCCAGAGTGCTGTGAGAGAATGACCCTACCACGATGGTCTCACAAAGCTGTCCACAAGGTCTAAACAAGTTCGCTTTCACTCTTTTATCTTCTTATGCTAGAGCAAAAGCTTTATTTATGAAAACATGTCATAAAACATGAGATAATGAAGAAAAATACATGCCATGGAGCCTTCCTCAAAAACTTGAACAACAGAGATTCTTAGATAACAAGGAAAAATAAAAAATCCAAAGGAAAAAAAAGTGAAAGAAGTCATTTTCATGTATCTGCACTCTTCTAAAGTCTGTTTTCTTTGGAACTTCATGAGAACCATTTGCAGGTACTTCTGACTCTTAATGCATATTCTCTACATTTGCTCATTTGGTGCTGATTTATTAGGAAGTTCAGGGATATTCCAGCCCGTTCTCGGCTTTATTTGTAGGCACAAGTAAAAGCTCTTTCAGAAATGCTAGGTACTGCTTCAAGGAGCAACAAGAACTTTGGCTGGTCAGGGATGTCTGAGCATTTAAACTTCGCATTGTATCACACCTGCTGACCATCCCACAACGAAAACAATTTTTCTAGATGTAGTCACTTGTTTTCAGTTCTCAATCCCTTTTCATATAGCCCTTGCCTATTCTTTTACCTGTTCTTGGTCAGACGCTAGAGCATTGCAAGTTCAAACGTTCTTCCTACAAAGCATTGATTCACGGATCTAAGAGCGTAAGACTCGGCGCTACTATCCCATCGGGTGCCGTCTGCTCAAACGTGCTTCAGAAATCTGTCTTGTAGTCCTGTATCACACTGATCGGCATTTTTTTACGGCGCATGTTAATGAGCTACAACAAAAGCTTGTCTTTCGTTCTATCGAAGAAAGAGCAAAATGTATCCCCAAGCTATAAAATGAGTGATTTCAGGCATGTACCTAGATACAATTACGGATCATCTGCGTTTTGAATTATGCCACTTTCTTCCTTTCGGTGTCGTCCAAAGAGCATTTAATGCAATATATAAATAAAAATGCTGGTTCTAACATGCTCTACTACATATGATTCATTTCGTTTTGGCAAACCACGCTGGCAACAAACTCTTACAGCTGCATCCGGCCATGTAGTGTAATTGGCCAGTAGCTGATGTAGCAGACGACACCCTAATTTTGCTCGAGCGCCATCAAAGACCGTGGTTGCCCGCGCTCTTCTACCGCAGGGGAAAACAATAGGTGCGTGCATCGCTGCAAAGACTGCTGCGCACACGTTTGCCAACCTCCTCCCCCAAGGTGACATTATCGCGCTGCACGCTGACGCTGGTGCCGGCCCGAAGTTTTTCCTCCCGTCCTTCTTGCACCTTGGATAATATACCCCAATACTACAAGTACTTTTTTACTAGATGTGTAAAAAAAACACATAAAATACCGAATGTCAGAACAACAGCTCTTGCACTCTACAGGAAAAACTGTCTATGCAAATGCAGAGTCTTCTGAGTGATTGTGGTGTAGGAACAGGTCACTATGTGAAGTAATGGCCACTACAGAGTAGTAGCATGTTTAGGTTTCAGCAGCCAGGAATTTGCTGCTTAATTTCAACAGAGCGAATTTATTTTATTTGGTCAATTTCCCCATTTTTGGTGTTTTAGAAACAATCTGCTGAGCCACAGTATAGCACACTCTGCTCCTTCAACGAGCATACAGTCTATACATGCACACGTGGCATGCTTTTTTTTTCTTTTTCTTTACTTTTTAAATAACTGTCACTCTTGCGACTCTACCAGATATGACTGCCTTCTCTTTATTTTTCATAAACAACATTTTTACTTGGCCCAACATTACATAGTTAATGGCATTACATATACAAAATGATGTAAACGAGGTAAGTAAACTTTGTTAAACTTTTCATTTGTTTTTTTAATTACAAACAAATGTTTGATGTCCAATTAGCAACTCATATTTCAAAACGTCATTTTTCTTTAGTATATATATATTCGGTTTGATAATTTCATTATTCAAGTACCCTTAATCTTCGAACTTTCTTGAAAACAGTGAAACTCGGTGAAATTTTAAGTTTTAAATCTCTTCTTCTGACTGCTTCAATTGTACTGAAGAAGCAAGAACTAAACATCTAAGCAACTAAGTAATTGGCGCTTGAAAAGAAGAGCCGTCTATTAGTGTTGCACTTTTCTTAGTAATAAGTACCTGCAACAGAAGAGACAGCCCAGTCTTTGAAGAGTATGGTCTCAGTGAATCCTGTGTGGAAATACTGAAAAAACAAAAAATTGCAAGAAAATGAATGCGTGGAAGAACACAAGAATTTCGAAGTTTAGAAATTTTCATATGCTATCAACCCACAAAACAGAACAGAAAATGAACTACTTTTGCAGAGTTCTATGGAGAATTTTCATATTTACTGCCCTTGCTCTTAATGCACAGAACATATACCGTATAAACCGGAATATAAGTCAAGATATATTCAATAAAACAACGAGCTAAAGTTGCCCCTCGTCTTATATAGCGGTGTCTAGCCGACAGTGCACCGCTGCCTGGCAACATGTGGCTTTCATGTGCATGAGAAGCCGGACACGGCCATATTCGCATTCAAATCCAATAGCAGGTTGTTTTTTTTCTATCTTGTCTGTTTCTTTGCATTTGTGATTTGCCTTTGAAGTTCTCGCTCCGCTTGACATTGTGTTTCATTTTTAGTGGTCTTTTTTTCGTTCACTGAATATGAGTAGTGGTACGAGAAGCCAGTACTCAGCTGTGTTTAAACTAGAGGTTGTTGAGTTCGCAGAAGTGAATGGGAATATGGCTGCTCAGCGCCGCTTTGGTGTATCAGAAAAAAGCGTGCGCTATTGGAGGCTGCAGATGTGCAATTTTCGGAAAATGTCATTTCGTGGGCGAAGTGTGGTTCATCCGCAGCTGGAGAATACGCTAGGGAACTTTGAGTGGGAAGTTCTTGCGTGCTCACTGCCAGCGAACGTAGATACCATTCTCAAGAAAGCTGTGGAATTCGCTCGAGAAGCTGGGCTCCCGAGATAAGAGTTTCGTGCACCAAACTCTTGGGTGCGTCGATTCATGAGACGCAAAAAATGTTATTTCCAGTGGCGCACATCCATCAGTCAGAAGTTTCCAGACGAGTTCGAGGACAAGCTTATAAACTTTCAGGGCTTCATGAACCGGCTTCGGGAGCAGAACAACTACATGAAGGGGCAGATTGCAATGCCGACGAGACCCCCCGTGTGGTTTGACATGCCTTCATCGATCATGACCATGCACCGTGGCGCCAAGGATATGAAGCTGTTGTCCACTGGCAACGAGCACTCGCGCTTCACCGTCAAGCTGGCATGCATGGCAGATGGTAGAAAACTTTCACCCTTCATCATTTTCAAACGTAAGACAATGCCGAAGAAAGTGTTCCCGCCCGGTGTTGTCGTTTGCGTCAACAAAAAGAGATACATGGACGAGGCCATGATGCTCAAATGGATACGAGTAGTGCGGAATTGTCAGCCAAGTGCATTGCTGCGTCTTTACAGCATGCTGGTGTTGGATGCGTTTTGTGGTCACTTAACCGACACTGTGAAGCGCGCACTGGGCGATGAAAAAACGGACCTCGCCGTGATACCAGGTTTTATGACGTCCACCCTCCAACCGATCGACGTTGTGCTAAACAAGCCGTTCAAGGACCGAGTGTGGCTGGAGTACCAAAAGTGGATGTCGGGCGACAACCCAAAGACACCGAAGGGCCGCCTACAGAGGCCTCAGCTTGCGACTGTTCGTGGCTGGGTGCTTTCCGCCTGACGTTCCTTGCCAGATTCCATGGTGAAAAATGCTTTTAAGAAATGTTCCATCAGCGACTCGCTGTAAGGCACGGAAGACAATGCACTGTGGGAGGCGGCCAGCGACAAACTCACGTCTTCAGAAGACAGTGGTGCTTCGTCTGACAAATAGGAACAGTTGCGATGGTGGTTGAGGGGAGCTCCGACGATCGGGGTGCGGTGTGCTCAATTCGCAAATAAATGTTGTTCGACAATTTTGGGTTGTTATCCTTTTTTTTTGGGGGGGGCAACCTGAACTTGGGGGGTCGACCTATATTCCCACTCGACCTATAATCCGGTTTGTACGGTAGTTGATTCATTTTATCCACTCTGGGGTGTCATGTGGAAAATCCACAATTTAGTAATGAGGCACAACATAGTTGGAGACTCCGAACCTCTGTTTCTTAAATGTACACGTAAGTTTAAGTACACAGGTGTCGTTGCACTCTGCATGTATTGAAACGTGACTGCCGTGGCTAAGAATTGAACCCACGTCCTTGTGCTTAGCAGCAAGACACTAAGTACTTGGTAAGCTACCATAGCAGATTAACATAATACTATTGATAATGTACCATTGCAAGAATTACACTTTAACTGCAATCAAGCGACACTTTGATCTGACCTGTGGTGTACAAATGTTTCCAATATATTTTTTTTTCCACCAAATGAAAAAAAACAACGTGGAATTAAGCATGTAGAGGATGCAACTAAACCTAGCACCACGTCACAAATCTTGAGACTCTAAAGCTCATGCCCTAGCTGTGCAAGTAGGCTATGGGCTCAATAAATATTTACAGCATACAAGCCAAGTAGCAGTGGCAACTTCTGCTAAAATTTGCTATATAAGTTTGTGCTACTTATAAGAAATGCAAGTGATCAATAAATTTTTATTGCTATGTAATTTATCTACTTCTCTTATTTGGCAACATTCACTCAAATTCATCAATTTTTCGTTTACTGTTTCATATAACTAATAACATCTTAACATTATTTCAATCAGGTTCTTTGTATGGCAATATAGAGATGTGCTTACAGGGCGCACTGTGTATTAGGTCCCCCTGATGTTATTTTATGAGCACATAAGTACCTAGATGGATGAATCTAAGTACATGAACATACTATTGCCCAAAATCAAATCCTTGAACTTGCATTTAGCAGTGATCCTAAGCGACCACAGCCAGACCAGTTACCATATTGACGAGACAGATTGTCACGAGTAATGCAGCCTTGAGCAGTTGCATTTGATGGGAGCTAGACAGTCAAACGCCCATGGTCATGTGATGCAGCAGTCTCATGGACAAGAAAATTCAGGCAGGCAAATCCAGGTGCTTCTTATTTGTTTCTTCATCTTAATGGCCTGCCAGATATTGGTAACCAATTTGAAAATGGGGCTGCTATGGCTGAATAGTACAAAGAGCCACACTGAATGTTAATGCAAGCATATGAAGTATGGACAGTTTTTTCACTGTCTTGCTGTACCTTTTGGGAGTGCCTTATTTGAGCCCAAGCAACAAAGCACTGCGTTTGATGGAGAACACAGACATACCTGACAATCACAACTCCTGAGTAACCATAACTTTGTGCATGGGAAGTTCCTACATTACAATGCCCCCTTCCTTTCAGTGGGCACATTAAGTGAACTTCAACAGTCACTGATTACGTGGGAATAAAAGAGGGGTAAGTGAGTAATAAAATTTTGAAAAACATGTCAGTGAGGTGAAACAATGTGTGAGTGGCTTCACAAGATACACTGAATAAGCCAGGCCAGTTCATTTTACCAGCTGTATTTACAGAAAGACAGTGTAAGAAGTGATGTAGATATACGGGATTAGAATTTTGTGATTGCTCTATTGCTTTTCTGAACCAGTAATTGATATATAATCAAGATATCTTTCATGCAAGTAATCATTCTGTGATATGTAAAAATACAATATGAAGTATTGATATCTAAGTTTGCATTCCTAAAACTAAAGCTTCCTCGAGAAACAGCATCCTAATGGACCCATTCAGCTTTAGTGTCCTTTAACTTCTTGAGGCCACTAGGAAGAGTATGCTGAGAAAAGCCTATAGCCCTGTTACCACATCTCTTTGTTTTTTAGCTACTAAACTTGACCTCGAGCACTGACACACTAACCAAACTATAAATACATTCCAAGACAAAAAGGCATATTTGTGGTGTTTTTTTGCTCAACAACAACAATTATTATCTGTCTCGTGTGCCTTCTTAGCATTATCCCCACAGGTGGTTACTTCCCAGTAATCAATAGTGTGCCGCTATTGGTGTGACTTAGCACTTCTGATGAAAACATAGCGAGCGCAAGTTTAAGGGAAAAAAAAACAAGCAAATTGGATGACGTATATTGTTGTGTTGCAGAAAGACACCACAAATACATCCATCTGCCTGAAAATGTATGGAGAATTATATTGCATATAAGGAATAAGCAACTAGAAACGAAGCTACTTATGCTAAAAATTTGTAAGCTGTGTGTGTACCCAGACTCATGAACTCACCATTGCCATATGCATGTCCAAGCTGCCATGGGAGGAACCGTCCCCGTGGTTATGGGCATGTGAGGAAGCATCAGCTGATGGATGGTGCATAGGAGTACTCATTGTAGTTGCAGCTAAAGCTGCAGTTAGGACTGTTGCTATTGGCGATGATGTGTGGGGGCTTGCTGTAGTGAAGTTTGGTGGTAAGGCATGATGGTGGCCATCGTGGCCTGAGTGTGCGCCATGATCCATACCGTGACTCATTTTTTTGCCTGTAACCAATGCAATGTAGAAATAAAGTTACATTTTAGCACATATAGGTGCTACCACAAAAGCAAAGAAAAAATTCTTATTGCCATTGAAAGGAGAAATAAAATTTTGCTTAAAAATTATGATTTACCATGCTATTCGCATCACCTAAATGATCACAACCTTTGACAAAACAACACCAGTAACCATTAAAAATGTGCTTTTGTTGTATATTGCAGTGAAAAAACCCTTGAAGCTTCAATTCTATATAATTAAAGTATTAGTAAGGCTGCATTTGTATAACTATTATGCAAAAGATAAACACACAAAGCAAACTCCACTTATCTGCCTATTTTTCCTTCTCATTAATCACAAACATCACTGTTACATTATATTTTATGAGGACTGAACAAAGGGCAAGTTGGTAATACATGACTACAAAGACTGTGCAAAAAAGAGACAAGAACACAGAAGGCACATGCACAAGTGCAAACTATTACAATAACAATGTTACTGTTACAATAATTTATTAAAGTACAGCACTAAAATCTCAATTTCAGCACTACATACATCCATGATATGAGACTGATTAATGCTTGTTCTATTGTACAAGTGAAACCGCTATTGTAAATGACCATAACCACAGTCACACTGCCTGATCATTCTATTTTAATATGAATTGCAAAAATAAAAAATTAAGAAAAAGGATACAGCCAATTAGCAGTGCCTTGTAACAGGTTTAACAAAAAGGAAAAAAAATCCTTCTGAAAGCACTCGTATCAAAGCTCCCCCAACAGCATCAAAGTTTGATTCAAAGTAGTACAAGGTTCACCAGATAAGTTGTAGCAGGTAAAAGTGTGCTGTCATGCAGGCAAATGCAACAATGGTCACAAAAGAACACATTCTACTCGTGAAAAATTTTTTCAGGAGTTTCTTATTGTTAGTTTCTGAAGCGCAGGTGCGAATGCATTTCTGTGAATCTGCCATCACCAACCTGGCAGGTTCAAAATTGTCCACAAAATGATTAAGGCATACAGTGAATCGATTGATTGATATGTGGGGTTTAACGTCCCAAAACCACTATATGATTATGAGAGACGCCGTAGCGGAGGGCTCCAAAAATTTAGACCACCTGGGGTTCTTTAACGTGCACCCAAATCTGAGCACACGGGCCTACAACATTTCCGCCTCCATCGGAAATGCAGCTGCCGCAGCCGGGATTTGAACCCGCGACCTGCGGGTCAGCAGACGAGTACCTTAGCCACTAGACCACCGCAGCGGGGCCTACAATGAATCGATTAGCCTCAATGCTTCTGCTGACAAAGAAATTCATATTTATAAAATGTACAAAAATCACAGCAATATTCAAATTGTTAATATAGGCTTATAGGAGCCTACATTAACAAAACTGGCTTGTTCAGCATTCTGGCACTATCATGTACCATAATTCCTGCATTTCATTCCGTAAGTGCGTTGAGGGTCACTACTGTAGGCCAGCGAAAAAAAAAAAAAACTGGAGCTAATTCTGACTCACTCAAGAAATATATTTTGCACTTAGGCCTCACTCAGGCTCACTCAGAGAAGTTTTTCCTAGCTGGCCTTAATCACACTAACTCACTAAAGATTTTCACAGCTGGATTCAGTTGGACTTGGACTCGCAGCTTGATCCGAGTCCAAGTGCATAACCTCATGAGTCCGTTAGCATATAATTAGCTTTTTTGACTATGGTGTTAATGCTCGTTAACATCATCTCATATAATCGATGCTCAATGTGACACCTTTCAATCTTGTACTTTAACATAAAGTCACCAGTGATTGCTACTGATAAGGACATTTTATTGAAAGACTTGAGTCCCACGAGACATTCTTATGGAGAACTTCCTGTGTAAGATTTTGTGGAGGGGAGAGGAATGAATGCATCCACCACCCTTTTGTTTCTGTACCCCAAGCCTGTGATCAATCAATATTGAACAAGTGTACGAATGCTAGTGCATTGAAGTGTGTGTGAGCAGATTTGAGTATAAACGTCAGTCAACATAAAGCTGATCGCAATGCCGAAGTTGAGTAGACAGGACTACAGGTCAGCACAAAAAAAGTGGAGCTCATTCAGACTTACTCAAGAAATACATCTTCCCTTTAGGGCTCACTTAGACTCGGACTCATCAAAATTTTTCTCCACCGGACTCACTCAGACTCACAAAACATTTTTTCAACCAGACTCAACCGGACTCACTTAGACCCAGACTCACAGCTAGATTTGAGTCTCAGTGAGTCAACTCATGAGTGTGTTTGCCGATCTACGATCAGCTGAGCTTTTTTCGACCATTTTTAGTTTCTGGTTTCTCACTGAACCAATTTTTGTCACCTCAGTTACATGTTTTGCTTACATCATACGGCACATGATAACCACATCACAGAGCCAACACTAAGCAAGCTTGATGGCTATTACAGATACAGTTGAACACATGATCATGTGGACTAGAGTTGAATTCAAACTATGAGATATTTCAACGCTGCTTTTGGGAAAGGGAGCTTGAGGTTAGGTGCATATAAAGAGGGTGTCGAGATCCCCTTGATATCACCTACCAAGCTAATATTCCTACTGTAGCACAAATGTACAGGTGATATAGACTGGCTTCCTTTTTTGATATTCCTCCTGCATTTCTTTGAAACCAAGTAACTACATATTTCAAGTTTAAGAGTGGGAAAAAAGAAAAAAACTTTGACGTTGATCAGTCACCTTAATTTTTTAAATAGCAAACTTTGTCAATTTTAATTTTGTGTATAGCTGAGCAAAACAGAGTATTCTAACTCAGCAAAATCTGCGCAGGTATTTCCACACAGGCAAGAATAACAATGATTGTACAAAAATGCAACAATGTTTTTGTACGATGAAATGCATTGGGATTTCCCCAAGAAACAAAAGGAAAAGCGATATTGCAAGATACGTGCAAACATGCTGCTCTGATTGCAACTTCCCAGAGTTGTGTTACAGGTGGAGTATGCAAGAAAAGGATTTATTTAGCTAGGCTGACATGCACGTGGGGCTTATAGAAAAATGAACTAGTTGGAGGTTCAGCTCATAAAGAAAAAAAAAAGCATATATATATATATATATATATATATATATATATATATATATATATATATGTTGTTTGAATCTCAAAGGTTCAGTTCCTGCCCACGCCAAGTTATCTTTTCACCCGCTTTTCTTTCTTCACATGTACATGACTATTCACTCTAATAACTTCCCCTATACTTTCCTTGGAATTATGATCATTGTCTATATACATACATACATACATACATATATATATGTGTGCGTGTGTGTGTGTGTGTGTGTGTGTGTGTGTGTGTGTGTGTGTGTGTGTGTGTGTGTGTGGAGAGAGAGAGAGAGAGAGACTGAGTGAATGAGTGAGAAAGCAACAGTTATTGAAAGAAGTTTTAATGTTTACTATAAAACCTTTACTGTGCCATTCCCGTGTGTGCGCGCGAAATGTGGCATTGTAAGCTGCTCAAATAATGTGCTAATAATTACTTGGATTGTTGAACACGATGTCACATGTTCTTGAGGGAGGTACTGGCGCGCTCAGTCTCGTTAGGTTAAGAAGTACTTCTTTTGCAATCGCTTAATGTCTCATGTCTATAACAGTAATGCATACCAAATAAAAATAAGTGTAGAATTCAACAACGTCTTACAATACGCAAATTAAATAACTAACCAACGACTCGAAGCACCCCAATTGAGAGCCGTATTTCCTACATGTTAGCACGCGTAACCCGAAGCTTAAAATTATTTGTTTAACATACTTAAGGCAGACAATCGGAAGCCACTCCTCAGATAAGCGCCTGCCCCTAATTCTTTGTCATGTCAACAACCGGTTTCCCCGAAACGCACAATATCAGTTTCGAGCGTGGCGAAGGTCACAGATAATCAAGCTGGGCAGAATTATCCTACAAAACACTTATCGCCCTGACGCCTACTGCTGGCCACACGAATATTTCGAGGTTCGGTTATCCATGAATCACATGTTCACAGCTTCAATGCAACATATGTTGTTGCACCGGCAGTACAGTTATGCCGGTCAGCCTGCCTACAGTATGTGAACGCCACTTGTTGAGTTTTTTTTTTTTTTTTCTCGTTCTAGTAAAAATGACAATCAGTACATTCACGACTTTGAAAAGGCAGCGTTGCACGAAGCGATAGCCGCGCCAGTACATTCGTAAAATATATTGCGGTAGTAATACTGGTGCATTAATCGTAACATATATCTGATGCAAAGCGGATGGCATGCCTGTCGGTAAATAAGGAAAGAACAAAACAAAAGCGGAGTAAGGAACGACCAGGCGCTTAAGGACTCACCTTAATGCACTTTCTGTGAATTACTACTTCTTGGATTACAAAAAAAAAAAACGTGCGTAGCAAGCAAAGTATGCAGCCAAAGTATACACAAGCGAAGCGCGCTATGCACAACACTGGTGCGGTATCGTACACATTCCCTGCGCTGATAGAAAATTATACGTGTCCTACAACAGCGACATCCTTGGACTGCCAAGGTCATTAGAAACGTTTTAGTTCCCAAAACAAATCGCAGATAGCGCAAAAGTAGTTAGCGCAACATACATTGTTCATGACAACTTTTCTACCGCTACAGCAATAATACTGCGCGATATATAATTTCCAGCCACTGACGTGCCATATTTACTTGTTCAGAACGTCATCTAAGCCTACGTCACCTACGCATAGTGCACGGAGCCATCTTGGGTAGATACATTCATTCATTGTGAAGATGGTAGGTGTTCTGTGGTGGCGCTACGTGCTGTAGTGATGTATTTTGAATAGCGCCTGATTTGAAGTGCCAACGCCCTGCTTTTAGGAGGTACAACAGGCGTAGCTGTTAAACTACAACAGAATCAAACGTTAGGCTAGTTGGATATGCATGGTATAACTGTCGTTCAAGTGCACGAATAAACAGAAAGAAAGAGAGGACAAGCGTCCTCTCTTGCTTTCTGTTTATTCGTGCGCTTGAACGACAGTTATACCTGTTAAACTACCTATCCAACTGTTTAAGCGCGCATATATATGACACAACAATGTTCTCATTTCTAAATATGAATGCAGGGAGACAGAACCCTCGGCCTGGACAAGCAGGTGCGCCTCGTCACTCCGGCGCCAAGTTGGCTGTTTCACATGCCGCAATTGCAGCGAAAAAAATCGTTTTGTTCGTCCCATTCGCAGTCGCCGATAATGGCGGTTTCGTTTCACGTGGACTGAAAATGTTCCGCGATTTTCGCGCTGCGACAGGAGCGGCGAGTTCTTGCCACCATTTTTGTGGCAGAAACTGCAGAATTTTTCTAATGTAACGTAATGTTATGATCTGTGTATTATGATATCGTTTTCTATGACCAGTAACGAAGGGCCCACTTGTTTCGTCATTTGAGAACACTTTCCAATCTGAATTCATTTCAAAATGCACAGCATCGGCCACTACCAAAACAAATACGTCAACCCAATTTCGACGGCTTGTCCGGCCCAGCCTTATTTCGACGGGTCCCGACCAAAAATCGCTCCCGCCGCTGCGATGAGAGGAAAAATTTTCTACACACTGGTAGCTCGCCGCAGACCACTGCGGCAGGAGCGAGCTGCCTTTTTTTTTTTTCTGCGAGCAAATTCGCAGCCTGGAAATCGCTACCCTCGCTCTTACAAAGCTCAGCACACCTTGCAGTGCCATATTATGCTCCCTAAAGGCCAAAGTTGTCTCTTCCGGAGTCGTCAAACATAGCGTATAATGGCAAGTCTTCCAAGAGGAGACGTCAGTTTCAAGATTATGTTAGCTGTGTTTCTGCTTTTGTTGTTATAAGGCCGATAGAGAGAATGAAAATCAACGTTATGCGATAAGAAGGCGAGGGATGCCCCTCAAGCCATCTTTGGCTGGTCGTTTCGGAGCACTGAGAGAGAGAGAGAGATTGAGGAGAGGAAAAGACGCAACTTTCTTCTATTGCAGGAGAGCGCTCTCCGAAACAACAAGTCGAAAGACAGTTATAGTTTACCATTAGCGTGATAGCGGAGGTTAAGGAAATGGCCGTTACCGTGCTTTTCAGCACGGTAACTTCCTTTACTCGGGCTGGTTGCGGATCGCTTCTAATAGTTTAACGGGATAGCGTTTACGTGCCCCAGCTGGGGTGATGGCGTCACCTATCTAAAGTAAGAACAGCGAAAAGGAAAATAAAACGAGAATATCTGCATGTGTCACCGCTCGAAGCATTCTTACAAGTTTATTTTAGTAATAATAAAAGTGAATAAATGTGAACCACACTCCAAACGCGAAAACATTCATGTTGCCGATTTATTTACATCGATCTTGTAGTTAGGTCTATGGGAAGCAATCTCAAAAACTACGCTAACTTATCCGTAATACTCGGTCGTCGAAGCTAACTGAAGGCAAGCGAAGCCACCTCAACCAGTAGTTTGCTGTGAACAAAGTGAATCTTTCAACAACTACGCCAAAATCACTTAGAAGCGGGCGTCCGATAGCGCCGCTATCAGGGGCGTAGCCAGAACTTTTTTCTGGGAGGGGGGGGGGGGCGTTCACACAGACCCGCCGGGGGGGGGGGGGGGCACAGGCATCAGCTTTTTTATGTGACGTCACTATCGGCGGTAGTTTAAACAGACAGTGCATGCACATGTATATCAAGTCATGAGATTCCCCCTCTCCCCATGCGTATGGCTGTGAAGGGAGTTAAAGTACTGTAAGAATGATTGATTGGTACGTTGAGTTTAACGTCCCAAAACCACCATATGATTATGAGAGACGTCGCAGTGGAGGGCTCCGGAAATTTCGACCACCTGGGGTTCTTTAACGTGCACCCAAATCTGAGCACACGGGCCTACAATATTTCAGCCTCCATCGGAAATGCAGCCGCCGCAGCCGGGATTTGATCCCGTGACCTGAGGGTCAGAGCTACTAGATCAGCAGCCACTAGACCACCGTGGCGGGGCGTGCCTGCTATGCTGTCGTGCTGCGTCTTCCCACGCTACCTTCGCGTCGGTGTTGTGAAGCAGCTCGAAACGGAGCCTCGTAAATGGCGTGATTCGGGAAGTCTCGTGACGGAACCCTTTTAAATTTACTTCTCCGAACAATTTCTCTCAGCAACACTCGCTCACTGGATTCTGTGCCGACCAGTTGTACCCTCCCGATCTCCGGACGACAGTGCAGCTCTGGCCGACTGGGCTAGTCCTAGGCCACCTCCTGACGCTGGTCCCCGACGACGATGACAGCGTAGCTCTGGCCGACTGGATTAGCCCCTACGCCATCTCCTGACGCCGACAAGAGCTCTCTCTCACCAGTGGGGCTCCGTCCTCGGACTCCAGCAACCGTGTCCATCTTTCCTGTCTTTACTTCCGTCGTTCGCTGTCCCTGCGCCTCGCTCTTTCCTTTCCCTCTCTCTATCTCTTTACCTTTAATCCTATCCTTTTAACCTCTTCTCTACCCCCCATTCCTCGTGAGCTACTGTTGAGGTGTCTTCCCCCTGGCAGGTGATTACGGGGCTCACTTTTCTCTTCTTTTCATTTAAAATCAACCCCCCCCTTCTCGCCGCACCATTAAATGGACTGGTGTTCTAAAACGTATTATTGCGTTGACCCACCCGATCGGAGAAGACATCGTTAATCGTTAATCTCTGTTAAGCGTAGATGGCGTAGTCCTCGTCGGGGCGAAGTGCGTTTTTTAAGTCCAGGATGGTTCCGCTT
Organism: Rhipicephalus annulatus; assembly: GCA_013436015.1. Classification (NCBI taxonomy): domain Eukaryota; kingdom Metazoa; phylum Arthropoda; class Arachnida; order Ixodida; family Ixodidae; genus Rhipicephalus; species Rhipicephalus annulatus. The sequence goes on along the minus strand of WOVY01002049.1, from coordinate 110,798 downwards.
ACAAAGAGGAATGAGAGGTATACGCAGAATGTTTTGTACATTCATTATTACATTTCGGTTTTGCTTACTTTGCATAGCGAATTGCTTACTGTCTTTGTCTTACTGTCGAAGAATAGCGCTTCGACATGTATGCCGAAGCGCTGTTCTCTTCCGAGGTTGTTGTACATTACTTTCGTTTTCTGCAGGTTAATTTTAAGACCTACCTTTCTTCTCTCCTTTTCTAACTCTGTGATCATGCGTTGCAATATAGATAATAGTGCATTTGAATTTGTAAAAGAATACGTCTACTTAGAACAGGTAATAACCGTGGAGCCAAACCACGAGATTGAAGTAACTAGAAGAATAAGAATGTGGTGGAGCACATTTTGCAAGCACTCTCAAACCATGACTGGTAGATTGCCACTATCCCTCAAAAGGAAGGTATATGACAGCTGCATCTTGCCGGTACTTAGCTATATATGGAACAAAAACCTGGAGACTTACAAAAAAGTATCAGTTTAAATTAAGGAAGACGCAGAGAGCGATGGGGAAGAAATGATAGGTGTAACCTTGAGGGACAAGAAGAGAGCAAGGTGGATCAGGGAACAAACCGGGGTCAAAGATATCATAGTTGAAATCAAGAGGAGGAATTGGACACGGGCCGGGCATGCAGCGCGTTGGCAGGATAACCGCTGGTCAATAAAAGTAACTGACTGGATTCCCAGAGAAGGCAAGCGCATAAGTGGGAGACAGAAAGTTAGGTAGGTAAGTAACTGACTGGATTCCCAGAGAAGGCAAGCGCATAAGTTGGAGACAGAAAGTTAGGTAGGCAAATGAGATTAAGAAGTTTGCGGGTATAAAGTGGCAGCAGCAACCACAGGACCGAGTTCACTGGCGGAACATGGTAGAGGCCTCTGTCCTGCAGTGGACGCAGTCAGGCTGCTTGTTGCTTGCTGCTGCTGCTGCTGCTGCTGCTGCTGCTGCTGCTGCTGCTGATGATGATGATGATGATGATGATGATCCAAAAACCACGATATGACTACGAGAGACGCCGTAGTGGGGTGCTCCGGAAATTACCAGCATTGATGTATGCAGATGATATACTAGTATAGCCTACAACAAGGGAAATATGCAGGGATTGATAGACATCTGTGGTAATGAGGGAGATAGGTAAAACTTGAAGTTCAGCAGAGAAAAATCTGCAATCACGATTTTTAATGATAAAAAAGGCAGTGAACCCAAGATACAGAAAGTCACGCTAGGAATACTGGATAAATACAAATATTTGGCCGTATGGATGAATAACGGGGCTGAGTACCTAAGGGAACACGAAATATACGTAACGACTAAAGGAAACAGGAATGCAGCGGTGATGAAAAATAGGGCACTGTGGAATTACAATAGGTATGATGTTGTGAGATGTATTTGGAAATGTGTCATGATCCCGGGTTAGACGTTCGGCAATGTGGTCTTCTACCTGAAATCAGAAATTCAAGCAAGGTTGGAAATTAAACAACGTGGCATAAGTAGCCTTTCTTTGGGAGCACACGGGAATACCTCAAATCAGGAGGTACAGGGTAACATGGGATGGTCATCGTTTATGTGTGGATATAAAAGGGAAAAGAAGAGAAAAGTGCTCCATCTGGTGCGACACCTCAACAGTAGCTCACAAGGGATGGGGGTAAGGAGGGATTAAAAGGATAGGATTAAAGGTAGAGAGAGAGAGAGAGATCCGAAGGGACAGCGAGCGACGACGGAAGTAAAGAGAAGATAGGAAAGATGAAACACGGTCCCAAGAGTCCGAGGACGGGGCACCACTGGCGAGAACTCTTGTCGGCGACAGGAGATGGCGTAGGGCTTATCCAGTCGGCCAGAGCTACGCTGTCGTCGTCGTAGGGGACCAGCGGCAGGAGGTGGCGTAGGACCAACCCCGTCGGCCAGAGCTGCGCTGTCGTCGGAGATCGCGAGGGCACAACCGGTCGGCATGGAATCCAGCGAGCGAGTCTAGGACATCGTTTGAGTGCAGGGAAGCTAGCAGCAAGATAGAATTTCAGGAGCGATTAAGAAAAATGAGAGAGCTGCTTTGGGCTAGGAATGTTTCCAGCTACTTGTACATGAAGAATTTCAATACTAAATGAAAGAAGCGAACTGTAAAATTGTCAAGCAAGTATTTAGACAACAGCAGAATACGAAGTAAAAAGGAAACATCGAAGTTAAGTTCCGTTTTGGTCTTTCACTCGCCTCACTGGTTGCGTGACATTTGCTGCTGCCGCCGAGGAAGCTGAAGACGAGATTTTTCATCTGCTGGCACCTTGAGGAAAGGACTACTTGGGCATCCGTTCGATAGAGACGTTTATACGTTTCTCTTCTTCCTCTGTCTCTTCCGCTCCCTGGTTTTATCCCCTAATCCCCCATTCAAACAGTCTTACAATCAAAAAAGAACACGGGAATGTCGCTCTCCTCGACTACCGGTAGGCTGTCGTTCAAGGCATGCCAGGCACGGAGTCTTTCCTGCTCGAAAAACCACCGCCTTTCGTCGCCGCACAACTTCCTTCACTCGGGTTCCCGGAACGTTCAACGTCTGGCGTCGACGAGCCGAGGGAATGTACCTCCCGGGTACGTACCTGCAACTGGGCTGACAGGCCATCAGTATATTTGGCCCGTGTATCAATCCACCGCTGACCCTGGTTTCGGTGCCTACAGTGGAGCGCAAGTGCACCTTCCAGCCTTGCAGCCGGACTCGGCTCTTGTCTCCAGAAAGGTGCCACCACTAAGCCCCTTGGCGACGTGGGCCTTCGCGTCCTTTATGACCGACAGACAGTCGCCATTCCGCCAATTCAGTGACAACCGCTTCCGTCATTGCGTGAGCTCACCGTCAGCGGGGTGGGTAACAATATGAAGGTATTTGACGAACGCACCAAGTTCGAATCCATCACCTCCCCTCCAACTGTGTTGCACTGTATCTATGATATGCTACACAAACACAACCACACATTCACACATGTTCACTGGCTCGATAAGTGAGGCACCAATCGTCACTCGAATCCCTTTGACTCTGTCGCGCGCCTGCATTGACAAAGCATACACCCCCCTTACCTCGCTGTCCCTTTTATGCGTCATCGTTGGGAATCACCAACTGCGACATTGCATTTGCATTAGCGTTTGAGACCCCTTTTTGTGTTCAATTTCCAAGTTATACTTCTGCAGTGCCAACGCCCAGCGTTTCAGTCTCGCGCTCTGCGGAGTGGTTAGAGTCTGAAATTTGAGCGGGTTATGATAGGAAATCACCTTGACATTAGCGCCAAACAGCCCAGCCAAGTGTCCAAATTCTTCAGTGCTCAAATGATTGTCTAAGCTTCCTTCTCTATTGTGGCCCATCGGGTCTGCTCAGAAAAGCGATACGTTGCTCCTTGCCCTCCAGATCCTGCTGTGCCAGGTACGCACCAACGGTGTAATCAGATGCATCTGTGGCGAGGATAAATTTCTGCCTCAGATCTGGGGCCTGCAATGGTGACGCCTGCACAGTTTTTCACTTTGTCAAAAGCTTCTTGTGTCTCTGTATTCCGAGGTAATTTCTGCAGAATACGTCGGTCAGTTGGGTTGGTCAGAGGCATAACGACGTTGGAGTACTCGGGCACATGGTTCCTATAATAGTTGGCTAGCTCTAGGAAACTACGAAGTTGTCCTTTTGTTTCGGGAGACGGAGTCTTTTATCGCCCGGACCTTCTTTGGGTCGGCCCCGTGCCTGCCTGATCCTACAATGTGCCGCAAGAATTTGACTTCTTGTTGTGGAAAACGACACTTGCTTACGTTGAGAGTCAACCCTGCCTTCGCCAGTGACGCAAGCACCTTGTCCAAATGTTCCGGGTGCTTGTCCCAGCTCTCAGAGTGTATTGCGACATCGTCAATGTCAGCGCAAGCGTAATGCCTATGCGGAGCCAGTATAATATTGATGACCCTCTGATAGATGTTGGCGGCATTCTTTAATCCAAAGGGTATCACTTTCCGTGGGTACTGGCCTGAGGGAGTGGCAAAAGCAGTACTAACATGCGCGTCCTCATCGAGAGGTATTTGCCAGTAACCCCTGAACATGTCTAGCAGAGTTATGTACTTGGCCTTCGCTACCTGGTATAACAGATAAGTCGTCACGCTCATAGGAAATGCGTCTTCTCTGTTATGTCATTCAGTCTCCTGTAATCGCAACAGATGCGGATGCCGCCATACTTCTTTGATAGGCAGACCAGTGGATACGCGTGCGAACTTTAAACCGGGTATACCAATCCCCACTGCTCCAGCTCATTTACCTGTCTCTCTACTTCGGGCACCAGTGCCACTGGCACCCTGTAAGGGTATGCACGTCTCGGTCGCTCTCCTTCTTTGATTTTATTTTGTGCATTCCCACTTTGCAGGTGCCGGGTTTGTTTGCGAATACCTTCGAATGCCTCGCGATTAAGTCTCGCAGCTGTTCTTTCTGTGTGGGCTTAAGGTGTTCTACTTCAACAAGCTGCTGCGTCGCCTGCGCCTCTGGCCCGCACGGTGGGAACGGAACAGCGGAACACCTCCAGATTCCTGATCGCCCTCGAATATCACTCCTACTGCACTTACTCGCGCGTGATATGGGCAAAGCTTGTTAGCATGAATGGTTCTGCGCGAACTGTCATCGAGCTCAACTAAATAACTGTACGGTCGCAGTTTTTCGACCACTGTGACCAGTCCCTTCCATTTCGCCACTAGCTTCCCCTCTCCTTCCTTCTCGAGCCATAGTACTTGGTCCTCTGCGACGAACTTTTGTCTATAGCCCTCAAGGTATATATAGCGCCCAACGCACTCCTTCTGACTGACTTTACTCTGTCGGGCGGCTCCTTCACTAGCTTCTTCCAAACTACTTCGGAGCTTCGCAAGATATTGCGCTGCTGGCATACCCAGTGATTCCGGAACTTCCCAGTCTCCTGAACAAGTCTTCTTGAAAATGGATAAGGGTCCGTTTGGCACCCACCCGTACATGAGCTCGAACGGTGACCACTGTGTACTCGCATGTGGAACCTCACGTTATGCCCATAACAAAAACAAAATCATTTTTCCCACTCGAGTCCATGTTCGCTGATCATGTGAGAAATTATTCTTTTGAACGTGTCATTCCAGTGCTGCACTAAGCCGCTGCTTTTGTGAATGATCAGGTGTGGAAAACCTCGGTGTTGCCCCCAGTTTCTGCAACATCTCAATTTTGACGTAAGATTGGTGCCTTGAGCTGACCAAATTGCCTCTGCCACCCCATGTTGAGAAAATATCTGCAGTGGCACGTCACATGCAGCCCTTGTCGTTAGTGAACAGAGGCATACTACTTTGGCCATATGGTGTGTAAGTCAACGACACAAAGAGCGTAGCGGTGAGCTCCCGTCGAAGGGGGTACCATATAGGACCAATGCAGTTCATGTTTATTATCTGAAACGGCGCGCAGGGCCTGGCCAGGGGCGTTATCAGAACCCTATCTATCTGCCTCGTCGGAGATTTCACCTGGCATGCGTGGCACGATCTACAGTACTCCTTTACGTCTCGCGACATTTGCGGCCAATAAAATGAGAATTTCACCCATAGTAATGTTTTCCGCTCTCCTAAATGGCCTGCCCATGATGAATCGTGAGCCATTTTCAGCACTTATTTGTGCTTGCATGTGCGATGGTAGCACTAGCTGTTTGCAGGTGTGATCCGCGAGGTGTTCCTGATGATATTGCCACAGGAAATTGCCATTGCTCCGCGCAACGCGGACGTCGCGATAACGAATAGAAACGCTAACGGCACGACTACGAGCGATGAAGACTGCCGCATTGCACGAGCCGGCCCTGCATGCGCACGGTACTGCACCGAACAGTCAACGCGGTCGATTGCGAACGAGTCCCGCGAACAGCTCTTGTTTTACCCCATGCATGAGATGGCGCACCTTCTCATGAGAGAGCGGAAGAGGCTCGCCAATTAGCAGGGTACCGAATATGTCACCAACAACGAATCGATGCCGACCGCTACAACCGAGGAAGACCTGAAACACGGTAGGAAGTTGGTGACAAAGTGTGGATATGGACCCCAGTACGACGACGAGGCCTGTGTGAAAAACTCATTTGTCGATATTTCGGTTCTTACGAGGTAGTACAGCGACTCATTGACCTCGTTTATGAAGTCAAGCCTACAGGACACGGGCATTCCAAACGACGCAACCCCACCGAGCGTGTACACATTGTGCGCATAAAACCATACTACGACCGATACGAAGACTATAGCCACCCCGGCTCGCTTGCTGTACAACCATTTCATTCTTCCAAACCTTCCGGGACGGAAACGCTGCATGCATTATCATCAAAAGCATCGGGGCGATGCCTCTTGAGAGGGGGGATAATGCCACAGGAAATCGGCATTGCTCCGCGCAACGCGTACGTCGGGAACGAAGAGGAACGCTAGCTAACGGCACGACTGAGAGCGATGAAGCCAGCCGCAATGCACGAGCCGGCCCTGCATGCGCATGGTACTCCTCCGAACAGCCAACGCGGGTGAAGAAGAAGAGAACGAGGGGGCTCGAGGCAGAGGCTCACGAGGACTACCGACCTTTGGATCTTCTTGATTGTTGTGCGTCGTTCACTTTGGGCACAAGTTCGCCATTAATAAACCATGTAAATAGAACACCCTTGTTGTGAGGCTGCTACATTCGTTACAATATAATAGTTCATCTTGAACGAGCATACCATCCGTTCCGGCTTTTGCCTGTGCCCAAGCATCTCGCAAAGCCGGGTTAAAGTGAGCTAGAATAGGGTAGTGGGCTCACTCGCCGGCCGGCGCCTTGCATTGCTGTGACGCCACCAATGTCACACAAATGTACTTCGGCGTGCCTCCGCGGCGCGGCGCTACCGCTGCATTAAATGTTCGTCGAGGAGTTCGTCGAGGCGCCTTCGTCGAGGTCGGACGTGTTTTTGGAGAGCTCCGGAATGACAGCTACAGATAAGTGTTTTTGCATGTTTCCAGCTTGCCTCTGTATGTAGCGTTATGAGAACGTAAGGCGCTAGCGTAAAGCTTGATTAGGTCTAGTACGGTGTACGGTTTTTTTTTTTTAGTATTCTGTACTGTGTCTTTTTTTTCTCCAGCCACCACGTGGCTGAGGCCTGCGCGTAGACCGACCACGTGCATGCGCAGGTGCTGTGAAGTGTAGCGTATTTATTTATTATTGTGGTTCTTTTTGGCTTAGACCAGTGTATTTTAGTACAGTTTTCTAACACGTGGGCATCGGTAAACTGAGCTAGCCATGGTCAAAAAGACCGTAAAGTGTTCAGAGTGCGGGATAGGGTTGAAGGTGGAAATTAGTGCGGAAGAGAAAGCAGAAGATGACGCCAAGTGTAGACAGTGCGAGATCGAGGAGAAAATGAAAAATATGATGGCGGTCCAGAGTGGGCTCATGGAGAAAATCGCAGAGCTGGAGAATGCATTGGCGAAGGAGCGAGAGAAAACGTCAGCCATGGAGGAAAGGCTCCGGGCAGCCGAGAAGGGCCTATCGAAGGTCGTGAAGGGGAACGAAGACGCAGGTGACGGCGGAAGCATTATGGCGACGACCCACCGTGCGGGAGAGATGAGGGAAACAGGCATGACAAAGGCAGATACATTGGCCACAGGGCCCAGCTACCGGGAAGTAGTTTTGAGGGAGGGAGGGAGCAAACCAGCAGCCGTGACTCACGCTAGTCACCTAGTCAGCAGCCAGGTGCAGGTTTCAGAAGGAATGTCTGAACAGGTCATCATCGCCGGTGACTCAAATTTAGTCCGATGCGCAGCGGCAATCAAAGAAAGGGTGAAAGGCGACAAGAGAGTTGCGATAGGGACGTTCCCAGGACAAACGCTGGGGACAGTAATGAGTCAAGCGAGTGAAAAACTCGCAGCTAAAGCTAACAATCGCAACCTCGTTGTAATTGCGGGAGGGTTAAATGACGTCCTAAAAAAAGAATCGTCAGGACTAGCGACGACCTTGGCGAAAGGGGTGGATGACATGCGCACCGTGTCCCCCCAGGTGCAAATTGTAGTATGCACAGTACCGGAAGTACCAGTACGCAACATCAACCTGCAAAGAGCGGTAGTCGACGCAAACAAAGAGATATGGCGAATTAGTCGAGAGAAGGGTTTCGAGGTAGTGGATTTAAACAGGGAAGTGCACAGGTGGGGTGGATTCCAAAGAGACAGGATTCATTTCGATGAGAGGCTTGGACACGAGGTGGGCTGGCGACTGGCAGGACGCGCAGTAGCTTTTTTGGGGGGCTCACGGGCCCTTCGGAGTCCGGGGTAGCTCGTAACGGGGAAAACAAACAGGAGGACGCTTTGACAGGTAGAATTGCGAAAAACCAGAAAAACCAGAAAAAGGGTAAAAGAAAAAGAAAAAAGGCGCGTGTCGCAATTAGTTACATAAACATGCAGGGTGGCAGAAAGAAGGCAAAATGGTTAGAGATTGAGGAGCAGTTAAACAAAGAACAGATAGGCGTGTATGCGGTTACAGAAACACACCTTAGAGACTTGGAAGAGCCACCACATATTAAAAATTATGTTTGGGAAGGGTGTAACAGGACCATATCGGAAAGGAAAGGTGGGGGTGTAGGAATGCTAATTCACCGCGGAGCCAAATGGGTTAGAGTGAAACAGACGTGTTCAGAGCACCTCTGGGTTCTGGGCACAGTAGGTGGAAAGGAAACGTGGCTAGGGGTAGCCTACTTGTGGACGGGGAATAACTGCAGAGAAAAGAATCAGGAGATAGTGGATTGCATGAGTGCGGATATTAAGGAATTTGGTAATGGGGCCGAAATCATCCTTCTAGGGGACATGAATGCCCACATACATGACCTTGACGGATATTCAGACACCAATGGGAAGTTATTACTAGATCTTTGCGAGCAACATAGTCTGGAGATAGTTAACACAGGGCCTAAATGTGACGGCCAGATCACATGGGAAGTCGGAAACAAGCAATCAAGCATTGATTATTGTCTTATGACTGAAGGAATTTACCACAAACTGACAGAAATGAGGATAGACGAGGAAGGCATTAACAGCTTGGGTAGTGATCATAAACGAATAACATTACAAATGGGATACGAAACTAAAATACGAGCATGGAATCAAAGTCTGGCAGCTCGTATTTAAATGACAAACAAATAATAAATATAGCCGCAAGAGTCGAGAAAGAAGTAGGCGAAATACCAGGCAAGGACTGGGAGTATAGGGAGCTGTTACATCTAATGACGAAGGAGATAGGGAAAGAGAAGAAAACCGTTTGCTGGAAAGGAAAAAGGAAGCCAAAAAGTTGGTGGAACAAGGAAATCCGGGAGGCGATCGAGAAGCGACGCGAAGCATCACGGGAGCATAGAAAGGCAAAAAAGGAGAAGCGGCCGCAGGACGAAGTCAAAAAAATATGGGAAATATATTTGGAGAAAAAATCCCTTGTACAGAAATTGGTAGAGGCAAAAATTAAAGGTGAAAGTGAACGCTGGATGACAGAGATACACGGAAAAAAGGAGGCCGCGCCTAGGATTTTTTGGAGCCACATAAAGGCGCTAGGTAGGAAGTCTGTCACAACGCAACAACATATTCTAGATGAAGGAGGAAATCAATTGGAAGGGTACGAAGCGCTAGGTTACATCCAAAAGGTAACAGCCGATTCGTTTCAAAAGAGCGTCCAGGGGATCTCCCCAGTGAGTAAAAGTGTGGCGGAGAAAGCAACAGAGGAAGAGCTAGTACTAGATAATTTCAACTGGAAAAAGGCCGAAGGAAAAATTCCAAAGCGCACTGCCGCGGGTTTAGATGGGATTCCCGCTAGCCTCATTAACGAACCAGGACATAACACTAAAGAAGCATTGTTAAAAGCAGTAGAAAAAAACTTAAAGGACGGACAAATACCGGACAGTTGGCGACAAAGTAGAATGAACTTAATCTATAAAGGCAAGGGAGAAAAGGACAAGATTCGCTCGTATAGACCACTAACCATTACATCGGTACTATACAGGTTGGCGATGCAAGCAGTAAAAATGAAAATAGAAACATGGGCCGAACATAACGATATTTTGGGAGAACTTCAGAACGGATTTCGAGTCGACAGGCGGTTAGACGATAACCTGTTTGTTCTCACTCAGTGTATAGAAATATCTAAAATAGAGAATAGGCCCTTGTACGTGGCTTTTCTAGACATCACTGGGGCATACGACAACGTTAATCAGGAAATTTTGTGGGATATACTGAAAGGAATGGGCATGGGCGACGACTGTATACAGCTTTTGAGGGAGATATACCGAGAAAATACAGTTTGCATAGAGTGGGAAGGAATGCGTAGCAAAGAGAACGTTGAGGTTAGCAGGGGTCTGAGACAGGGATGTCCTTTGTCCCCACTGTTATTCATACTGTACATAGTGAGTATGGAAAAAGCGCTAGAAGGTAGCAACATTGGTTTTAATCTGTCACACAAACAGGGCGGCATGATGATTGAGCAGAAGCTTCCAGGTTTATTTTATGCGGACGATATCGTCTTATTTGCGGACAGTCGAGATGATATACAGCAGCTGGCGAATATATGCGGAAGGGAAGGTGAAGCTCTTGGACTAGGATTCAGTGTAACGAAGTGTGGTTTGATGGTATTCAATGATCCCTGTGATCAGACGGTGTCCATACAAGGCCAAGAAATACCGAGGGTAAGTGAATACAAGTACCTTGGAGTATGGGTAAATGAGAGTGATAGATACATGGAGGTACAGGAAAAAGCCTCGGCAGCAAAAGGAAAGAGGAATGCGGCAATAATGAAGCACAGAGCGTTGTGGGGATACAATAGGTATGAGGTGCTTCGAGGTCTGTGGAAGGGTGTAATGGTTCCAGGGCTTACTTTTGGGAACTCAGTGGTGTGCATGAGGGCAGAGGTGCAATCGGGAATGGATGTAAATCAAAGGACTGTGGGACGCCTCGCGTTGGGTGCTCACGGGAAGACGACAAACGAGGCTGTAAAGGGCGATATGGGGTGGGCAGGTTTTGAGGCGAGGGAAGCGCAGAGCAAAATAAGGTTCGAAGAAAGGCTAAGAAATATGAAGGAGAGTAGATGGGCAGAGAAGGTGTTCCGTTATTTGTATAGGAAGAGCGTGGACACACAGTGGAGAAAAAGAACTAGAAGACTCACTAGTAAATATACGGCTGGTATTGTGAGCCATATGTCAACAAAGAGCGTTAAGGGAAAAGTCAGGGAGGCGGAGAGGATTTACTGGATGGCAGCTATGGAGAAAAAACCGGCTTTGAGTAACTACCGAAAGGGCAAAATGAAATAAGGAGGGAGGCATTTTACGATAATTCAAGGGGAAGCGCTTTACTGTTTGAAGCGAGATCGGGTTGCCTTAGAACGCGTAGTTATAAAGCAAGATTCAGTAAAGAAGAAGAACAATGCACATGCTGCGGGAAAGATAAGGAAACGGCGGAACATGTTCTGATTGAATGTGGAGATATCCACCCAGGTGTACGTTTGGGCACGAACCTACAGGAAGCCTTGGGTTTTAGGGACAACAATGGAAAGCTGAACACACCCGCGATTGAAATAAGTAAGAGACGGTTAGAGTATTGGTGGCAGAAAATTAGAGAGAAAGGACAAAAATAAATATTGGAAAAATAAAATATGGACAGTGTGCCGTAAATGGCAGAGAACTTAAGCTGAAAATTTACCTTTTTTCCATTAAGATAGAATTTATCGAAGTAGAGGCATTAGGCCAACATAAAAAAAAGAAAAAAAGTTTTTTATTTATTTATTTATTTATTTTTTTTTGTCGAGCCTGGTGGCATACTTGTCACCACCCCGTTATAAAGGGGACGCTCATAGCATCCATCCATCCATCCATCCATGTAGCGAGCGTTGGCGCTGCGGCAGTTGCTGCCTGCTTGGAGTGGCGGTTGGTGTGTGCGAGTTTTGTTACTTTGAGAACTCGTCGCGCTTTGCATCCTCAATCCCCTAGGTTCTTCGGCAAACAGCGATGTGGCCTGACAAGCAGTGACTCTCAAAAGAGGTTAAAATGCTTCCGTGGTGGCAAAACCACTGTTTTGCGCCAGGCTGTCGTACAGGTTACGTCCACGTGAAGGGCAGCAAGAAGCCGTCTTTGTTCGGCGTTCCGAAGGGTGCAGCCCCGAAGAAGCAATTGGAAAGAAATTTGCATCGAGCGGACAAAACCCTGGACGGCACATCGGCCGTGTGTGACCTTCATTTTCAGCTGAAGTATGTGCTACGGGACTACGTGCATATAATCTACGTGACTGGACTGCGTGTGACTATAACCAGTGTGCTAGAAATGCTTTCTTATTTGACAGAGAAAGTAGCGTTTAAATACTTAATGACATCAAAGACCAGCCAAGACCAATTAGAAAATTTATTTGGTATTGTATGTCAGTCATCCGGCAGCAACGACCACCCCACGCCAACTCAGTTTTTGCTAACCATTACTTGTCTGTCATTTTATGGTCTTGTGAAAACAGTTAGCCAGGGGAATTGTGACCAAGGCGAGCTAGCTTCATTGCTGGAGATCAATGCTGCTACTGACACCCTGCCACAAGACGATTTAGTTGGCAGTGCAAGCACTGTGAATGAGCCTAGTTTTGTGCCAGCACCTATTGACCACAACCAGCACATTGCTAAAAGTGATTCCAGGCTGATCTTTTATGTTGCTGGCTATATTGCGCGAAAGTGTGTCATTAAAACAAACTGCGAAGTTTGCATAACACTACTCACGATGCCAGTTCAAGGAGAAGATTTTCAGCTCGCTCGTCTAACCACCTTTCATGACAAAGGTGGACTGTTGTATCCATCTAGCCACCTGTACAGTTCTGTGAGCAAGCTAGAAAACATGTTTATGGAGTGCTTTTCTTGCCACAAGTTGCATTCTGACAGCATTTTGGATGTATTGACAATCATGAAAGAAAAGTTTTCCCAAGAAGTTGGGTGCGCACAACATGCCCCTGGCCTCTCAAAAGACGTAATCAGCTTTTATATTGTTACGCGGTTTTGTGAAAGGCATTGATTCTGATAGGACCGAGAAGCGGGAAAGGGCAAAGCATCTAAAGTTGAGCCGCTGCTCCTGAAAAAGAAATATCCAGTAAGCAACTGTGCCCAATATATATCTGATGAATAAATTTTCATGTACTTGTGCCTACTACTTGGGGAGAGCGGCTTCCTGTTTTTCCTATCTGTGGATTTTTACAGTCTTTGCATAGGAATATTCAGCGGAGAAAAAGCCGAATTACAGAGCCAAGATAGTGGAGATCTGCAGAAAGAATGAGCAGCTGAAAATTTTTAAATGCTGTGAAATGCATAACATTAAGAGCTCGTGGTAAACTCCCGGGTGTGTGCCAAGGTCTTCCCACGCTCGTAAAAGGCGTGCGTGACGAAAGTAGGGCCCGAGAAATGCAAAGAATCCAGTTTACAATGGATAGCTGCGCAACGTAAGCTTTGAAAAGCTCGCCATCCCTGCTTATCACTCGTAAGAGAATTTAAATGCATCTCATGCTTGCACAGCATCCTTAATGCATCGAGTTCTGCATGCAGTTTAATTGCGCGAGTTACGCCGACAGAGTTTATGAAAAGAATGTTTTCTACAGCTTTATTCGCACGAGTACTGACGGTATTCGGTGTGTTTCATTTAACATCAAATAACGAGAGAACAGTATAGCTCCATACACCATGCTACAGTGTTTTAGATGGTTACATACGCGCACATGTAGGTTAACGGCCTACGCACCTAGCTTCACGCTAGTTTTCTTTCTTTATTTTTATTGTCTTATCGACATCAGTATCACCGTTTACACTGCCGAAATTCGCGTGCATTTCCATCCAGTGCACGGGATAACAGCGCACAAAAAGCATTATTTCAGTTGCACACCAACGCCTCCGTCAGGCAGTGCCCTACATCGAAGTCGCTGGTGGCGCCACGACACGTGTGACATACCCGGCGTGAAGCAGCGGTACAGTGCCTAGAATATTTGAAGTGTGATTACCGCCAAGCGGCGCGTATGGGAACCCTTGAGGCAGCTTGGCGATGTATCCGCTAGGTGGCGCGCTCTCCCGCTTACACGTCAGGCCGCCACGAGAAGCACATGTGTGCATGCTGGACTGCGTGCGTTGTGCGTGCCTTTCGTGTTGTTTTCTTCATTTAAATGATGCCTTGAGAAGCAGTGATGAGCCGACGACAGAGTCACTGTTTTGTACCCGGTTGCAAGAGCGGGTACAAGTCGTGCAAAGAAAAAGTCTCGTTGTTCGGCGTGCCCAAAGAAGCGGACGTATTTCAACAGTGGCAGCGCAACATTCCAAGAGCAGATAAGCCGCTTGAGTCTAACGCAGCTGTCTGCGAGCTTCATTTCGACAAACAGTTTGTATCACGACACTTTGAACATATTATTGACGGGAAAACTGTATGCCTTGAGAGAACGCGACCGGTCCTTCTGCCTGGCGCCGTACCCACGATCTTTCCCAATGTGCCTGCCTACTTATCAAAGCCCGTTCCCAGGAAAAGAAATCCCAAGGAGAGGTTGTGCCCACCGCTTGATCTGCCAGAAAAGCGGCAACGGCTCAGCGAGGTACAGCCACTGCTAGGTGAGGAGCCAGATGAGTATGCGACAGTGCCTTCTGAGCCTCAAGTTCCTTTCAACCACAAGGACGTTGCCCTGCCGTCAGACAGCTGGGGAAAGCACGTGTTCGGTGGTGTGCCATTGAAGGTCGCGTACAGTGTGTGTTCACCGGGGCCAGACATGGGTCTCCTGTGCGCTGAGAAGCTTTTTGCAGCAGAGGCTTGCGTTTAGCGCACAAAAGAAGAACAACCGAATAAACACTTCAAGCAAAAAAAAGCATGCAAACGAAGGTGCAGCTATAACAAGAGCACATTTTAATCACTCATTCTCGAACGCCGCGTGCTCGGCAAGCACCGTCACCTTCGATTTCGGCACTACAATCCATGGATCTTTGGATGAACCAGAAGCTTGATAGCGTCTGCGATTAAAATTTGGACTGAAATTGTTGCCGTGCTCACAAGTTATAGAAACCGCGATGAAAAAATAAAAGCGCGAGATCCAAAAGCGATCTGCTTCAACAAGTCACGGCAAAAAAAAAAAAACATTGCTTCCCGACATTCTTAATTCACACTGGCCCAACAATCATAGCTGGCAAATGGAGATGCAATTACATGTGCACGTAGCAGAATGAAGACAGTGGAATTTAAACGCACGGTGCTAAATAACGGCCGATTAGCTGCGCGACAAGCAGACGACTACACAGCGAGCGGACGTGTAAGCGGGTGTCAGCGCCCCCTAGAGTTCTCTTTTCGATGCATCGCGGAGCGGCCTCAGAGCCGGCGGCGCGGTCTGCACACTTCTCTTATTCTAGACACTGTATCAGCGGACCCCAGCAAGCCCACTACCCTATTTTAGCTCACTTTAGCCGGT
Source organism: Rhipicephalus annulatus (assembly GCA_013436015.1). Taxonomy (NCBI): domain Eukaryota; kingdom Metazoa; phylum Arthropoda; class Arachnida; order Ixodida; family Ixodidae; genus Rhipicephalus; species Rhipicephalus annulatus. Next base: position 95,357 of record WOVY01002049.1, on the reverse strand, counting down.
TTCTGCTCCCTGAGCCTCACGAAGCTCCTGTCGTTTGGTTTGGACCGGCTCAGAACCTTCACTGTTGCTCTCCGCGGTTGTGACGCATGCAATCACCTGTTGCTCCTCGCATACCTCATCCGACAGTCTACTATGGCTTCGGTCTCCTCGACTGCTGAACAGTCCTCTGACACTATGTCCCGTTTAACCCTTTCCTCGAGAAGCTGTGCGTTATACTTAGGCGTTATCAGCGTGTCTGTACCGTCTAGTAGCTTCTCTGTGATCGCACAAAGCATGCCAACTGTACCACCTCGGACATCATGTAAGGACTTCCTTCAGCAGCTGTGAGTATATTTGGCCCGTGTATCAATGCCGCCGCTGACGCTGGATTCGGTTCCCTACAGTGGAGTGCAAGTGCACCTTCCACCCTTGCAGCCGGACTCTACTCTTGTTTCCAGAAAGGTGCCACCACTAAGCCCTTTGGTTACGTGGGTCTTCGTGTCCTTTATGACCGACAGACGGCCGCCCTTCCGCCAATTCAGTGACACTGCTTCCGTGATGGCGTGGGCTCACTGTCATCGGGGCGGGTAACAACAGGGTATTCGGCGAACGCACCAAGTTCGAACTTGACAATCGGGTGAGAAGAAGGTGAAGGAAACAGAGAGGGACATGTGAAAGATTGGAATGCTTACGAAATCATCCCTACAGACCTACAGAAGTTTCAAGCAGGAAATTGCAAAAGAAAAGATCTACGATAATTCTCGGGTTAGTTCTCTGCTGTTCGAGGCCAGAACGGGAGTATTGCGGACGAAGACGTACCGAGCCAAATACGAAGACACAGACACGGTATGTAGTGCGTGTGAAGAGGAGAAGGAAACGGCTAAACATGTGATAATGTTCTGTAAAGGGCTCCACCCTATAGTCCAAGGTAATAACATGTTCAGAAAAGGGCAGCAAGAGTCATCACGCAAAAGTACGATTACGAAATTCCAAGTTCGCAAATAAAAAAAGAACTAGAGTGGAAGTTACTTTCCACACGCAGAAAGATAATCAGGCTGAAACTTTAGTACAACATTTAGAGAGGTAACACGGGAATTGATACAAACATATATATAAAACAGCCTCATTATCATTCTAGGAGACGTGACAATTAAAAAAATAGGGCCCTACCAATGTCATATTAATGTTTTTAAGTTCTTATTTTCCCTAGAACAATTGAAGAATGGAATCTGCTTCCAAATGATACAGTATGTGCACCAAACTTTTCTTCTTGGATTGACAACTTTCTATGAATCTAGTTAAATATTACAAGAAACGTCGGTACAATTGACAGTCTTGCGCACTTTTTATTATTCATATTACTGCGATGTATTACTTCACGATTTTGCGCAGGCAATTAATCGACGGGAACAGATTGATCTAATATTCTTAGATTTCGCCAAAGCCTTCGATAAGGTCTCGCATCCCAAACTCTTACTAAAAGTAAATGAAATATTCAGAAACTCAAATATTACTCAGTGGTTCATTTCTTACCTCCATTCTCGTACACAGTACGTAGAAATAAATAAAATTAGATCAAAGTCCAGACCCGTTATATCCGGTGTGCCTCAAGGCAGTGTTCTGGGGCCTCTTTTATTTCTTATTTTTATAAATGACCTGCCCTCAGATTTGTCTGTTCCCGTGAGATTGTTTGCAGATGACTGCGTTATATATAACAAGATCACATCCCTGAGAGACCAGGTAGACCTGAACAACAACTTAAACAAAATTTTACTATGGTGTAATGAATGGCAGATGGTTCTAAACCCCGTAAAATCAGTTTGCATGAGCATAACAAGAAAAAAGGTACCTCTCAAATATAATTACAATATTGGTTCCCACGATCTAAAAAGGGTAACAGAATATAAATATTTAGGGCTAATATTCACTCCAGATTTGAGGTGGAATACTCACGTAGACGTCACCTGTAGAAAGGCAAACAAAACGCTATGGGGTCTGAGGCGAAGGTTACATGACGCAACACCCGAAGTAAAAAGTCTTGCGTACAAAATGCTAGTACGACCAATAATTGAATATTGTAAAATAGTATGGGACCCTCATACCACCACTAACCTATATAAACTGGAGAAAGTTCAAAGAATGGCTGCCAGGTTTATATTCAATAAATATCAACGCATGCACTCTGCTTCCGAACTTTGCAACCGTGCAAACCTACAAGCCTTAGAACTTAGAACTAAGTATGACCGTTTGAAATTTCTATTCCTCATTATTCGTAGTCAGGTTAAAATCAACTCATTAGATTTCTTTGAAATTTCTCCAGATCCGCGCTCTAGACACAAACACACCTTATATATACAGCCACCAGCCACCCGAAACGACGCATTTAAATACAGCTTCTTTCCGAGGGCAATTAAAGAATGGAATGAACTACCAAACAAAGTCGCGATGTCTTCCTCTATCACGGCGTTTTCTGCAGCTTTAGAATCGCTTATTTTCTCCGAAATAGATGCGTCATAGTAGTTTTTTTTTTTTTTTTATAATTCACGATGTCAATGTATATTGCCTCTCGCTTTGTTAATTGTTGTTTTCAATGCGCAGAATGCAAGTGCACATGCCTGTGTTTAATTTTGTCTTTTAGTGTAAATGCCTGTGTTCGCTGTATGTCTCTATTTTTTATCGTATTTCATGACATACTATTTCATTGTATGTGTTTTCCACTCCTGTAAAAACCCCAGCTTGGGGTTGACAGTATTAATAAACAAACAAACAAACAATGTATCCTTGTACCAGTGTATAGTTTTGATCATGACGATTTGTTACATTTCATTATAATATTACGTACTTGATATACATACATACATACATACATACATACATACATACATATATATATATATATATATATATATATATATATATATATATATATATATATATATATATATATATATATATATACTTACACAGAGCCACCCCCACCCCCCCACCCCGCCACGGTGGTCTAGTGGCGAAGGTACTCGGCTGCTAGCCCGCAGGTCGCGGGATCGAATCCCGGCGGCGGCGGCTGCATTTCCGATGGAGCCGGAAATGTTGTAGACCCGCGTCCTCAGATTTTGGTGCTTGTAAAGAACACCAAGTGGTCGAAATTGCAGAGCCCTCCACTACGGTGTCTCTCATAATCATATTGTGGTTTTGGGACATTAAACATCACATATCAATCAACCAATTATTCAGAGTCGTAAGCCTTCCATAATATCTACCACAGACGCGTACAAACAGACGCGTACAAACAGCAGAAGCACGCCCAGCAGACATAATGCTGTTTTAGGGACGTAGCGAGAATTTTTTTTTCGAGAGGAGGGGAGGTTCAACAATGCTATATGTGTGCACGTGCGTATGTTTGTATGTACACATGTATATAGGTATAATATACCCGTGCTAATTTGAAAGCTTGCAGAATAAGAGCGGGAAGGGGGGGGGGGGTGACCTTCTTCCTTGCTGCGCATATCTAAATAATAAGTCCAGTTTTCCGGGTCCTTTTTTTTTCCTATTTACATGAACATGTGCATGTGTGTACATACAGGGTGTCCCAACTATCACGCAGAATGATTAAGAAAAAAACGACGTTACATGGGCCACCCCGAGTGCATACTGCTCCCAGTACACCGTTGTAGCCACTACTATTTTTTTCGCCATTGAGGTTTAGTTAATTGCTCATAATTATATTCGTAGCCCCTAAAAGTATTCACCTAATTATTGAAATGTTATCGAGGCAGATATCGACATGTTCAAATGAGAAACGCGCGCACAAACACGCACTCCCCCTCCCCCACCCAACAACAACGAAAACAACACAACTCTGGCCACGCTACTTGGCAATGCATTGTTAACAAATGGCTCCGAAATTTCGAATTCTTCGAATAAAGCTTCACCGCGAACTTTTTTTTTCGAAGAGTGTATACCGAATTATTTTCATCGAGTTCATGACGGCGCAAGGGCAGAAACGGGCTAATGAAGGCATATTGGCCGGCTCTTTAGATACAAATAAATATAATAAACTGTCTGATTTCTCATCTTTGCTTCGAGAAAACAAAAACGAACGCCTAGGTGGTCCGGAGTTTGTGAAACGCACCGATATGGGGCTGTGTACACGCCATGCGCGCGTTATCATGAGCAAGTTAACCGATGTTGTATTGACACATTTTCTGCCAGCAAACAAGAAACCTCTTGTGAAGATTGGCCTCGGCTGGTGCAATATGCTTGACGAAAAGTTCCGTGTTGATAAAGACGCGACTTACTCGCGCGTTTTTCGAAGAAGCACGAGACGAGCGGAATGTTAGAGGGAAAGCCCCTGACACGGGAAAATACGCCTCAGCGTGACTGATAACTGCGAAGAAGCCTGACTACACCGTCAACGCACACATATAAATGCGAACAGAAGAAATGCCACACAGAAAAAAACTTTCTGAAAGCTTGCCACGCAATTGTGTGTAGTCCGGGGCTAATGCAATGCAGTCCTGTGTTGGTCGGGCTCTGACCACGACTCTCGAATGCGACATAGCAAACAACCTCGCGAGCTTCGTCCTTCTGGTTCCGCGCGTACTCGTATATTTTCGACGTTTTCGTGCGCGTGTTTGCGGTTCAGCTGCATCATCGGCAGTCTGGCTGCTCGTGGCTCGAGCAGACAAGCGGTTCCCATGAGGGGCGGCATCGCAAAGCCACTCCACTCAAAGCTGCCGCCTTTGTTCGCAATGGCGTGTTATGACACTGCTGTTGGTGGTGCTTGCTGCCTGTGTGTGAATCTTAATTAACTTCGGTTATTTCAAACGGTGATTTGTCATTATCATCGGCGTCTGTGTTTCTGTCTTCATCAAATTATCCTACAACACCGAAGAACCAATGGGAATGCAAAATTCACGAATGCTATACCATTGATTGAGCAGTGGCGTACCAACTTCTTCGTGAGTTGGAGGGCTCGGTTCTCTCACTACATCGGCCGTATATAGACCCCCCCATATATATATATATATATATATATATATATATATATATATATATATATATATATATATATATATATATATATATATATATATATATATATATATATATATATATATATATATATATATATATATATATATATATATTTCAGCCCTCACTCCGTCATATACTCAGAGTATTATTTAGTAGTTGACGAAAAGTTCTTTATGAAAAAAATCGTTCAAAAGAACTGAGAACAGGCTTAATAATCGGTCATTACCTTCGTATTTTTTGTGGCACCAGGCCTTCATAATGCCCCGCCGCGGTGGTCTAGTGGCTAAGGTACTCGGCTGCTGACCCGCAGGGCGCGGGTTCGAATCCCGGCTGCGGCGGCTGCGTTTCCGATGGAGGCGGAAATGTTGTAGGCCCGTGTGCTCAGATTTGGGTGCACGTTAAAGAACCCCAGGTGGTCTAAATTTCCGGAGCCCTCCACTACGGCGTCTCTCATAATCATATAGTGGTTTTGGGACGTTAAACCACACATATCAATCAATCAAGGCCTTCATAATTTCACATAGCGCACCTTCCACTTGGTCTGATAAAAATGTCGCCATATGCCAGACGTATATACATAGCAGCGATCGCGTATGCGTGCACCTTATTATTGTGCTCAAGAAACCCTTAGTTGAGAGTCGCTGCTGTATGCCCTTTTTTCATCCTAATTGTATTTAGCCCTGTACGAGTCGATTCAAGACGAAACAATACCACCTAATTTTTGGCATGGTATTCGAGGTGGTTTTATTACGTACAAATTATACCAATTTGGTTCACATTAGCTGTCGTCAAGTTTTCATTTAATTTTTCCACAAACGATAAGCTGTAATAATCTACATTAATTGTAATTTTAGCCGTGTTATCAGTGTTTCGATCTTACCAATGCAAATTAGAAAAGCTCCCAAAATGCTTCCTCGAGGCCTGTGAGATTTAATCTTTTTTTAGACTGACCGTTCCATGTGCAACCTGGAGTTTCATTTCACCACTGTAAATAAGATGACTATACAGAGAATGTTTTACGACTCCATCATGTTGTATTTCATTTTCTAAATGAATCAGGTAGTTCTTGAAGCTAACTATCTGGGAGGACGCTTAATAATAAGCAGTGTACTAATTTTTTAACTGCAAGAGTTCGCTAAAATAGGATCGAATCCCGTTTGCGGCGGCTGCATTCCCGATGGAGGTGAAAATGTTGTAGGCCCGTGTGCTCAGATTTGGGTGCACGTTAAAGAACCTCAGGTGGTCGAAAGCTTAGGAGCCTTCCACTACGGCGTCTATCATAATCATAAGGTGGTTTTGGGACGTTAAACCCCACATATCAATCATTGAGATGCACTAAGTGACGTCTGGAGAATACTGGGTCAATGCTGCGTTGTCCACTCAAAAACAATTTGAGACCACATCGGTTGCGTAATTCGGGGAGCTGCGCAGCAAATGTGGTAGACAGTAAATTGCACGCCGCAGCCAGCAGTTTCATCAATCATGCAGTGAATAGCAGCATCGGACAGCAGAGATGCACGTTCCATTGAATATGAAACCACACACAATCCGGGCCATGACGTATTTCCAGCTCTTGGATTCATTTCGATGCTTTCAGTAAACAGAGGTTCGTCCCTTCAGAAGAAACAGTGAAAAGAAACAGGATGTAATAGAACGACGAACCACAAAACCATTGACGTCACTTTTTACGTCATGTTTCCTTGCTCTCTATATACTCCTGAGAATGGCGTACGTTTCAGATCAGCGGCCGTCACCAGGGTGCAGTTTCCGAGCGTCTGTATCATTGTTCCACCCCGCAGCGTTTCTATTGTACAGTTTACTGGCAATATACTTGATATGTAGTCGTTAATGTGTCCCAAAGCCACCATATGATTATGAGAGACGCTGTAGTGGAGGGCTCCGGAAATTTCGACCACTTGGGATTCTTTAACGTGCTCCCAAAATCTGAGCACACGGGCCTACAGCATTTTCACCTCCATCGAAAATGCAGCCGCCGCAGCCGGGATTCGATGCTGCCACCTGCGGATCAGCAGCCGAGTACCTAGACCACCACGAAGCTTACTGACGATATAAAATGTTTATAATTACGAATTTATATTACAGCATCTCCTACTATATTGCGCACTTCATGGGTCATATACTTTTCGGCCTGGGTATGCTGCACGGGCCCGCCATGTGAACCTCAGACGTGACCAGAACTTTCGCTTGTGTGAACAGGCCCGGTATAAAAGGAGGAGCCTATGGTTTAGTGAATTCGTTACAGGTTTCAGGTTTCAGTGCACGCTTAAGTGTTGAATCCAAATGCATTAAACAAAGCAGCGGTGACAACGAAGTATTGTGAAATACAAAAAATTACAACACTGCATGCACGCGTACCTGCCCGGCATACGCGCGTATACGAGAAAAACGTATTTCCCCTATTTCAGTGATTTTGTAACAGCTCGTGAACTGGTGAGGTTGTGTTGGCCCCCCCTGACGCCAACAATGCAAATGTCGTAAGAGCAGTCAAGCCTTCCTACCGCAAGCCACTACAGACTGGATGCACGCTGTGCCAACTTGAAGGTATTGTATATGCTCGTCCCCTACTCACCACCATCATTCATTATCTTTATTTTTTCTATGTTCACTCCGTCCCCCCTCACGCCTTGTGCAGAGTAGCAGACTAGAGCATGCTATCGCTCAGGCCGACGTCTCTCTGTCGTTCTGGAATCAAATCTCACTCTCTTTCTCTCTCAATGGTCAAAAAATTTGCCTGGGCGTTTTGTTAAAAACACCAAAAATTACAAAGATGATGTAGCTGGGGCGCCAGATGGCGCAACGTTGAAAGAAATAATATACCTAAACGTTACAACTGAGCAGCGCGGTTCAGTTGAACAACACAGAGGCGACACGGTGCGACGTATACTATAGCACGCTTTCCAACCAAGAACAGCGTGTTAGCAAGGCGTGTCACAACGCAAGCGCGATAAGTGACATCCGTAACCACGTTTTCGACGTCGCACCTCGATGGCGCACGAGACAATCTCGGCGGAAAAGTGGGAAAACTCATTGGCATTTTCTTTCTGCTCCGCTTAGCGCATTCACGGCGGTGCACACAGACGCTCAGTCGGCTACGGCTGAGCCAACTGAGCGGAACCACCATATACGGATCGTAAAAGTGACGCACCTTACTGTACCACGGAATAAGGCAGTACCTATACAAGTTAGCTAAATGTTACTTATCACCTGCTTCAGGACTACTTGACGTGACTTAGGTGTTCAGCGTCCCACATACCTCATATGACGTTCACACTACACAAGCACGGGCAGTGCATGAGCGTTGACGCCATGACACCATCTGAGACATCTTGACACCATACATCATAAGCGTTAAGCACGATGGCGGTGGCGTAAACGTGCCTTTAGTGTCGCAATAAAGCTGATTTTCTAGGTAGTCCTTACAAGCACGAAAAAAGCATAAAATTGTACTCAGGTACAGAACGCACGTATTATCTCTCTCTTTTTTTTTACGGCTTGAGACAAAGACAGGACATGAGCATGAGCATGAAAATAATGAAAGCGGAAAATGCTCTAATACAGCCACCATGTCGAGGCAAGGAAGAGTATTGTGGATGCACCTAAGTCAAGTACGTGGGTAAGGGTCATGGCGCAAGATTGTGAAAAGCTAACATTGATGCGGAGTTCTTTACTCCTACAATTTGCGATAAACGCCACGACATCATAGATTATTTCACTCATATGCTCTGGCGTCGCTCCGCGTTACTCGGCGACAAGGACAACACTGAAGAGCGGTGGCATCTCTACGCAGTCGCACATTCGCAGGCTAGAAAACTAGCGCGACCTATTGGACCAAAATAGTTCATTCATCCATGCATCTAAGGCTAAGTTTCAACCAATATATTTTAAAAAAATGTTCGTACGCTTAGCCTATCACTCAAGTTATTCCTCTGCGTGCCGGACAGATATTAGTCGAATCTTTGAAGTTTATCTTTGAAGTCATTCGTGTGTACTGCTGCTCATAAAACAGTCGTTAATGTGGTGCAATAAATATAAAACGGCAAAATGACGCAACTTCAGTAGAATAATCATATTGAGGGCGATGACATATAGTGAAATAGCAAAAATGGCAAGAGTTCGCGTTCGAGTAAGAAAGAAAATAGTTGAGAAGGTTTTGTTAAAAACAACTGTTTTTTTAATCTAATCTGTTTTATTCTACATTTATCTCTGGTTTCACACACATCGTTTTGTCACAGAACTACTACGTGAGCTCGAACGCTGATAAGGAAATGGGCCCACGTCAACCCAATATTTCTTTACTCGGGCCTTCCAGTGCTCTACCTAATATTGAGATTTTGAAGCCTGCTTTTGTACGCATACTAAGTTTAACATTTGAACGTTCAAACGGGAGAATGATGCTCAGTTGGACGAATGGGTGACCATACACTGTGCTCTTAAAACACTTGAAAAAAATAAAAGTTGCCGTTTTCTCAATTACTGTTTAGTCAGTGATCATCCAGTGTCATTCCCCCCCCCCCTTTTTTTTTGTTCAAAATCTGCGCAGTATTTTTCTACCGAGTTCAAAGCTGTTGAAATACCTTCAAAAAAAGGGAGGGCCGTTTGCGAAGAAAAAAAAAAGTTCGGTATAACGTCCCACGCGGACGCCGGCAGGCGGGGTTGCCGTTGGTGTATACATTTGCTCCAAATTGGCTTCTTCGCGGCCCCGCCTAGCAACGAAAATTTCAGGTTAGCTTTCTGGCTACTTTTCAACTTCTGTTTCGGCACAGTAAGTATTCGAATATCTTACTAGTTGCCAATAAATTACAATGTTTCACCCGCCACGGCGGGTATACGATGCTCTGCTGCTGACCCGAAGGTCACGGTTCCGATTCCGGCCGTGGCTGGAGCATTTCGATGGAGGCGGTGTGGTTGAGGCCTGTGTGCTGTGCAATGTCAGCTCCTCACGTTAAACAACCCCAGGGGGTCGAAATTTCCCGAGCCCTGCACCACGGCGTCTCTCATGATCGTGTCATAGCTTTGGGACGTAAAGCCCCACATATCTTTGCCCAACCCTGTTTGGAAAGACATGCACGTACAATGCTTCCGATGCATTTCTATTGTGTGCACATACGCTGAACTGAAGAAGCGCGTCGTTGGAAGTATGGAACCTTTGTTTTGTTACAGGCGTTCTTGTATGGGCCCGTCAACTGCGTCACGAAAAGTGACGGAGTGGCACAGCTATCATGCACGTGCGTCGGCCGAAATGGCGACGAAGCATTTTCTGTATAGACACAAGTGGTTCGCCCGTATCATTCAGGCGCGCCTAACAGAGTGTTTGCCTCGGTACGAGTATATATAACTGCCACTTGTGTTTTCATTGTTTCCTAATCATGCCTGACGCATTTTCCACTCATTACTCCAATTACAGCTTTTACTTTGTTGTCTTTCAATGTTTTTGTTAGCTTAAAATATTTGCTGTCCTGTCAGCGTATACGTACATTCTCTGCGAAGCTCGAAATTGTCTATATAGTGAGAAACCAGGCCTATCCAAATTCTTTATTTGCCCCAAGTGTGCACCAGGTTCCTTTAGAGAAGGAGCGTGGCTCTGATGTGGTTGGTTGCTTTGGGTGTTCTGGTGATCTTGTTTTCTTCGTGCTTCATCAAGAAGGTGATGCTTGATGCCAAGTTGAAAAGCATAGGTGACAAGACCGATCCCTGCGACGTTTTTCTGTCACCAAAATCTGTCTCCCTCGATTTAATACCCCCGAATTGAACGTGTGCTAAGCGATCACCAAGAAATGATTTAACCGCTTCATAGAGTTTTCTGCCCAATCTCAATCCTGAAATGACCTCAAGTGTTAATGCACGCTTAATTCCGTCAAAAGCATTTTGTATACACAAAAGGACGGGCCTATACAGTTATAATGCAACCCTAAGCGAGCTTCAGTGTTCTTTGGGTTAGCTAAGACCACTTGATGTTTTATTAGCAACATGGCATCTTTTGTGAACAACCCCGGTCTGAAACCAATCAGACCATACGGCACGATGTCATGGCCCACCACACACCTTGTTAACCTGTTCAATATCCGACATGCTCCATAGCCTTCCCTAGACATGATATCAAAATTGACTTGAGGTTGTTCAAGTTGAGTAGTTCGCCTCGCTTTGTTACTATGATGTTTGGCTGCCTTCTATTCTCCCCAATATACTCCATTCTTCCATAATTCATTAATTTATGTGGTATTATTTCATGAAGTAATCCTCCAAGTGTCTAAGCAAATTGCTAGAGGTGCCATCCAGGCCAGCTGTTAACAGACTATTCAAATCATACAGCGCCGTGCATGACTTCATGGTCCATGAAGTTGCATTATGCTCCAAAGTATTCGGGGTAACTTACTTCCTGGTCTTCTTTCCTGACAGGTAAGTGTATTGCTCATAGCAGTCTGATCTTCCTGATCTAGTACCAGCTTCGCTACTGCCATCTGTTCGATTTTTTCATTGAGTATATCTCTGAGCACATTCAATTTGCCTCCGCGTTTTATCCTTCCATCAGAGTTACACACCTCATTCCATTTTTGTTTCTGCAAATATCGTGTGGGCTCTTCGATATTGTTATCAAGTTGAAAAATTCGCTTCCTATAAATTTTCTGTTCGAGCGCTGTGATTTTCGTCTTTCTAAAATCGATTGCGTGGCTTCTATCGAATTGGCCCATTTAATGTCCATCTGCCCAACAACTGCCTTTGTGGCTATACTCGTAGCATTCAAGTCTTCGATATGCTGAGCAACCCACTCTAGTGGTCTGAAAATCTCTTCTCCTTCTGTCTGCGCTCTGTCTTGCCTGAATTTTCTTATTTGAGTCTATGTATGTGAAGTATTTTACTGCCACACCCGTTGTTTCTACCATTATTTGTGGAATATATTGGTCGCCTACCTCGCGCCAGAATTGATCTAGACGGCCATGGGTATGTTAGAAGTAAAGTTTAAGTTTGAAGTATGCAACTGATGATTAATTTAAGACCTTGCTTGAAATAAGCGTCACTTCCGTGTCGTCTGGTCATCGCTTTTTTTTTACATGATTCCTGAGTTGTTGTTTTTTCTCTCTCTAACGTGTATACACAACTGGGCCCAAAATTTCAGCCTTTACACACCCGTATACACATCTACTGTTTTTTGCAGATCTCAGTATGATTAGAAGTAAAAGGAAATTTTGGGAAGAGATAGTCCACAAAAGTAACACGTCAAAGGCCGCACACGATTGCAACGTGGTGCTCATATGACGACCGTGTTAATGAGCATGTGTGTTGCCTAAACTTCACTGATATTTATGTGAGCACGATGGCTATTGCCGGTAAGCCAAGCGCCCGGTGTTTTCCTTGTCTTGACAAAATTTCTGCGTGTGTCAAGCGCTCGACACACATCACTGGAAACGAGAAACACGCGTGCACACACACACACACACACACACACACACACACACACACACACACACACACACACACACACACACACACACGTTCCTTTCCTCAATTTGCAGCCGCGGATTGTATTGCAAGTGCTCGAATGGAGGTGCACTGTCATTTACTTTAGCTTTGTTTGATGTATGTTTTCCTTTTGACTGTGTGTACACAGCACAGTCACAGTGCGCAACACACAGCATATATTCACAACGTAAGCCCCAGAAGCAGGAGCAAATTATCACTGAGGGACCTATTCAAATAAATTTTAAGGAAGGTTTTCAACAACTTTGACATTCCTTGAAGGCTTTGTCGTTGGAGGAGCGCAACCAGGAACGTTTAATTCATTTCCATTTATGTCACAGTTGCTACACTGCAAGTAAGAAGTACGAATAAATTACTTTATACATTGTTCGGCGTCATTGTGTGTTATCGACATTAGGTGTCTAAGAAAAAAACGAACCCATCGTGCTATTCCCATTTTTTTCGTCTTACAGGCATGCAGCACTGATTTTGTTGTCCTTATATATATATATATATATATATATATATATATATATATATATATATATATATATATATATATATATATATATATATATATATATATATATATATATATATACATATATATATACACTGTCCGCTTCCTTAGACCCCGTGTTTTCAGCGCTATGGCATCATTGAATGGTTTCAAACAAATGTTTTTCCGTTAGAACCCCACGCGATCATTACGTATTGAAACATAACCACGAAGAAAAAAAGAACCTCTTTATTTCACGACCGACGTCCAGATTTCAGTCATTCTGGAGATTGGTCTGGATATATTTCTCGAATCCTGACGGCAAATCTCCTTCAGAAATAACCTTTACACAGGATACAGGAAGTGCGAGATTTGCGTGACATTTTGTTCGACCCCTTCCATTTTTTTTTTCAAACCTTCTTCACCGTCCCGAGCCTGGCGGAACTAAATTCCTTAAGTGCGTGGTCCGCCCGCTGTGGTGAGTTTGTGTGTCCTGGTGAATGTGCATGCCACAGTAATCGAGCAACCTTACCATGGGTAAGCTAAAGACGAAAAAGCTGTCCGCGCGCGCAAAAACGAACGTGCCGCCAAAAGGGGTGAAATGGTATATACACTATAAACGTCGGTGAATTGAGCGTGTTCCCGGAGCGAAGCAGAAGAGAAAGATCAAGACGAAAACGAAGAATAGAGTGCGCGCTGGTTCTTGACCATGGACGACCCACGTAAAACCTCGAATATAACAGCTCTGCTGCAAAACTGGCACAAACTTTCTGGAACATTTTCACTTACCTGGATGGTTCCAGCGACGTTGCGAGGAAAATGTGCGGGACGCAGAACGAATTTGTGCGAATCAATGCTCGTGCAGATAAGCGACTGCAGCTTTTTCGCGCATGCACCAGCGCGAGTGTACACCGGCGCAAAAACCCGCCGATAGATATCAGCAAAAGATACAGGTGCGCCACCAAACGTGGGAGGAGTCAATCGGGTGCTCACGTGTGCGCGCCAAGGATTTTGAACTTCGAGTGCTTTGTGCCCCGCTTTGCAAAAAGCTTTAGTGTCCCACTTCCGGAAACTGTATAATCTAATTGACAGCTGATTATTTTCACTGTGCAGTGTTTGACAAAAGGTTTTTGCCAACAAAAGCCCTCGTTAAGACTGAAAAGTTCACCCCACCCTCCCAACAAAGAAACAGACACCGCCCCCCCAACCCCCCCCCCCCAAAAAAAAAACCCCTTTAACTGACCCTAAGGAGCACACAGGCGAAAATCTACTCGCGACGCACATGTTAGGATAGATTAATAATTGTCTCAGTATATTTTCTCAGTCGATTTCGTAGTGACTTCCTAATATATCTTCTCTTTTGATCACGTGGCCGTCAGAATATATTTCCGCATGCGAGACTTCTTCACCGAAAAGTCAGTTCACATCTAATTCATCTTTAGTTCGCTTTGATTCCTTTGGACATTTGCTTCACTGTGACATGTAGTTTCCTTGATTGATGATTGATTGATATGTGGGGTTTCACGTCCCAAAACCACCACATGATTATGAGAGACGCCGCAGTGGAGGGCTCCGGAAATTTCGACCACGTGGGGTTCTTTAACGTGCGCCCAAATCTGAGCACACGGGCCAACAACATCTTCGTCTCCATCGAAAATACAGCCGCCGCAGCCAGGATTCCATCCAGTGACGTACATGTCGTTTCCTGTCAAGCCACATTTAATTAACTAGCAGGCCCTTACTATTTTCATTTACTTCAATTCTCACACGAATTCCTCTATAGCATGCTGCGGTAGCTTAAAGCGTGTAGCACTACCGAGTTCGATGGCACTGGTTCGATTTCCGGCTTCGGTGCCGCAATCCAATGGGAGCCAGATGCAAAGGACACCTGTTTAGATTTAGGTGCTAAGAATCCCAGCTACTCGGGAATAATGTGAAGTCTCCCGCTGCGGCGTGCCTTATAACCATGATCGCGGTTTTGGCACACAAAACTCTAGCACCTATCACTTACTTTTGCGTAAATTCAACATTATTTCACCCTTGGTTGCCTTTAACTCGTCTTAATTTCCGGTCATTTCACCTTAAGGATTCATAACTATTCCCTACGATCACTTGGTATGCATAGCCTTAGCGTCTTCTCTCCCACCTTTCGGCGTACCACACCCGGAGCTGCATTATCTGATGAATCGGCCCTGTATACTTTTTGTACCAGTCACGTTCAAGCCACCGGACGCCGAATTTACATTGCTTATGAGCCATATACAGCTTTTGCCTTAAAGGAGTACTGACACAAAAATTGCCCGCAGCTTCCCTCGGGGGAACACTGAGGAGGATGCGGAGCATATAATTGGTTAACGGGGTGTTAAAGTGCGACTTACTTGGGTCGATGGCTAAATTGGTTAACGTGGTTGTAAAATGGGGTGTTAAATTGCGACTTACTTGGGTCGATGGCGAAATTGGTTAACGTGGTTGTAGGAGGGGGTGTTAAATGAGTGAACACGTACACACGTATGCGAAAGGGCGGCGCTGGTCGAAGGGACGTCGATCATTGTGTTTGTGGATTCGTTGGCATTCATTTCACCGCGACCTTGGACGTCGACGCGCCGTACAAACCAACCGACGAGCGGCAACTGAGCGAGCGAGCGCCGACCTTGAGTATATATACAGCGCGACGGCGCATGCACTGTCAGCTGTTGAATGTTCTCGAAGGAGAAGCGCGCGCGCGGCACAGATGGCGACGGCGCGACGGCGCATGCGCTGTCAGCTGTCGAATGTTCTCGAAGGAGAAGCGCGCGCGGCACAGATAGTGGGCGACGGCGCGACGGCGCATGCGCGCGCGTCAGCTGTCGAATGTTCGAGAAGCGGTGCGGACGGCGCGGACGGCTACTACAAGGCGCGAGTATAAGATGCTTTCGCATCTAAAATTCTGCACCTTATTTTTCTTGTTGCAATAGGTAACTTATGACACATTTATCTCGGACGGAAACCTCTTGGGCGCAAGTGTGCCATGGTTATTTATTTAGGGACTTTTCAGAGCGCCCAGTCCCAGTTTCAAAGAGTACCGAGCTGGGCAGGAGCAGTTACGGTGGCAGGATAAACACATCTGCCCTCGTGACCACGAAAAACTGTGACGTACGTGGCGCGCGAGAATGTGCGCGAGCGAGAAGACGCCACGCTAAAGCCGTAGACACTGGGGAGGAAATGGCAGGCAGCACAAGCGCATGGCGCGGGCCAAGCAAACAGCCAACACAAACTCGTGACGTAGGTTTGTTTATACTTCCTCCGCGTTGTTGTCGGCGTCGCGAGGATCTCTGCATCTTACTCAGACGTGTGGCATGCACTTTAAAATTTAGGTTAACGTGCTAGCGTTTCAGGGCTCGTATCGCAAAAATTTCGCCGTCGGCACCGTTGGTTGAGAGCGAAAAATCGTCCATGAGCGAGAAGTTGAGAAAGAAGGAAATAAAATAAACAATAACATTTTCGGTCCCATTGAGGATAGAACCCGGACCGTCCGCGTAGCAAGCAGGTGTCATACCACAAAGCCACGATGTTGCTTGCATCTGCTTCGGGAAAAAACACTTCAATGTCATGTAGTGGAAGGAGTCTCGACAGGTGTCACGACGAAAACGAGTTCATTCGGCGATTTGTAGGTGCGTTTGGAAGGCCATCAAGCTACGTCAAAAACGGCCGGGATAGTGCAGCCATCGCCGCTAAAGACACACAGGAACTTTTGAACAGTTCTAAAAATAGACAACTATGTCTATCTAGCTGAAAACGTATCATGCCTTTGCAGAGGCATTGATGAAGAAAACAGCAAACGCTAGATAATCTGCTGCCATTTGTGAGGCATTGTGAGACTCTTTAGGGCATTCAAGATGGTGAGCGTGCGGCGTGTATCTTGAAGGCCATGCGACTGATGCTTTAGATCAAAAACCTGTACGTACTATACCATTCGCGCGTTATATGTGCTATACCATGTACACACACATACACGCACACACACGCGCGCGCGCGCGTGTGTGTGTGCGCGTGTATGTGTGTGTACATGGTATAGTACATATAACGCGCGAATGGTATATACATACAAATTTTTGATCGCGCGCGCGCGCGCGCGCGCGTGTGTGTGTGCGTGTGTGTGTGTGTGTGTGCGTGTGTGTGTGTGTGTGTGTGTGTGTGCACAACAAAACATAATAAGTATGCACTTAGCGGTTGAAGAGCGCACTGTAGGGTTCGGATTTCGCTGATCGCGTTCAACTCTTAGGCCGCGTTCACACTGAGCATTCCGGCCGCCGAAAGTACTCCGAATCCGGTTCGGCGGCGCCGAGATGCGCCGAAAGGGCCCTCTCCGCGCCGATCGCTCTCGGACCGATTTTTGCGGCGTCTGCCGCCGAATCGGTCACCGCGGACCAATAGGAGCGCTAGTCAAGGAATTTTGAAAAATGGCGGCCAAGCCCTACTCACTTGTTATGCCGCTGTGCACGTAACTGAATGTTGAAACCCGCGGAAGTTTAACCTTCTCTGTGCCTACTTCGCGTCCGTATTTCTTGGAAGAGGTGACCGATCTTGCTGTTGGTGTGACCGAGCTTGTTGCGGTCTTGCAGAGCAAAACGAACCCACCAACGCCGCTGGCGTCGGTGGTTTTTCAGCTCTTCGTGCATAACAAAACAGCCACTTGCAAGCAAAGTAAGCAGTACTGTCTTTTCTTGCTTCTTGCGTACGAGAATCGTCGAAGTATACACCACCGGATACCGTAGTAGCGTTTGCGAGCCGCGACAACAACCGGGTGACAGCGCATCTATCGCGCGTATAGCCCCGTAGTAGATGGCATATTCGGCGGCGCGGGGCGCGTCCAGTGCGAACGACGCTGCGTTTCGGCGGCAGGGTAATTTCGGTCGCTGTAAAAAGCGGATGTTTCAGTGTGAACTAGGCATTAAAGGCGAAGCTTGAGTGTCCCTCAATGTTTAAATGTGTTCTGTAGGTTCTATACTTGCCCTTCATATTTCGTAGATGCTGTGTATCCCTCTAGATCAATATATCTCACTCACTATCTCGTCTTCCGAATTCTGTGTCAGTGTTCCTCTAATAACTAATGCATACTCACGTTGTGCTGACGGTGAATATTAATACACTGTCATCAATGTGAACGAGGAACGTAAATATTTATTGGGCAAACTCTAGTCAATCAAGGACGTTCAGGACTCTGTATTAACGCTGCGGATCTCAATTTTTTCCAGCACGGTCGCAAAGTATCTTGCTCACAGGTGTTTTCGCAGGCACGCCTGAGCGCGGTCGCCTGACGCTGTCACTGAAATCGCACCTGCAACATGGCTCGCGCAGCATAACGATATGGTACCACTGTCACCGTATATGTATAGCGGCTCTCATGATCAATAAAACTAATTAAGTGTTGACGGAACTTTTACAACTGAAAACTAATAATATTTCAAGATAATGATGCGGGACGATTTTTTGTCAGATCTTGTTACATATACGTGTAAAACTAGTTCATTTTATGCTTTAAAAATCTTTAGAGGATTGCCGTCCGTATTCACTATAATATTTACGTCATCTGCTGGACCACGGATATAAAGCATGTGGTATTGGTTTAATTAACATTTTCTTCGTCACTTTTATATAGCCCTAAGCGTCTCGCAGAAGAAAGCGCGCGCAATGTTTACACCTATGCTGTCGCGCGTTTGGCTTCCTAGATGAAATCTTGTTGATTCTTGAACTTAGACGAAAAGACGCACAGGGCTTGCCCCCATGTTAAACAGATCCTGATACGCCTTTCTAAATTACCACCTCGCTACTAAAATGAGTTATGCGTGTCCCATTAATTTCTTGCTACTAAAATTTTATTGGATGCAGGGTCTTCGCGGCTCTCTGTCTCTTTACGTCCTCACTATAGCGCGCTACGGAAAGGGGCGGGGAGAATAAAGAAGAGGACATTGACACGCAATGTGCATCGTGCCAGCGTCCCATCATTACATGCCAATTCGTCCAAATCATCCCACTTGACCGGGGTACAAGGGCCAGCCGGAAAGTTGTCATATGTCCTTGAGCGCTTGCTCTTGTTATTACTGCAGAACGTGTTGGTTGCGACTTCCCGTTGAGGCGTGCGCAGGGCTCTCTTGACACGATATGCGAAGTCCCCCGGAGAAAAGCATGGCTTCTCCTGCTGTATCGCGTCGCTACAGAGGAGGGCAAAAGCACTCCCCCCTTTCAATTTTTCTCGCTCACTCTCACTGTGCCTGGCATCACCTTCATGATCGAAAGACTTATATCCTTCTTTTACTTCACAGTTCGCTGTGAATCTAAACAACCAATTTGCGTGTTTTGTGAAGTTGTATAGCTTACAAATATGATTGCTACTTCTCTATTGAGGAAGAGAGCCACATTACTTTGCTTTCAAGGGTTCTGCCACTATTGCCCAAGTAATCACCGAATATGTATGATCTCACTGTTTGAGTTGATTGCCACGTGAATTGACTGCCGCAAATATATATATATATATATATATATATATATATATATATATATATATATATATATATATATATATATATATATATATATATATATATATATATATATATATATATATTATGCGACAAGTACGGGTGGAGTAACAGGCATAAGCGTCGTAGGAAAAAGTTTCCCAACTTTGCCTCCACCTCTCTACTTGGTGAAACCCGAAGAACGAGCACCGAAATGGACGCGATGATGTTCCAGTCACCAAGGACTGCCCCCGGCTTTCCTGTGTAAAGGTTGGAAGTAAACCGTTCGGTGGATGCAACATTATAGACTTTTTGTCGCCATTATCGTCAAAAACATGCAACTGGCATAAAGGTTCATCTGAGAAAAGGTACGGGTCAGAGTTGGCGCCACTTTTAAATGATTGACCCCCTCCCTGCCCCACCTACCCACTCTCCCCGTGCGCACGCCTACGGTTACCGGGATTTGTGACATGCTTTAAGCGCTTTTCCTCTCATTTCGTCCCAGCAAACGCGCTGAGAGCTGCTCAGGAGGGGACGACGAGGGGGGAAGAAATAAGCTCCGGCCATACATTAGCAAACATCATAATCTTAAACACTTTCTCGTTTTTGAACGCTTGGCTCACTTTGATTGATTGATTGATATGTGGGGTTTAACGTCCCAAAACCACTCTATGATTATGAGAGACGCCGTAGTGGAGGGCTCCGGAAATTTAGACCACCTGGGGTTCTTTAACGTGCACCCAAATCTGAGCACACGGGCCTACAACATTTCCGCCTCCATCGGAAATGCAGCCGCCGCAGCCGGGATTCGAACCCGCGCCCTGCGGGTCAGCAGCCGAGTGCCTTAGCCACTAGACCACCGCGGCGGGGCTGGCTCACTTTGAGTGTGATGGCCAGCACGCTTATATGGAACTGAAGCTCAAGTTTGCGGAGCGACGACAATGCCGCGCCTGGCCCTGGCGGCGAAATCTGGAAAAGTTGAGGAGAGACGCGGGAGAGGTCGCAGGCGAGTCCGTGTGTTTTGCCGAAACGGGAGCGCAAGTGGCATGCGCGCAATGCGTTCTGCAGTCGGCGCGGGGAACTTAGGCACCGTCCCGTCAGCTTGGCGCACTAAAACGAGACGGTCACTGTGCGAAGTTGCCTTTCCGCGATGGAAGAAGCGTCGGCGAGGTCCGTAGTATTCTTGTATTGTGGGCTGCCACAGCAATGCAGACAACACCAAGGGACGCTCTCCACGTGTAAAGCTGTATCAGTTTCCCAGCAAGTCAGAGCCGGCGAACACAGCCGCGTTCGCGAAATATAGAAAAAACATGACACGAGAGCTGAAAAAAAAAAGAAAACGAGGCGAGCATTTCAACTAGACTCGCTTTAGTTTAAGCTTCAGCTTGCTGCTTCGCGGCGACGTCAGCGGGTCATGCGTCCACGGCACGGAGGACATGACTCTAAAACTTCTCAGACGTTTTAATGCCAAGGTGCTATAACTTTCGTGTTTATTTATTTTTTTTTCACGCCGCAAACGTTTGCACTTGACAGCACACGGCTGCTACTGCTAGATACCACATCCCAAAGACTACGTGCAACCGCACGCTTTTGATAAGTACCTAGGTATACTCCGTTTTCAAAGTCATTCAAATGTCTACACTTAAACGTACGATCCATTTGAAACAAAGCAGCTGGCTTGAATCTGTTCTTAGATCAAATAAACCCATCATTTTATGTTCTTATGTTAACCGAGACATGGTGCACACAACAGTCCGAAGTCTTTCGTAAACCATCTTATCACACTTTCTATCTCAATCGCCCCACAGGCCGTGACGGCGAAAATTGTATTTTGTTTAAAAAGGCATTTTCTTGTGAAATGATACCTGAATTTTCTGCGATGATGCCTGACTATGAAAAATTGACTATAAAACTTCAAGGCACTCTTCTTGTTGTATGCTACCGTCCCCCAAGCGGTTTTCTGACACCATTTTTAGAATATCTTGAGACACTTCTTGAATTGTGAATAATAATCAGCTTAATGTAATTTGTGGTGGCGATGTTAATATTAACATGCTGAAATGTGATACATCGCAGCTTAAGCTAGATGTTCTGCTAAAGCCAAATGGCTGCCGGAACGTAATCACACTACCCACCAGACTCGCGGTCAACTCGTCATAACTCATCGACATATTCGTCACAAATTTACACTCGGAAAACATTCGAACCGGAGTACTTGCATCAGATTTAAGTGACCATGTCCCTGTATTATTATGCTCTAAGGAACACGTCCAAATTAAGCAAACAAATACAACTCATCAGGTACAGCACGTTACAGAACGAACTCGTGCTACCTTCTATGATAAAGTAACCCGAACCCATTGGGACAGTGTATTTAGGGAAAACAAAAATGCGAACAGCGCCTATGATGAATTTTGTAAAATATTGAAATCTATATATGACGCTAGTTTTCTGTGTACACCTTTTAAGAAAAAAAATCACTAAAACATTGGGTTACGGCAGAGTTATCAGGAAGAACCACTAGAAAGAATGCGCTGTACAACGAATTTCTCAAAAATAGAAGCCAAGAAACATTTATAACTTACAAGGTATTTCGTAATCGTTTGGATAAAGATCTCAAAAAGGCTAGGCGAGACTATTTCACTGCTTCATTTAATTCAACTGCTGGCCGTGTAGATGCGATGTGGCCACAACTAAACATAATGTTAAACCAAAAGATTCCAGCTGAACGAATACACAGTCTAAATATAAACGACGTAGAGGTCACGGGAAAAGCGCTTGCAAATGCCTTCAAACAGCACTTGGTTAATATTACTTCTCACACTACAGTACGCAATGACCTTAGGGATATACCCCACACAAACAGCACCATTTTTCTTGATCCGGTAAATCACTGTGAGATAAGTACCACAATATTGAGTTTAAATAACAGCAACGGCAAAGATTTCGATGGGTACCAAGTTAAACCAATGAAGCACGTCGCGCATCTACTCGGCCCATGTATTGCGCATATTTTCAACCTATGTAAAAGTCAGGCTACCTTTCCTGAAAGGATGTAGATTGCAAGAGTAGCAGTTGTCTTTAAACAAGGTGACCGAAATAATATGGGAAACTATAGGCCATTATCAATACTTCCCATCTTCTCTAAGATTCTTGAAAAAGTAATACAAAAGCGACTATCGCGATTTGAACAGAAACATAATATAATATCGGAGTGCCAATTTGGGTTTCGCAAGGGTTCCAGTAGACAACACGCTTTGCTGACAAAAAAAGAACACCTACTCACACACCTTGATCAAGGAAAGCTTGTTTTAGGAATCTTCATCGATATGTCAAAGGCATTCGACCACATTAGTCACAATCTGTTACTTGAAAAGCTCGCGCGGTACGGTATTCGGGAAAAAGCCGGATCACTGGTGCGATCCTATCTTGAATACCGAAGCCGAATAGTTACTGTGGACGGTTCTTTCTCTGATCATTGACGGTTCTAGCAGGAGTACACCAGGGCAGCATGTTAGGACCTTTTTTATTTAATATGTTTGTGAATGACATAGTCAGCATCGGGCCACATGCTAAATTCGTTATTTACGCGGACGACACCACTATATTCTTAACTGGTAGCGTAGCCGATGATTTAATGGATGATGCAAACCTAATTTTTTATTCTTTATTCATTCTTTATTCATCAGATACCCCGCAGCGCCCGAAGGCATTATAGCAGGGGGGTTACATCAATAAATGACGTACATCTCCGTTCACACACACAATACAACTTTGTTCACACATAAATAACTGAAATACATTTTCGTTCACACACATAGTAGAATTTTGTTCACACATCAATACATCTTCGTTCAGGTTACAACACTGGTTTACAGCAGTGAATAAAATATACCTTCGTTCCCACTATGTACTTGCATTTCAGTTAGCCTGTTCCACTGTTTAATCGTTCTAGGAAAAAATGAATTGGCATACATGTTCGTTTTAGCTGGGTATTCCCGAATTTTGCAACTATGATCAAAACGTTTTGAAGTGTAATGAGGGTTGTGTAGGTATATTTCTCTATTAATTCCAGTTTTATTGTAGTAAATGCAGTAAAGAAATTTTAATCTCTGCTTCTGGCGGCGGTCAGAAAGACACTCCCGTCCTAGCTCAGCCTTCATTGCAGTGCAGCTCTCCCCCCTTCCGTACCGTCCCAAGACGAACCTGGCAGCACGATTTTGTAATTGTTCCAGAGCAGCAATGAAGGTTACCTCGACGGGGTCCCACACGACACAACCGTATTCTAAGATAGGTCTGATACAAGTAGTGTATGCCATACGTTTTAAATTCACATGCGAACATCGCAGGTTTCTTTGAATAAAATTTAAGGCCTTACCAGCTTTGGCTATGAGAGTGTCAACCTGATGCCTCCATGAACATTCAGATGATAGTATTATACCTAGGTACTTATATGTACTCTCTTGTTTCAACTGTACATTGTTCAGATGGTACTGTGACTGAAATGGTTTCATCTTTTTGGTAAATGAAATATGTACACACTTTGTTATATTCAAATTCATTTTCCATTTGGTACACCAGCTATAAATGAGCGATAAGTCTTTCTGAAGTTCTAATACATCATTGTGATCAAAAATTTTTCTGTACACAACACAGTCATCCGCAAACAACCGTATAGAAGATGAAATTCCTGCAGAGATATCATTAACATAAATTAAAAACAATAGCGGACCCAGGACGGAGCCTTGTAACATCGGTGTATTCGGAGCATTTTCCATTCAGTACTACGGTTTGTGTTCTTTGGGAAAGGTAACATTCGATCCATTTAAAAACAGTCTCATCAATGTTCAGGGTGGTAAGCTTAAACAGTAAGAGTGAATGTGACACCGTGTCAAACGCTTTCCGAAAATCCAAGAACACACCGTCAACCTGTCCTACAGTATCTACGCCTGATACTACATCATGATAAAATTCGACTAATTGTGTTGTGCAAGACAGCCCTCTGCGAAATCCATGCTGCTCGTTGATTAGTACCTTATGCTTGTTTAAATGAGTTGTTATTTCTTTGTATAAAATATGTTCAAGGATTTTACACGGGATAGACGTAAGCGATATTGGTCTATAATTACCATTATTGGTCTATAATTAATTAAATTAACTTAAACTCGATGCATGGACGCAAAAAAATTGTTTGAAAATAAACATTGCTAAGACTGAAGCTGTACTTTTCCGGGCCAGAAATAAAACAGTAATAATCAACAACACAATATCTTTAATATCAACCGCTGTGGAAATTGTACCAAGAATTAAGACTTTAGGAGTAATTTTTCACGAAAACCTTTCATGGGATAGTCATGCAACTTCTCTAATCGGGAAGTTATCACAGGTAGTTGGCTTAATGTACTGCCACCAGCACATATTACCACGCAACATTATGCTGTTGGTATATAATACTTTATTTTTATCTAGAATGAATTATTGACACTTAGTATGGGCATCAACTACGCAACCGAATTTACAGAGTATACACAGATTACAAGAAAAGTTTATTAGAGTTCTCGAAAACCTTGCTACGCGTTCACCTACGCAACACTTATTCCCGAAACATAATATAATGCTTATTGCAAAAACTTCAATTACTTTACTGCGTAAAGCAGTAAAGCAGGCTACGCTTAACAACTCCCCATTTTTTTCTAAACTTGCAAAACTTCAAGAAAGCACCACAACCTACCGAACAAGGCATGTTGCACCGTTCTGTGTCTAAACATACAAAACTACATATGGACTGCAAACCCTACAAAATAAACTTCCGAGACTATTACTAAATGAACTAAATCACCAGGACATTAGACTTCCCGAAACGACTTTTCAAGGACTACGAGAGTATTTAAAGAAATGTTCAATGTTCTGATTGTTTGTTGCGCATCGGTACACATGATGTCAAAAAGACTAATCTTTCATCTATCGATTGCCTCGAGGCAATCGATAGTTCTTCTAGTCAATGTTATTCTACATTATTCTTACTTCTATGTACCAACTTTGATTTTGATGTCACTCTAAATTGTTATTACTTCGTATTGACCCCCATTTCACAAATAACTAAATGAATAAACAAAAAAAACTTTCACTAAAACACCGTCTTGTGATTTGAGCTTAAACAGTTTCTCATCGAGCAGGCGGCATAAATAACCTGATAATGTTGTGCCCATATCCTTATCGCCAGGAGAAAAGAAGGTGGGATGCCCACACTACATGGACCGCAACAAACCTCATCTTGGAAGGCCAGAGTGATGGCCCATCAAAACTTTCTGGCCGAGTTTTTTCTTTTTTTTTGTGCAGGTGCTGTTGATCAAGGTGGGAAAAAAGTTAACCGAACATTGCAGACACCAGCGCCGTCCCGTCCAGTCAATTTCCCTGTTTGTGTTCCTTTGAGCGACTTACGTTTTGGTAACGTGCGTGAGAATGAGACGGCAAGCTACTTACACAGGTGCCCTAAGAATATTGTAAGATCCAAAAATATGCTGAGGTTAAACTTATTGCGAAGTCGCATTAGACACCACATGTACATGCGTTATGTGTGCCACATACGGCTTGCCGGCTAAGTGTACGGAAAATTAAACACGAAGTATATGGAGGAGGAGGGATAAATGAGGAAGGACAGGGAGGTTAGCCAGTTCTCAGACCGGCTGGCTACCCTGTAAAATACGAAGTATAGGGTACTAAAGTACGAAGTAGGAGGTGAAGAACGTCAAGGTACTGACGTAGTCCTATAGGGATTTTATCACACATTGAGAACTTATTAATTGTTGCGTTCCTTGCAATTGGCTAAAGTGTAGCGAAGACTCCGGAATATTCGAACCTCAAAAAGAAGAAGCTGTTAGCAACGGTCAGGCATTTAAATGGTCACCACAGTATCATTACTCGCACAGGTATATTGCAATGAAATGCGTATTTAAGCAGGCAGAAGGATGGACACGTATAATATGGTGTAAAATAGTGGGACCCCTGTTGTCCGATAGAAAGCTAAATGGATGGAGAAAACGAAGCTACTTGTATAATAATACAGCAGAATAGAAGATGTACAATGCAGGCCTCTGCGGAGAGTAGGTCGATTGTGCTCGAATGCTACTATAAAGCCCCACTGTAACGTGATATTCATAATTTTGAAAAAAAAGACAAATGACCTCGAGACCAACATCGCGGGATGAATATTAAGCTGGTGTTTCTATATTTTCATGGACAGAAAATGAAACAGTGCCAGTGTGCACGTAATTTTAGGCTATACGGTAAATATTTTCCGGTAGTAGAAACTTCTCAGAGCACCGCTCAGTGGCGAAATTCTTTCACGGACTAAAACATCAAAAACCAAGCAAAACTAATGGTGCAAATTTTGCAACAATGCACACATTAAGCTGGTATTGAGGTACTGAAACAAGAGGGATCACCCACTTCTCAAATACCGTAACTACACAACATGTTGCGCTGAGCTATTCCCGTTTTTCTGCAATGTTCTTGGTTTCTCGGGCGCTTTAAGTTTGCTTCATGGCAAAACAGGCGCGGCACGCTCCCACGTTTTTAAATGAAACGAAGTCCCGCCTTCAAGCTCTTGTGCGTATGTGCACGGCCTCCGAGATGGCGGGCACGCAGCGTGTTTCTCTTCGGCCGTCCCAATCGCCGCGCTCCCCAGCAAATCCAACTAGTACCACCTTGTGCGCCCGGCTACCATGAGAGGGCGCATTGAGTGAGGATTCCGGCGGTGGCAGAGAGCATGACATACAGCAGAGTGCACGGGATTCCGGCGTGCGCATGGTTTTTCTTTTTTTAAAGACGCCAAAATTTTGGTGTCTGTCTGTCTGTCTGTCTGTCTGTCTGTCTGTCTGTCTGTCTGTCTGTCTGTCTGTCTGTTTATCCGCGCTAACGATACCTCCAATGGCCAACCCCATCCGCAGCGCCCACAAATATTGCTCAAGTTTCAGCATTCATAGTTGTGCAATTGTCAATTAAAAAGCAATTATTGCGCATATCTGAGGACCATAACAACACGTCGATATTTCGTATGAGTGCCTTTATACTAGACAAGGCACACATTAGTAATTCTACGGACCATAGCGTTTATCACGCTGCGCTGACAGTGCAACGCGATGCCCAAAAAGGCAAGTGTTTCCAACGCTTTGCTAAGACGACACGGTGGTGGCATCTGCCCTTCGCTTTGCGTTCTACACCTTATCGCCTCCGAGGACAGGCGCGCATGATGCGCTCGTTTGCCGGCGGGGCGGCCAAAGCGGCGAGGCGGCAACGCGGGAAAAACCTCTTTGAGGAGTCTTGCGGGGTAGGTGCTGGTGTACACCTGGGAGGGGGCAAGTTCTGCCTTATTACACCTCCTGGGCGATGCAAAGGACTGCAGTTTGTCTCAGTAATGTTTGTTCACTGAAAGCCATATCACGAAGTAGTTCAGATTAATACTGCACAAGGTCGACGCTTTGGTATCAGAATACAACAAATAGTTATCGCTGATTATATATACCGCGCATAGAGCCACAATTATTAACGTGGCAAAGGCAAGCTGGGCGGGTTCACGTTCAAGCACGTAGCATAACGATCCGCTTAATGTGACTGCACTGTCTTCACGGCAACAGCAGATTTCGCTTATGAATTTATGGAAGCAGTGCGCTAGGCGCACTCTTGTCTTGACTAGTAAACTACGTATATATGTCCAGTGCATTTTTTTAAAGAAAGCACGGCAGCGCGTGGCCTGCGCGCTCCGGCGGTAGGGTTCCAGGATGCGTACGCCACCTTGGAGAGTAGAGCCACTCAACTGGTAGTGTATAGGTGTTCTGTGGCCAATCTTTGAAGGGGTCAGTGCCGCCTTATGCAGATTTATTCAATCATATGATTTGCTAATCTGCGTTCCGAAAACCGGACACACCACTGGCCGACCTAGCGGGAGTGAGCAGATCGTCACGCCATCTGGGAGCAACAATACAAAACACTGCATCGTCACTTGTACGTGCACTTCTTTTTAGGCTACTCAACGCCACGTGCAACAACGTTTTATAAACGTTGGCGTGCAACACTGGCGTCGTCATCTTAATAAATGACTTTGGCTTGCACGGAACCCGCCACCGCTGTTAGCTGTTTTCACTCTACAAAAGCATAATCAAAGCCGGGTCAAAGCGTCAAGTTTTATTTCGTCGAAGTTGGTGCTTGCAATTTCGTGCTACGACGGTTTTAACGCCGCACCCTGACTATTCCTGTTACTCCTCGTTTTCTCGTTTGAAAATGTGCGCTTGAGATCGATTGCTCACGGGAAGTTTGACGAATCCTTTTAACTGTGTCACTCTGCAGTTCACGATGTGTATCAATAACACGACGTGAGTGATAGTCGCACAGACAAGACACAGATACGGTAGAGTGCAAACGAAAGCCCAACAGTACCGATCAGTACTTACCACGAATTGGCCGCTTTGTCTTGCACGCAGCTGTCAAATTCTCCTAATCGCAAAATCAATGAGACACTGGCTGGGATACCATATAATTATGAAATTCCGATGACAAGAAAGTGGGAACATTTAACTTGCTATTTACTTGCAACTAGCACTGCAAGCGCTCTTTTCAGGTGCGATGTTCGTGGAGTCTTTCCAATGGCACCAGCGTTTGCTGCTCAAGCAATGTCGTCTGCTGCCGGTGACAGACTTACAGATTGGATCTACCTGGATCAACGCTGCATCCCGCTTGCATCACGCCTTGCCGCTCACTATTTTGCCGAAATGTAAATATTGTGGGCCCTCCACGCGAATCTGATGAACTACCGACTTCGCTGCACCATCCGTTTACGCTGTGCTAGCTGTGTACCACACGAACAAGCCGCTTATAGCCACGTTACTTCCAGCGCAATGCTGAAAACAAGAAAAAGGACAGAGCATCAAGAGAACAAGTAGCTCCTCTGTCTTTTATCACGTCTCCACCACTGCGACAAAGTAGCATGTTCAGCACCCTTAGGCACCAACTCACCTAAGAACAAGTTATAGGCGCTGCCAAGCTGTTTGGCTGGATGCGACGGCGCTCACAATCTTGCTAAACGCAAAAACACAAAGTATTGCGTTTTCTAGTTAGCTTTGTTGTCAAGAGAAGGCGCCACAATATACTAACTTCCGCCATTTCGGCTTATGCTTTGTTCGGATTTTAATACATGGAGCTTATGGGGAGTTTCAAAAACTCGTATGATTGAATAACTCTGGCTTTACGATCGGTGGCCGCCATTCGGCTCCCCCCGTCTAGTCGTGGCTGGTTGAGTGAGACACGTGCGCGGCGGTTTTCTTGGGCAAAATGCCCGGGTGTTGCGTGCCACAGTGCACAAACTCCCCACGAAATGGCTACAGGATGTTCAAATTTCCAAAAGGATTCGAAAAAAGCGAATCTTGTGGCTTGTAAT
Source organism: Rhipicephalus annulatus (assembly GCA_013436015.1). NCBI lineage: Eukaryota > Metazoa > Arthropoda > Arachnida > Ixodida > Ixodidae > Rhipicephalus > Rhipicephalus annulatus. The sequence continues at coordinate 65,437 of WOVY01002049.1, read as the reverse complement.
GATCAAGCGCGACAAGTGGCAACCCATGGATCATTCCTGTTCGTGCAGCGTAAGTTATGCAATTTCAGCATTTCGATAGTTATAACTGAAAGCACTGTCAAACGGGCACTAAATCACGGTCAAGCCTGGTGTGGTTGACTCTCTTACGCCAGCTGCAGAAGGGCGACAATCACTGTAAAATTTTTTTATCCCAATCGGTCTTCATAACGACCACCAGTGCACCGGGTGCAATACACGTTCATTTGCGTGCTGTGTACACGCGTATTTGCCTCGTTCATTTCGGATAGCACAAAATGAATTATTCTTGATCGCTTGTACACAAGCTGCAATTGCACGAAGATGTGCGCCTACGTTGTGCTCTTGTTGCTACCGGTGCCTTCAACTACTTCTTTTAGGGGCAAAGCCCCTTACGCCGTAAGGCGTAAGGGACTTTGCCCCAAAAGAAAGTAGTCCGTGCATCTGTCTGGCCGTGCTATGCTGTGCTCCGTGGATATGCTTGACGGAAGAACGCGCATACAGACACACGGACTGACGCATGAACGAACGCACGGACAGACGCATGAATTGACGCATGGGCGCAAGAAAGAACGAACGGACAGACGGACGCTTCGCCCCACTCATCATCAGTCACTCCATGGAAATGCTGTGATTTTTCTCTTTTCTCACGACAACACGTATTGTTTATTCTTTTTTTTCAGCCAGCGGACAAACAGCAAACTGGTTTTACACTTTTTTGAAAGGTACACAACACAGAGACACATTGAAAGGTCACACAACATAGGTGCTTGTGTTTCACATCTTTAACCTATATAATTAATCACCCACTACCCCAAAAAGACGCTAATTGAATGTGTTAATGCAGCTGGCGTCAACGGTATTTTTCTGCTGCGAGCAACTCCAGCTGCTAATGTCGCTTTAAAAATGAAGACTAGGGGCTATAAATTCAAGACCTTCACACTCCCGATGTGAAAACTTTGTATTTCTCTCACGTTGTCTGAGTACCACACGTTCAACCTACACGCAAGTGGACTATTTTCTGCGACTCGAAGGCGGCACTGCAGTCTCTACTATCAGCCTTACGCCGTGGACCACACGAGCAGCTGGTACTAGAGATAGCAGAGGTTACACACCACCTGAATGAGAAAGGGCACCAAACTACATTTCAGTGGTTGCCCAGTCACTGCAGAATCATCGGCAATGAACGGGCCGATCAAGCTGCCTGCTCAGCCCACACAGAAGATCATAAACTACGACTACCACTTTCTAGGACAGATGTTGCCTCCGCAGGCTTGCTCGCCAGCAAACCACATCACAATGGAATCAGCCACACTTAAAGCGTGCCCGACTGTACTCGCTTGACCCCATGCTAAGTATTCAAGTCCCGTCGAGGCTTTGCCGAGCAGACCAGACCCTGTTATGTAGGCTGTGGTAGGGCGTTGCGTTTACCAACGCCTACGCTTTCCGCATTGGGATGGCCGACACAGCAGCCTGTGGCCACTGTGGCAAAGAAGAAACGACCCAACATATTCTTTGTGACTGCCTAGCGTATAGTAAACAACGACTATGCCTTCGCAAGGAACTCAGCAAATTAGATAATCAACCTCTGTCGGAGCAAGGAATTCTGCAATATCGACAAGATGGAACTTCACAGAAGAAGGCTCTGAAAACGCTACTACACTTTTTGCGATCGACCGGCCTTACTGAACGGTTGTAGCTGGGACGGCCTTCCTGTGTGTGTTTTCGTTTCCTTATGAGTGCGCGTGCGTTTTTTTTTTCTCTATCTACCCCCCTTTCTTGCCCCTACTTCCCCGCCCCCAGCACTGGGTAGCAAACCAGATGCCAATATCTGGTTAACCTCCCGGCCTTTCCTTTCTCACTCTCTCTCTCTCTTGACGCAACAAACTCTGTATGCAGCCGCGGAACACTCGTTGGCTGGCCATCGTGGCCGCTTGCGAAGAAGGCATTGTAATGGCGGACTCTATAGCAGAGAAAGCGGTTGTCTCCACCCTCTAAGGTGGCAGAAGAGTGCACGCATTGAGGAACCCTATCCCAACTTAGAAGTGTGGGCCTATCGTCATGCCTATCCCAACGTTTATATTTTTTCAGTTTCGGATATCTCCGCTTCGCCTTCGGGGAGCAGGCGGCCGGCTGCAGTTCCCGCCACCGCGGCGCTGCAGGCCAACCTCGCACCAAGCAAACGAGGGTCGTCTGCTAGTGTTAGGCGCGGTGCAGCCGGCAAGCAGCGTTTACACAACACCGCAACTTCTTGGTTTAAGCACGAGAAAAATAACCTAGAGCCTAGATGCGTGTGTGGCGTCTTTCCATGTCTTTGGTGAAAATAATAGCTCGCGTAGCGTGGTGCTAGACAAGCATTTGTTGATTAAAGAGCCGTTTTGCTGCCCTGTAACTTTGTTTTTCCAAGTAGTAGAAACAAAATTTAGAGCTCATTTGTATTAGAAACGTCTCACCAAAGCCGCGGTACAAGCTGTGACTCTCTAACTTAGTTGTTTACAAGCTATTTTTGCGAGTCTCAGAATACGGATATTCGACGCTGCGCACATTAACTTGCGCAGCAAAAAGCACCTTGGGGGGCCGTACCCAAAAGGAAGTTGAAACAGAGGCGTAGCTGGAAAGTATCAGCCACATATAAATTACCCTGAAACGACGCTATTTTTCTGTTCAGCTGGTGTATAAACCAGTGCACTTTTTTTCTTTTGAAGTATTCAGATTTATCGGTGTCTGACTGGATCACTAAAAATGCAAAATTTATGAAAGTAGGAAAACATCAGTGTATTGACACAAAAACACTTGTCACTGACACACACTAGTCACGAGCATTCGAATTTCAATTTCAAACAAGCACATAGCTGAATTCCTGTAACAATTCGGGCTTGTGAGAGGAAAACAAATCATAAGACAATCTGTTGTGTACATTTAACCATTCGGTCATTTTGCTTGTTGCACGGTGAATGTACTATGAAGGTACACTTTCTGCACTTCAAGTAAATCTTCAATTAGATCAGCGAGAGTCCCTGGGGATGCAGTCTTCTTTTTTTATCACTCTGCAGACGTATTTCAAGTTTTCTTCGTTCTCGAGCAGCGGTGGCACAGATCAAGCATTTCCTCAATTCGCTGGTTGCAATTTACCCTTTGTTCTTGGTTGTTTTTGTCATTCTGTTTTCCTTTTTCATTGCAACCACTAACATGACACAAGACACACATACCTCTGTTAGCACCAGTCATTTTCATACAGTCCTTGTAATGAATATTTCTTAGCGGCACACTTTCTCCTTTCGCTGTGCCGGTAGATGTATTCTGTGAATTGTGCGTTATAGATGGTCATTACCGGATGATTTTCCGCCTCCTGAAGGACCACCGAATTCTAGTTGCAGGAAAGTTGAAGCACACTTTTTTTTCAATCGCTCAGAAAAACTGGAGTCCTCCGAAGGAGCGGGGACCTCTTGCCGGCATTATTCTGGCAGATCGCAAGACAGAAGCAGTTGGTTGTTGTACAGTGAGTGAGTGAGTAAGAACTTTATTGAACATGTCCGGCGTCATTGAGCGGGGTGGGGCTGCAAGCACCCCGGCCTAGGTGACGGCCTCGAGTCCTTGGACCCGGGCGGCATCCTGGGCTTGCCGGACGGCCCACAGTTGATCGGCAAGGTCGTGGCTGAGCAGAGCCGCCTCCCATCGCGCCTCGCGGTTCGAGACTGCCATGTCTACCGGGTTCGTAGGGGACTGCTGCGCGTTACCGGTACACTTCCACAGCATGTGCTGCAGCGTCGCTCTGGCTCCGCACGCCTTACACGCGTCGGACGTATAAATGCCTGGGTAGCAGAGGCGAAGGATCACCGGATTCGGGTACGTGTGTGTCTGTAGTTGTCTCCAGGCAACCTGCTGTTTCTTGTTTACTTTGGCGTGGGGTGGTGGATATTTGCATCTGTTCAGTCTGTAGTGTTGCGTGATGTCTCTGAAAGTGGTCATGCGATCCCCCCACGTCCATTCCCGCATCGCTGTCGAAGTGTGCGAGACATCGGGACTGTCGGCAGGCGTCGCAGCTCGGCGTGTAAGTCCTCGAGCCGCGGCGTGGGCAGTCGCGTTGCCCGCAAGCGGAGGGTCCGTGTGGGCGGGGGTCCATACGAGGAAACTGTCGTTTTTGCGGCAGATGTTGCGTTCGTGAATTTGGAGAATGCGGGCCGCTTCACGGGAGATCCGGCCGCTGGCGTAGTTGCGTATCGCCGCCTGCGAGTCGCCTATTATCCCCTCGGCGTCCGTGTTGGCTATCGCGAGGGCTATGGCAGCTTCTTCGGCTGCCTCCGTCTCTTCCGTGCCTATCGTCGCACTCGTGACGCAAGTTCCTACATGATCCGTGACCGCGACCGCGAAGCCGCGGTGGCAGTCGTAACGGGCCGCGTCCACGTAAACTGTGTCTTTGCTATTGCCGAATTTCTTTTCAAGGTCTTGGGCGCGCCTGTTGCGCCGACCGATGTGATGTGTCGGGTGCATGTTCTTAGGCAACGGCATAACGACGATGCGCTCGCGAATACGTCTGGGTATCCCGACCTTTTCGCCGCGCTGCGTATGGTAGTTGATACCCAGTGTCTCGAGGATGTGTCGACCAGTTCTGGTCTTCGCCAGACGTTCGTACTGGGCGATGTTGTGTGCTTCGATTATCTCATCTAGAGTATTGTGCAACCCCAGCTCGATAAATTTTTCCGTGCTGGTATTGGCCGGTAATCCGATTGCGCGTTTGTACGCCTTGCCACGGCCGCTCGATCTCCCCCTCTGGTGCGGCCCGCCGATTCGGCTCGCGAACAAAAGAGCGCGCGTGAAGGGGAAAGTTGACTGACAGGCCACGACGGCAGGTGGGGGCGCTGCATATCGGCGAAGAAATGACCCGTGCACCTGCTTGCACCGCCTCGCGCGAAGGTGGAATCTCGCTAATCCTCCCTGCTTTGCGACAGTTGTATCCTGCCGTCGTGCGGTCAGCATGCGATGCCTTTTTTTTTCTCTGGACCTCATTTAGGTTTAGAAGTCCGTGGATGAATTCCAGTGCATACGATGCCTAAAAATTGTTGTGTGCCGCTTTGTAAGTCGAATGCTTCACGAAACCCGGAACTGTGCTACCACGAGCTGCCGTCCAAGGAAAACCTCCGGAATGCCTGGCTGCGGAACATTTCCCGCGAAGGGAGTGACAAGGGCAGCCATTGGGAGCCCAGCTCCAGGACTGTCGTGTGTTCGCTTCATTTCACAGCAGACGACTACAAGGTAGGAATGAAACGTAAGTTGCTGCTGCCAACAGCCGTGCCAACTCAGTTTCCGTCCTACCCAACCTACATGTTGCCTTCTAATTGCAAGGAGCGCAAAAGCTTTCTTCGTCTGCCACGTGGCGCGCACACGGAAGCGAGAATTTTAGGGAAACCGGCGTTAGTGACAGAAGAAAAAAAAGAAAACGTCCTCGTCTAGAAGAACCTGATGCTGAAGGCACAGCCACTGAATACCAGTCACACGGCCACTCGATTTCCCCGTGCAAGGCACAAGAAAACGTAGCTTCGGGCGAGTCTACGGGTGGTAAGGAACATCTTGAAAGCGGATTAAAACATGAAGAATGCCAGACGACGTTCGACCTGGCTGGATATATAGCAGAGACTAAACGAAACGCACATCGCCTGGAAGTGAAAGTGCAGAGACTGAACGAGCGCTTGCAAGAACTTCAGAAAACTGCGACGAATTCCGAGGAAAAGTTGAGGAATATGAAAAGAACCGTGCTGTGAAAGCTCTAAAGGCCCTTGCGACAGCCGCGCATGAAGGAGATAGGACTGCGAAATTTGTCATGGAACAAATTATCAACTTCGATAAGACGCGTCCAACGTGGCAGGAGCCCACGCTGCGGGAATGTGTACTGTGGAAGGCGACATCGTGCAAGAGCTACGATCATGTACGGGGGAGGAAGCTGCTGAAGCTGCCGTGTCGAAGCACCCTACAAAAGTTTGTCGGATCTTCCACAGGAGAGACGGGTGTAACAAGCCTGATAAGGGAACGGCTCCAAGTAGAGAGACAAGGCTTGCGGTCAGAAAAAGAGCCCTACTGCAGCCTTATCATTGACGAAATGTCAATACAGCAGAAACTGATCTATGATCGTCAAGTTGATAGAATTTTCGGGCTCGTTGATATCGACTGCGAACCTCAAGCTGGTGGTGCCACTGAAATAGCCAACAGGCTCCTTTGTTTTGTTTTGCGTGGGCTTTCCACGGCTTACGTGGTTCCCGTCGGATATTTTTTTACCAGGAACCTTAAACATGACCGGCTCCGCAGTCTGACGTTCAACGTGCTGAAAGCTGTTGAGGACGCAGGGTTTTTCGTTGTTCGTATTGTGACGGACAACCATCAGACAAACACCGCCATGTTTCGAGGAATGTCTGATGACAACACTCTGCAGCATGTTGTGCCGCATCCAGTACGAAAAAATGACCCCTTATTCCTTTCATTTGACCCTAACCACCTCATCAAAAACCTAAGAACAAATCTGCTAGAAAGAGAGATGTTTGACGGAACCGAAAAAATTAGAGGAGGCGTTTTTCTAAAGGCTCTCTATGAGATTCAGCAAAATTTGCTCGTCAAACCAGCGCGACTGCTAAGCCGATCTCACGTTGAGCCTAATAATCTAGAAAAAATGAAAGTGTCTCGCGCCACCTTAATATTTTCACCTGTCGTAATTAGCAGCCTGGAGTTCCTTCAGAAGAATCCGAAAGCTCACGAGAGGGCTTCGGAATTCAGGGACTGCGGATCGACAATCACATTCATGAAAATTGTTGGGATGTGGTATGACCTACATGACATATCTGGCTGGAAATCTAGGCAAAGGCCGTTTGTCACACGTGAAGACGATCGACTCACATGGCTTGAGGTAGACTTCATTAGCTACCTTGAGGACATCAAGCTGGAAAGCGCGAAGTGTCGAGCAAAGTCCCTCACTAAGGAGACGTATGAAGCAACCATCATGACGACAAGATCAACGGTTGCTGTTGTGGAGTACCTCCTGAATGACGTCGGGCAAGTATACTAACTTTTAAAGAAAGATGAATTGTTCAACTTTGATAACTAATGGCTCATTATGTTTTGGAAATGAGTTTTTCTATATAATGGTTTATTACTATTTTCAGCTTCAAGTACACCTTGACGCGGGCTCTCAACAGTGATCCTGTTGAGTCGCTATTCAGCTGCTTCCGCCAATTCAATGGCGGCAACGACCGAGTTGACGCCAGAACAGCTGTCTTCACAGCAGAGAAATTGCTAAAGGTTCGTTTAGCGTCATGCGTTTTGTTAGTGCAGAACGTAAAAGTCTCTTAATATGTGCAGGTTGGCATTTTAGAGGCAGCCAGAAGCGGCAATGCGCCCTCTAATTCGGAGTGCCAAACGGCATTGAGAGCTACGAAGAGTTTCCATGGAGCAAAAACTCCAGCCATTCCTGATGAAGCTCTTGCTGTGCTGTGGAAAATTCAGCACGTGATGAAGTACGATGAAGTCCCCGTCCTGTTTGACTTCACCGCGCTGGTTTACCTGGCAGGATATTTGGCTTTCGTTTGTGAAGAAAAGGTAAGATTTTGTTTGGCGACTACATCATCAGATTTAGCACGCACGCACAAAATGAAAACGCAATACATGGACTTCTTGACTTTGCAGGTAGCATGCCCAGCGTGCAAACTGCAGTTGAAAGGAAAAGCTTCACGCGAGGGTGCATACCAGTTTGTCTTCAGCCTTGACCAAGGAGGGCTCAGCTACCCCCGACCTCAAGTTGTCTGGTTGTGTAAGCTGGTCTGTACCTTCGCTGAAAAAGCGCTACACTCAGCAGAGATCCGTCGTTGTGGACAAATATGCAAGCTGCTCTCAAGTGCTGTACTTCCACACCTCACAAGCTGCCCTCTGATGTGGTGTTCCGCTTGCAGAGACCCGTACCACTGTGAAGAACTGTGTGAGCTCTTTATCAAGAAGCTGCTGAGGCCACTCTTGGCCAACTGGGCTGGAGATCTCAACAGCTCTCTAGAAAATATACTGAAACTTTCTCGAAAACCACTTTCCCGCAAAGTCCTCCGCTTGTGAAATCTGCCACTATGTACATTTGAGTATTAAATCATGCTTATTTCAGACTATTTACGAAGAATAATTACTGATAATTGTCCGATTCATATAATCCGGACATGTACGTCGCGGAAATGAATGCGCTCGGTAGCCGCATAAATAAAATATACATTAAGCCTCGGCTATTTAGTTGACATTAAAGTCGGAGCCACCACGCTTTAATAATCCACAATAACATTTTTAACATAATACTGCGTTGCCGTACGAGCGAGAGCAAGACGAGGATCGTGTGGTTCCTCGTTGCCTCAATGGGACAGCTTAAACCCGCCGCGTGCATCTAATTGAGCGCATGTATCAGGAACCATCTACCTCTGTTCCAGCTAAAGTGACTGCAACCTGTGCATGAGAGCGTCTGGAGTGAAGCATGCCAAAACACTGAGCAGAACCTCATGAAAGTACCCGCGCAGATAGCTCACTGTGGCTGAAGAGCGCTTTGAGAGAAACCCCCGCGTCGCCGATAGCTAGCGCCATAGCCAACGCGGCGGGTTGAAAGGGAACTAGCGCTCTCACAGGCGGAGAGGAGCATTCGGCGGGCCGCACCAGAGGGGGAGATCGAGCGGCCGTGGCCTTGCGGATAAGACAATCTAGTTTGGTGCGTTCAGTCGCCTGCCACTTGAGGTAGGAGGCGACGTACGTTATATGGTTCATAGCGAAAGCATGTACCACGCGAATGGTATTGCTTTCCTTCATTCCGCTATGCCGATTTGTTATTCGTTTCAGCAACCGGATTGTTTCATTGACCGCGCCCTCTAGTCTGCGAACGGTTTCGCCGTTGTGGCCGTTGGCGGACAGGCGCAAGCCCAGTACCCTAATGGTGTTAACTTGTGGGATAACAGCGCCGTCTGATGTGCGTACATTAATTTCTCTATATGCGCACTGGAATGCGGAATCGGCGGTCTTGGGTTTACGGCCCCTGCGCGATGGTCTGTAGAGCAGGAGCTCCGATTTAGCTGCGGAACATTCGAGGCCAGTGTCGCGAAGGTAGTCCTGCACCACGTCGACGGCTTCCTGCAGCGTTTGCTCTACGTGGCCGTCATTTCCCTCGGCAACCCAGAGGGTGATATCATCGGCGTACAAGCTATGGTGGAGGCCTTCTATCTCAGCGAGTTTTCGTGGTAATCCGACAAGCACGAGGTTAAAGAGCATGGGTGAGATTACGGAGCCCTGCGGCGTGCCCGTACAACCCATGTATATGTCCTGCGATTCTACTCCGCCGATCGCTAATCGGGCCCGGCGGCCCGTAAGAAAATCCCGTACGTAGTGGTACGTTCTTTCGCCCAGTCCCAACGCTCGTATACTTTCAAGTATCGCAGCATGGCTAACGTTGTCAAACGCCTTTTTGAGGTCGAGCCCGAGTATCGCTTTAGTGGATCGTGTGGGATTGTCTACAATATCGTGCTTGAGTTGAAGCATAACGTCCTGCGTGGAAAGGTTACGACGGAACCCCAGCATCGTGTGTGGGAGCATGTTTCGGTCCTCGAGGTAGTTGGTAAGGCGAGCGAGAACCACATGTTCCATGACCTTACCAACGCAGGACGTCAGGGATATCGGTCGAAGGTTGTCAATCTGTACTCGTTTGCCCGGTTTGGGGATCATAATTATGCGCGCCGTTTTCCACGAGTTCGGTATAGCACCCGCATTCCAGCACTCGTTCATGTAAGCCGTCAGTTGTTTTATCGACTCATCGTCCAAGTTACGTAGCGCTTTGTTGGTTATCCCGTCCGGGCCTGGCGCCGACTTTGTGTTGAGCCTGTGCAGCACCGCCCTCACCTCTGCAACGCTGAAGTCCTCGTCTAGCTCCGCGTTACCCTCACCCTCCCAGGCGTATGCCGAGTGCGCGAGGGGGCTACGTGACTGAAAGTAACGGCTTCGCACGTCATCTAGAAAGTCCGTGTGGGTGCCTTTGTAGTCGTGCAGCAACTTGTTAAGCTTATGTGCGTGCGATGTTTTCGTCTCCTCTGGATCCAAGAGGTGCCGGAGGAGATGCCACGTCTTGGCCCGTCCCAGCTGATTCTCCATCCCATTGCAGATCTCTTCCCATTGCGTTTTGCATACCTGTAACGCGTGCTCCTCCATGTCCCTGCTTAGCCGTGCTATGCGCCTGCGCAGCGTTCGATTGTGGCGTTGCGCTTCCACCTGTCTTGCAGGCTGCGCTTGGCTTCCCACATGTGTAGGAGCTTGCTGTCTGCCACTTCGAGCTGTGCTTCTGGCGGGACCTCCCGCGTCGCCGTTTCTAAATCCCCCTTGAGCGTCGCAGTCCAGCTATTTATATCCTCAATAGCCGCATTGCCACGATTCTGTTCTTTCCGGACTTTGCGAAACGCGTCCTAATCCACCAGCCGGTGGTTCTTGCCCTTGGTACCTTCCCGATGAACGTGGTGGTGAGGTTCAGCGTCGACCTGGATCTCGATCACTGAGTGATCGCTACCCAGGTCCTCCTGTGTATTGTGCCATCGCGCGCTAGCAACGTTCTTGGTAAATGTGAGGTCGGGTGAGGTGTCTGCACATACGCTGTTGCCCCTGCGCGTAGGCGCGGAAGGGTCTGTGATGAGCTCGAGGCCCTCATTCTGCGCATCGTCCCAAAGGCGCTTACCTTTTGGCGTTTCGTAGCCGTACCCCCACGCCGCGTGGGGCGCGTTGAAGTCGCCCGCGATGAGCAAGGGCCCGTCGGCAACTGCCTCGCGCGCCTCTCGCAGTAACGTGCTAAAGCGGTGTCTGGCTTTGGGTCTGCTATACACGTTCAGCACAAACAGGCCGGGGCCGCGCCCTTTCGTCGGGATGAGCTCTATGAATACATGCGGTATGCTAACGTTCATAAGTTCGCGTTGCGCCACGGTGAGGTTGCGTCGCACTAGCGTTGCAGCGGCCGGTGGGGCTCCCGCGGTCACAGCTTCGTCTATAGATTTGTACCCCGCCAGCTTGACCGGGTCATTGGTTTCCTGCAATAGTATTACGTCCGGTCGTTGCCGGCTACGTAAGAATTGTTGGAGAAGCGCCCGTTTCCTCCTGTACCCCCTGCAGTTCCACTGCCAGATAGTGAACGTGTTCCGTGTGTTATGCTGTTGTGGGCGTTGTGTTTGTGTGGTTTCGTGTCGAGCCATGGTGACTGTACGTGTTATGGTTTGCCGTCCGGCTGATCCTGCGCCTCTTCGTCGGGTAACGGCCTAAAGTACGGTTTCCCAGTCGTTCGTACTGGGCGACCCACTGCGCCCGGAAGTCGCATTTCGATATTGTCTATGCGCGTTTGCAGCGTCGCGACCATTTTTGTGAGCTGAGATATTGCAATGCTCAACTGTTCGGTTTGTGCGGTTTGCTGAGCAATTGCTTTGTTAAGTTGCGCGGTTTGCTGCGCGTGTTGGGTCATCATCGCGTCTACCTTGTCGTCGAGTCTATCGACTCGTTCGCGGAGTTTCTCCTCGCGTTTCTGCGATTTGACGTCGAATTGTTCTGGGTCAAGTGCCTTACGTTTGGTGGGTGCGGGGTGCGCGTCTTGAGCCTCCATGACTTCCTCCACTTTCTCGGCTGTACTAGCAGCCGCGTCGGCTGCGACGGGTTTAATTGGAGGAAAGGAAATTGTCGGGGCCTCCCCCTTCAACGTGGCAATTTCGTTTCTTAACCTTGCATTTTCCTGCTTTAGTTCTTGGATTATTGATTCGAATTGATCCAATCGTTTCTGCACTAGACTTTCTGGGTCGCTGTTGCGTTTGTAAGCAGAGCTGCCGCGTCTGTCTACATCTGGGTTTCTATCAATGGCAGTCTCGGTTCGCGTTAGCGGTGCGCTGGGCGCGCGTCCGGAGGCGACGTCCACCCACCTCAATTTATGGGGGTCAACCTCTCCTCCGCCTTTGGCTGCAGCTGGGTGGTTGGCTCGGGCCGTCGACGTGCTGCGAGGCTTCGCTGAACGGGGTCGGGAGACGCTGCGAGAGTGGGCTCGAGAACGAGTACGGGAGCGAGTGCGGCTCCGCGCGCGGGTCTCCCTCGAGGCCGATCGACTGTTTCCGCGACGTCGTCTCGGTGCGTGGCGTCGTCCGTAGCCCTCCTCCCCGTCGTTGACGGTGCTGCTACTGCTGTAGGCGGCCTCAGCCTCCTCGCGCATTCTGCGTTCCCACTGTCGGCGCTTGACTAGGTAGGGTGTCTTGTACTTAGCTTTGCACTTGCGGTCTCCGGTGAGGTGACCCTTTCCGCACAGTTGGCACACCGGCTCGCACCGATGATCGTCGGGCGGGTTGCCGCATCCGCACCCACGGCACTTCTTGTCGTTCGGGTTGGGGCACACGTCGGCCCTGTGTCCCAGACGACCACACTCGTAGCACATATCGATATGTTTCTTGTAAAGAGTGCACCTTATCACCATCCCGCCGTAGTTCACGTAACGAGGCACGTAGTAGCCGTCGAAAAGGATTATCACGTTGGTCGTGTTTCCCATGCGCTTGGCATGCAGGACGTTCGGGTTGCGGTGGTTAACCAGACTTTTCACGACGTCCGCCGGCTTTTCGTCTAGCGATATGCCCCTGATGAGGCCTTTGGACGTGTTCTCCGGAGCCGCTCTGTAGGCACTCGCTTCGAACTCACGGTCGCCAATTCGCAGCTTGCAAATGCCTCCATATCGTCTAGCACGATCTTCTGACGGCGTGCTTACCACAATAACGTTTTGTCGCTCATTAAAACAGACGCTGTCCTCCTCGGCTACCTCGCGCCCCACCCCTGCAGCGTTGCGTATGCAGCAGTGGACGCGGTCCTTCTGGTAGTGGGATACGTTGAAGCCATCCCGGGGTCGCACGATGATCTTGTAGTCATCCGTTGGCAGGTTGGGCATTCGGCTCGTCATGGTGATTTTCCGCACGTACTGCGTCGCTTTCTGTATAAACGCCGCCTTCTCGATAGACGCTGGCGTTGCTTGCTGGTTCTTCGCCGGGTCGGCGTCTCCACCCGCCTTCTTGGTGTTTCGTTTGATCTCGCACCATCCCTGCTCTTTTCCGAACTCTGTCGGCGATATCTCCTCCCCTTCGACTTGCACGAATTTCATTTCGGGCGCCGGTGCAGCGGATGGGGCACCCGCTTGCTCCAACGACTTGTCAGGCCTACCGTGCCTTGTCTACTGGCTTGACTGTCGCGCCAGCGTGGCGGTACGGGCAGTCTTCGAAAAGTGACCGAAACACGGGCTCACCTGCACAGATGGTATCGGGAGAGACCGCAGGACTTTCGCAGTCACTTGGGAATACTCTGAACTGAATGGCTGAAAAGAAATCGCCGAAAACCATAGAAAATCTGCGGAGCCGATGCGACGCGCGTCCGCACACCGTGGCCCCCTAGCGGCCAATCTCTTGGTTGTTGTACAGGTACCCTTTATTTTGCGGCTTCATTACAGTTACACTGGGAAATTAGGAAATAATCAAGGAACTTAATCACTCCTCGATGCCCATGAACCATGGTGGGTTTGGACTTCATTTATTATATGCCTATGTGTCTTCGGGATGCCGCTTTCTTAAAAGTAAACATCGTCCACCTTGCGCGTCTTTCTCAGACTTTCCCACGGATTTTCCCCCATTCTGCAGTAACAGTGTGGGTCAGACGGCGGGGAGAAGTGGCGTTTTTAAGGGCTTTTCCTCTACTCGCTGGTGCGCCCGGTCACACAACACATCGTTATGATGTCTGGAGGGTCTGAGCTATGGCGCACGGGATAGCATCAACAGTAAAATGAACCTCGGGAGACATACAGACGTGCTCGATGCGTCCACACGTGGTCAATGCTTAGATTGTGCCCTCGATGTCAACAATTGGAGAGTTTCCTACGTCGTGAATGTCCATCTTAGTGACTGTAGGAGTCGAATATTCTTCAGATGACCGTGGACGTATGCCATGCGACGAGACATGCACACAGAAAAAAAGTGGGACCGAACACCGGCACGGAATGCACGAAACTGCAGCGGCAGTGAAGCCAGTGGAAAGCAGCCGGCTACTTGGCGCTAAGTTAGACTGCATAGCCCTCACACTCCCTTGGAGCAAATCATGCCCGCCTTGAAAGGAGGAGTTCGAAAACTGAAAAAGTATCTGTAAATGTTGCCCTATCCGGCAGCTTATTCAAGCAGGAGCGAGAGCAACCACAGTAGGGTTCCTCGATGCGCGCGCCCCCTTGGAGTCTGTCCGTGCTTCTGTGCGTCCATCCTTCCGTGTGTCCGCCCGTCCATCCAACCGTCCGTACGTGCGTTCGTCTGTCCATATGTGCATCCTTCTATGCATCCATCCGACCATCCATGCATCTGTCCGTCCCTGCGTTCACCCGTGCGTGCAACCGTAGCTGCGATCGTCCGTCCATTCATTCGTTCCTGCGTCTGGTCGTCCGTCCATTCATTCGTTCCTGCGTCTGGTCGTCCATCCGTCCATTCGTCTGTGCGTCGATTCGTTCGTCCGTCCATGCTATGCTGTGCTCCCTGGCTATGCTGGACAGACGGACGCACGTACGGACACACGAATGGACGAACGAACGGACACTTGAACAGACGCATGAAGGAAGCAAGAACGAACGGACGGAAGTACGGACGCTTCGCCCCACTCATCATCATTCACTCCGTGGATATACTGTGATTTCTTTCTCGTTTCGCAAGACAGCACATCCTTTTTTTTTCAGTCAGCTGGCAAACGAAAAACTGTCTTTACACTTTTGTAGAAGGTACACAACAAACACACATTGAAAGGTAATGTGACCTAGGTGCGTGTGTTTCACATCCTTATTCTATATAAATGGTTACCGACTAGTCCAAAAAGGCGCTAATTGAAGATGTTAACGCAGCTGGCGTCGACGGTATTTCTCTGCTGCGAGCAACTACAGCTGCTAGTGTCGCTTTAAAAATGAATACTACGGGCTATAAATCTAAGACCTTCACACTCCCGATGCAAAAACTTTGTATTTCTCTCACGTTGTCTGAGTACCACACGTTCTGATGCAACAAACTTTGTATGTAGCCGCGGAACACTCGTTGGCTCGCCGTCATGGCTTGCGGAGAAGGCATCGTAATGGCGGACTCCGTAGCAGACGACGCGGTGGTCTCCACCCTCCAAGGTGGCGAAGGGGGTGTGCGCATCGAGGAACCCTACAACTACAGTCTTTTTTCACGTCATCTCGAGGCGAGCAAAACAAGCAATTATTGCTGATATAGAACGGCAAGATTGCAACCCCTCTCTTCTTCAAGGCGATTACCGGCTGTCGCGCATGGTGTGCTCTCGCGTAATCGCCTTTAAGGAGGAGGGGTTGCAATCTTGCAGCTGGTTTCATATCAGCAACGAACAGTTGTTTTCCTCGCCGCGGGATGACGCGAAAAGGGACTGCGGTTGCTCTCGCTCCCGCTTGAACGCGCTGCCAGCAGCCGCCGAAGCGCGCAGGCCACGCGTTCCCTTTCATAAAAATTGACACTGTACAGTCGTACATACGTACACCAACCAAATAATGCGGCTGTCTCAGATGTCCTGCGCCACTCAGCTGTGCTCGCGAGGTGCGCTTACCCGAGGCTATTCAGAGGCCGTGGCTCCGTGTCTTGGGGCTTTGCCGGAGGTTTTGGGACGGCACCTCGCCTGGTGCAAGTCGCCTAAGCTTCTAGCTTGCGTGCAATGAATGACTGAAGCACTGGCGAGGCGCAAGCTTAGCGATGAGTGGCGCGTAGGGTGGGTATAGCAAAAGTCACTGTCAGCTTGTGCTTGCTGCACATGGTCGATGAAGGAGTGGGGCGCTTTCCCTTTCCGAGTTTGACAATACACTTCGTCCTTAGCTTCGGGTCCTTAGGATAGTGTCGAAAGCTCACGTCCTATTCACGGTAGGTGATCATATAAAGACAAAGAGCAGTACTTCATTGCAGATGCAGAACTCGCCGTGGAGACAAGAAGCCGCAGTTTTAAGAAACAAAACGCTCGGCTTTTAAAATGAGCATTGAAAGTGGACACCCATGGTTATTAGAACAGCATCGATAGTCACCACACACGAGATAACCAATTGAACTGCTTCTTTGTTGAGTTTTACCACGACGTTAGTTTCTATAGGGCACCGCACCTCGAAAGCGCACGAATCCTAGAACTGACGTAATACAAGCGCGGTTCGCAGCGCCGCCATTGGTTGCGCACTAGGCTAATAGTCCTGTGTTAGTAGCAGTTTTCGAACTGTAGAAGAAACGTTGGCCAGGAACCGAAATTTTGAAAGTCGAACGGTGGTGGTGAATGCAGCTGTGCATGTCCTGTCGAATATGGCGGAGAGGCTGCGTTGGAGCCAGTAGCCGAGCCCACCGTGGGTGACGTCGTCGCAGCGCTAGTGTCATTCATGGCTCGGCACAGAGACTGACGCTTTGGCGACCGATGCAGCTGAGCGCAGCCGAATTCGAATCGTGACGCGTCCTAGTCTGTCTCGAAATCACCCACATCCCACTTCTGACACAATGACAGAGAGAGCGAACACCGGACGACGGTAGATCGGTCGGGGTTTAACTGTGCATCGAAAGCGTGGTGTAAGAAAATTTGACATAGTTCGTAATAACAATTTCCAAGTTCGTGCTAGGCAGGTATTGTAGTATATGATACATGTCTAGAACAAAATACAGCCAGTAATCACGGCTGCTGAGAATGCATCATGAAAAGGGGCATGGATGTCTTCTTGCATCATGATGGGTAAAGTGTAGTCCACCACTAACACATGACATACAGCATAGCTATGATTCTGACACAAAAATCCCAGAAACTCGATCGATTTTAGGTGTGAAATTTGGTTGGCTATACCAAATCACACTCACTTGCACCGACACTTGGTAAATAGACAAGCATTTGCATCACTGCCATACCTGCCAACCAAGCAGCATGAAAATTCGGAAAACTGACGCTAGAGTTTATTTTCGCATGTCGGAAATTATCGAGACAGACATTTGCGACACGCTATTGCTGCTTACGTACTCTGCAACTACGAAAGCATGGCGTTTCAGAGCCTCCATACATTGCATTTTCGGAATCTCCAGCCATTTACCAGACGTGGCTGCTGTTCTCGTACGTCTGCACCCGTAATACTTCGCATCCGCACACTAGGGGAACATTTTTCGAAACAACAGTTCAGCGTGATCACTTACGCTTAGCATCAAGTCGTGTTTCACATGGAATCTAGCGAATAGGCAGTCTGCGCGCATCACATTGTCTTCGCAGCTCTTTTGGAAGAAACTTCCAATGTTGTCCTGCCCTTTAGCAGCACGAACATAGTTCCGATGCTCCTGTGAAGAGATATGTTGGCCTTGCTGCCGTGCAAAACACATAAGAGGCGCACGTGGTACAGAATACGTACTTGATACCTTTCTGCCAAGTCAAAAAGCATGAAAAATCAGTTGTGTACAAGTCCAGACACACTTGCAAGTATTTATTTGCTTTTGACACCACCATCGACTTTCCATATCTGAACTCGGGGAAACACAACCCCCAAACCACGTAACGCAACTGACGCTTAGGCATGCAAGCGGCATAAAGGCTTAGCGTGCGAAATGCGAGGGCCAGGGCAGACAGATGCCATAGTTCCAGTACCTTTCCCTTCGCTTTCTTTCGGTACGGTGGTGAGCGGGTCTCGCGGCCACCGGCCTTCGCCCAGATGAGCGGTTCTTGAGTGCCTAAAATATACTTAGCTGTACCCTGCGATGTGGTTACAGTGAACTAGATGTGCAGGAGAGAGTGCTCTTCTGCAGCGCCGCAACTATTGCAGCAGGTAAGGTTGACGTACACGCGCCATTAAAAAAAAAAAGCCTTTGCTTACGTGGCGACCCCATTTCGGGGGATTCGAGATGGCATTCGTACAATCGAAAGATTAGGTCAAAATTCGGGAGTCTCCCGGACCATTTGGGAGAGTTGGCAGGTATGCACTGTGCATGGCATAAAGAATGATGGTGATGCATGTATAGAGTGTGCACTTTTCTTCGTAATTTTTTCCTGCTTTTTTTTACAGTCATGCACTAGCTTGATTTCAAGTGAAATAATATATCCAAGTGCTTGCAATGAACAAGCGTGTGCAAAGTAGTGTGGTGCCTATAGCTGAGCACCTTGTGCGTAATTGCTAGGAACATTATCGTGCAGAACAAGGGTTTCTTTCAATAGATTGTTTGTTCGTTAGACAACTAAATGAATGAAGCTGGAGGGTGTCATGTGCCAAATGATGCCCTCTGGCAAAAAATGTCTCATACTTCCCACCTTAGCCACAAGGGGCACTGGCTGAAATCCCCAGGAATTACACACACAGATATGCCCAACGAAGTGGATGGGAAAGCATTTTCCACCGTATCTCAATTGGTAGAGCATCGGATGCAAAATTCAAAGGTATATTGCCCTCAGATCTCACTGACAAAAAATGGCGATTTCTTTTGTCAGTTTTACTTGCTTTCAGTTTCGTAATAATTACTACCATACAGCTAAAGACAATATACCCTATGCTTTCCTTGGCCTAATTGTCTGTTGGATTCACTTATCACAGAGAGATATATTAGATATACACCCAGCTACAAATGTTTACAAGACACGGGCTTCACAGCAAATTTTATTTTCTGCTTTGTTGGTGTTGTGTTATGTAATGCTACTGGTCTTTCAAATAACTGCATAGGTCGCAAGAACTGCTATGGAGGCCATATCTCCAAAGTGGTAATGTTACTAATGTAGTTTTTTAAAAAATGTCTCGCTCTGCAAACATTTAGGGCGATATCAATGGTAAGAACAGGCTTTATCTGAAAACAAATGAATACAAACCCCAGACATACATAAGCTTAGAAGTAACAGATAGTGAAGACACAGCCATAGCAGAGGTGGATAGAGTAACCAAAACGAACTTCGTATTTGCAGCATATTTCCACATGAAGTGCATCTTTCAAAGGCAGCTTGGTGAGAACCTCATCCACAGAGAGATTGGTAGGAAACTACGAGACACGAAAACAAGACACTAGAAATAAAAAGATATAGTTTCTTGATGTAAGTAATGATCAACATGAATGAAAACAAAATCAGCTGCATTGCCTTTTGCCTAAAAATATAACAGATCAACAAATTTAAGAACCATTTTTCAAGAAAGCCATAAGTCAGCTATCATGAATTAATTGCTGAAGAGCAGAATAAGTCTCAGGGGCACACATGTCTAACAGTCAATGGATGTGACTTCTATACATTAGGTGATTTCAATGAAACAGCTCCAAGTGAAATTAAATGTGATGCCAAGAAATGAAATGTGATGCCAAGAAGAACTGCTTATTTTTACAAAATTACTTACAAGTGTCTGCCACATATACATCATATTAACCAAATTGTACATACTCTTTATAAGCATCCATGAGCTGTGATGAACAGGCCTGACCACTTATCACAAAACAAAAAATAAAATGGCTGAAGTTTTGTGTAGGGCACAAACATTTGCATGTTCTCACACAAGCTTATCAGCCGTACAGTGTACAGAAAAAAATCTTCTGAACAGGCCTGATTACTTATCACAAAACAAAAAATAAAATGGCTGAAGTCTTGTGTAGGGCACAAACATTTGCATGTTCTCACACAAGGTTATCAGCTCTACAGTGTACAGAAAAAAAATCTTCTGAACTGGTCTAACCACTTATCACAAAACAAAAAATAAAATGGCTGAAGTCTAGTGTAGGGCCCAAACATTTGCATGTTCTCACACACGCTTATCAGCCCTACAGGTTACAGAAAAAATCTGAACAGGCCTGATTACTTATCACAAAACAAAAAATAAAATGGCTGAAGTCTAGTGTAGGGCACAAACATTTGCATGTTCTTACACAAGCTTATCAGCACTACAGGTTACAGAAAAAAATCCGAACAGGCCTGATTACTTATCACAAAACAAAAAAATAAAATGGCTGAAGTTTTGTGTAGGGCACAAACATTTGCATGTTCTCACACAAGGTTATCAGCCCCACAGTGTACAGAAAAAAATCTATATTACGAGATTAAGAATGACCATACTGCATTTAGCTGAATCTAAATACACTTTTTTTCTGTTAAAGTACACAACAAAATTGTCTGCATGTTCCAACTGAATATGAATACAAAACCATGTTACAAAGCATTGGCATTTAGACATTAGATTCAACACTGTGCTTTCTTGGCAGTTGATGATGTTACATGTTCCCAGACAAGCTCACTATTACCATGGAGGAAGGAATGTACTGAGAAGAGGTGGTTACGTCATGTGAAGCCGGAAATGGGGAAGAGTAGGGGACTCCTCCTCACAATGGGGGGCACGCTACGGTGACTTGCACATTTGCAATGGGCGCCAGTGAAAGGGAGGAGAGCCGCACGAGCAGATTTCGGACGCAATGTCAGTACGTCACGATTTAATTATTCTTTCTGGGAATTTGAAGAAATTAATAAAGGTCTGTCTGGAGAAATCTGTGATGTATGCGAACCTCCAAGTGCCGGTTGCTTCATCAAATTGAGCACTTGCACTGCTGGCGGAGTTCTTGCCTGCAACACCTACTTTGAAAACTCGGGCCGAAAGCATCAATAGTGATGTTTTTCAGCCAAAACACGTTGCAAATTTCATCACACTGTCTGTTTATAATTTTTTTACCAAAAAGAATGGGTGAATGGTCACATCATGACGTGCTGGCGCAGCTACAAGCAGGCGACATGCTTCCTGCATGTCAATACTGTATTGCAGTGAAGATGTCTTGTTTTTCACAGGTACACATTTTAGTTGATCACGTTTTTATATTTTTTTTGGTGACAGGGGCTAGGCCAGGAATTCCCCCTTGTTTGTGGCAAAATTGTGACCAGGTATTGCTGGAAAACATAGCCCTTGGCGCCACAAATCTTTGAACTGCAATAGCTGCATAAAAATGCACATTCACAACTCCAGCCGGCAATCAACAACACGGTCATACGAGTGGTGATGCAGACGGTGATGCAGGCATGAGACGCTGGCGTGCCCAGCTATTCCCACAACCCCCGTGCAAAAGCACGTGACTTCCGCCTCACTTTTTGCTCTGCAGCTTTCATTGAGACGGCCTCTCCTACGCTTTCCTTCCTCCATGACTATTACAGACATTACCTTTGTTCAAACTCAGGATATGTATGTCCATGACTATTACAGACATTACCTTTGTTCAAACTCAGGATATGTAAAATAAAACAATAACATCAATCGATTTACTATAAACCACAACACATTTAGAGCAGTATGTTGCACGTGAAATGAAACAATAAAAGGAAAAATAATGTATGAATAGCCAAAGACTTTCAAGCAGCCAAAATTCTGCAGTGAAAAAAAAAAGGGAGAGAGAGGCAAGCAAAGCACAGATTTATTTGTGATGATTCCTAGCCACGGGTGAAAAGGAACGCTCCCTCCGCGATGATGTTCGGTGATCGTGGGAGGTATGCTCTCGGGAGCGATCTTTATGCCTACTGTGTTCAGGGCTGGAACGATGACGGTGGCTTGTGCTTTCTTTACGGCGTTCGAACTTATCATCTCGCATGCGATCACCTCGAGACTTGTCTTCACGTGACCTGTCACTACGCGATCCATCATCTCGTGACCTTTCCTCACGGAACCGGTCATCGCGCAGTTTATCCTCACGGGACCTGTCATCCCGTTGTCTATCATCGCGGAACCTGTCATCGCGTGATCTGTCCTCACGGGACCTGTCGTCACGAGATCTTTCATCCCGAACCCTTTCCTCACGTGGCCATTCTTCACGCCATTTTTCATCACGTTGCCGCTCATGGCTGTGGTGTAGTCTTGCATCTCGTGGACTTCGGCTCCTGAAAAAGATTGAAACAAGTGAAGGAAGAAAATGTTCGCTACACACTTACAGTAATTGCACAAATATGCCCATCATGGGCAAAGGTTCTCATTAGCTTTAATAGTGGCTGTTTGAGAATACTGCAAAGCTTTCTACCCTGGATTGCCAGGTTGTTCAGTTAAACTCAAATGACAACGTATATAACTAACTTTGCACCAAGGTCATCAATGAGATGTCATCACGAATTAAACTCGATATCTTGCAATGCATGTGCTAATCAGCTTAAATTCAGCTTTTTCCTCCTCGCACTGAAGGCGAATTTATTATCTTATTCTGTGTTCATGCCTTATCTATTTTGTATAAGCCACCAAAAAAATGTACGGTAAAATCTCGTTAATTCGACCCCCGTTAATTCGGCCATGGCATATGGTCCCGTCCAAAATGTACATTCTTCTATGACTGAAAATTTTCAATAATTTGGACAAATTTGGCCGCACTTCGGTTAATTCGAACGCCCGACCGTGGTCGAGTCACGACGGGGAAACCGCAGCGTATTCTGCCGGCGAAATCGACGGCGCTATAGTGTACTAGAATATTGGGTAGCGTGTTCAGGGAGGAGCCGTCGCTAATGCAGTTGGTATCGACAGCCGCGAGATGGCGCCACCTTAGCATGGGCTGTTTTATCTTGCTAGCAGCAAGTTGAATTTGAGAAGCGATTGCGAGAAACGGGGGAGGAGCGTTGGGCTAGGAAGGTATTCAGATACTTGTACATAAAGAATGTAGATATAAAATGGAGGGAGCGAACCAGAAAATTGACTGGTAAATACTTGGAAAACAGCAGGGGGCCAAACCAAAAAGAATTATCGGTTAAGAAGAAGGTGAAGGAAGCCGAGACCGATCTGTGGAGAATCGGCACGATTAAGAAGTCCGCACTAGAGATCATCGAACTTTTAAGCAGTATATTGCCAAGGAAAGGATCTATGATAATACTCGAGGTAGTTCTCTACTGTTTGAGGCCAGGATGGGAGTATTGCGAACTAAGACATATCGGGCCAAATATGAAGGGGTAGACACGGTATACAGTGCGTGTGGAGAGGAAGAAGAAGACTGCCGAACACTTGATAATGTTCTGTAAAGGGCTTCACCCTATAGTTCAGGATGATGACGCAGAGTTTTTCAAAGCACTGGGGTTTAGGGACAGGGAGGGCAAAATAGACTTTAAGTGGATAGAATTAACTAGAAGGAAGTTATTTGAATGGCAGCTAATGTCAAGGCACGAGTGAAAATTAAACCCTTCACTGCAAAGTACGAATACTCAACCTCACTACTTAAAGGGAAAAAAAATAAATCTAGTTTTTGGTTCATTAAGTATTACAACTTGGTGGCACTAGCCACCGCCCAATCTAAAGGGTACAGCCATATCTATCCATCTATCCACCCATCCATCCATCCATCCTGTCACCTCACGCTTTGCTTTTCATGCACTTCTGTGCTTTGATATTAGTAGTAGCAGGGGTTTAACGTCCAAAAACCACCATATAATTCTGAGAGACGCCGTAGAGGAGTGCTCCGGAAATTCGACTACCTGGGGTGCTTAACGTGCACCTAAGTCTAGGTACAAGCACCTCAGTATTTGCGCCTCCGCCAAACATGCAGCCGCCGCGGCCGGGATTCCATCCCGTGATATGCACTTGCATACTGCGCGCTTATAATCTTGTGTTTAATTGCTGACACACCCACGAAAAGCTTTCTAATGGGTTTGTCCGTACTGCAACAAAAAAAAAAAAAAAACGAAATGTCAAAGCTGTACACACGGTCCAAATGCAGGTATTAACAAACGACGGCGAAGCAGCCATCCCTGGGGAAACTGCCTGCAGTTTTTAAAGCTTGGTTGGTGAAAAAAAAAATTAGCAAGATTGAGATATCGAAGGAGCATCTATAAACCCGAAAGTCTCTTGTTATATTACTGCTATATCGAGTCGTAGCCTGCACACTGCGACAGCTCCGACTTCGTTACGCGCGTGGCACCGTTCTTGTCGGTAGTTGCATCATGGGGTTTTAATTATGTTGCTAAGGTGACAAAACGTCGATTTGATTGAGAGGCATGTCGTAGCCAAAGACTTAGGAATAATTTTGACAATCTTGTGTCTTTTAAACGATTAGGTGCCCGCCGAAATACTGCTGCTATGGCCGGGATATTGCACTGTACAGTCAAAACGAAACATCACTTGGCACCACTGTCAGACTGTAAGAAGTGGTGTGAAAGCTTGGGCTAGTTGGTATGGCATGCTTTAAATAGGTTGCCTTAAATAGGTCGTGCGCCCACAACATCTCTGCGAGCTTCAAAGCTCAAGTTTCCCGGCTTAAGGCATCGGGTTTCCCCGAGGCGTTTATTGCTTCCGTTTCTGAGACTATCCTGCGGACTAATAAGGCAGAGCAGAGGCAGCGACAGAATCCAAGCAACACGAATACAGAGCATGAAAGAATAGCCGTGATTCCATACAAACACCTGATATCACACAGTCTCAAGAAAATCGGAAAACGAGTTGACGTTCGTGTCCTGTTCTCTGCACCGTTCAAATTAATCAGCCTCACCAAATCTACAAACCCCCTGAAAACGCAGTCATCAACGGAATGCAGAGTTCAGCATAGAAACAAGTATGCGGCATGCTCTTGGGAAGTTGTCTATAGGACCCCCCTTTCATGTGGTGCTTGTTATGTCGAAACGACCGGAAGGTGTCTGAACGATCGACTGACAGAACACGCTAACAATGTTAGAAATGGGAAAGATGGTTTTCTTGCTCAGCACTGGACTGAGTGCAATTGTGTGCCCCTTTTCAAGGACACAGCGACGCTGTACAAGCACAAAGATGAGCGCACCCGAGTCATTGTCGAGGCGGAGCAGATGGCACGGGAACAGGTGTCTTGCATTAGCAAGCCCTCCGTGTCTCTGTCCGAGAAGGAACTGAGGTTCCTCGAAGGTTTTGGTGCGCGCAAGAAGTTATATTACCTTTACTTTTCTGTTTCGTTTCCTTATAGACTTTTCTTTGCCTTTTTCTGTGCTTTTGTTTTTTGTTTTTCCCTTACTCATGTTTCGCTATTTGTGTCATATGGTTTTTGTCACATGGTTACTGTCTCCTCTATATATTTTCGCGCTCTGCACAATAAACTCAGTTGGAAGTTAGCGCTCGTGTCCTTCTTGTCTCTGTGTCGTCGTTTTGTTCTCGCGCTATAACTATCGTCATGTAAGAAGAAACCCTTTATTTACGAGCACGCATACTGCAGTGAGCAGTAACACCGATTAAATTCGTCGCCTTTCCGTGGAATTATCAGTTCACGATCACTTCATCACGGTGGCACCCTTGAACACCCACTGATTTTCGCGTGCAGCTTTTTTTTTTTTTTTTCCTTTTGCCTCTCGAGACTGGTTGATACCCTTCACGAAAAAATTAAGTCGTGACCGCATGTAAATTACCGCTCTTTAACACAAGATGCGGTGCGATCGAGCGCATATAAATTCAAGGTAAACAAAGCTTGAGTAAGCGTTCCAGCGAAGCTGCAGTCCCTGTAGTGTTCGTTACCTCGGGTTCGTAATCAGCAGGAAGGTCCATCGATGAAACTGAATCAGTGAGCTCACCGTCAACACAGGGTGCTGCAGTTTTCTAGGAGATTGTAGATTCGACCGCTGAGTTCTTCCACTTTCTCGGAGGCCTTGAATGTGGCGTTTTCTTCGATTCGATAAGTAGCTTGGAGCGTTAGGTAGTAACATCGGCACGGCGTCCGGCGTTAGCTCTGGTCTCCTACGTGGTACGCGAACTTCTTCGCCGTTTATAACATGCACGTAGTCTCCGAGAACACATGAAGACTCAAAGTGTAGCTCACATACAAAGCAGCTTTCATTCAAGGTACCATCCTTTCGATGTAAATTCTGTTCCCGAACCTTCCTCCGTGCTTCGTCTTTGGGTGCAGCGAAAAGCGACAGCTGCTCACCTTTTTTCCAAACGTATACCCTGTTTCGCACCTAGGTGTAAAGCAGTGTCGTTGCCGCCGATGACTCGGCATCGCCTCACTGTCGCGTGGCCAGCAAAAACATTGCCAGAAAAACTTTCGTTACGGAGGCGTGAACACAAGCAACGAGTCACTGAACAGCATTCGAGAAGGCAGAGCCACAGAACACCTACCAGGTAGAGCGGCGTGGAGCTGACAATGCTGCCAGCCCATGCTACGGCAGCGCCGCTTCACGCGATGCATGGCGAAAGAGGGTGCCTGAACACACTACCCCATATTCTAGTACACTGTAATGGCGCACCTATACAACTTTGGGATTGGATTGCGGCCTCTGAGATTCAAAACTTCGTCCATGGGTAGTACACATCTCGGAGGCACAAAAAAAAAAAAATAACATATGGTGGATTAAACAACCCAAATGGAAGGCAGTGCATTGCTACTGTCATCAGCAACGGGCATGGATTTGCCTTTTCTTTTTTCTTGCGCGTCGAACACGCTTGCGTGACGGTTGAGTTGGATTGCTCACCTCTAGTGTGTTTTAAATTATTTATCTTTACGTGATCTCTGCCATCTGCAGTCTTACTATTTGCTGTCTTTTGAAAAGTTCGTCAATTTTTATTTCATTATGATCACTGTGCATTTTTTTGTGTGTTTGTGTTTGTGCTGTCTACTTTGTGCACGCGCGCGTGACCACCGCCCGAGCGATGCTTGGATAGATAGCTTCCCTTCCGTCTCCTGCGGCCCCAACCGCCCCAACTTCCGCAGCGAAGAAAGCGAAGTACGAAGCAAAGGATTTCACTGCGAAGGTGAAAATATTGAAGGCGTTGCAAGCAGGAGCATCTCAAAAAGAAGTGATAAAAAAATTCAGATTATGCAAGCGTATGACGGGGACATGTTTGGCGAACAAAGGAAGAGGCTTCAAACGTCAGTGCATCCCAAGCTAGAAGATGCGCTGTTGCGCTGAATTGCCATTTCGCGCGATGCGCGTTTGCCCTCGAGTGGCCCCCTTATCTGCGCACAAGCAGAGAAGTTCGTGGTGACCATGAACATTGCCTCCTTCAATGCGTCGGAAGGCTGGGCTGGTGTTCTGCAACGTGTGTGGTGAAAGAGGTGCGGTTGATGAAAGTGTTGTGCAGGGCTGGCGGTCTGGACTATCCGCGTGCCTTTCCACGTACAAGCCGTGCAACATTTTCAACGCTGATGAGACAGCGCTGTTCTATAATGCTCTGCCTGACAAGGCAATTGCATTTAAGAGGGACCCTTGCATCAGTAGAAAACGCCGTGCATCAGTAGAAAACGAAGTAAAGAGCGCGTGATAGTTCTTCTGGCTGCTAACATGACCGGCACAGAGCGGCTGCCACTGCTGGTGATCGGGAAGGCTGCATAGCCAAGGTAGGAAGAGCTTTTATAGTGTTTTTATAGTGTTTTTATAGTGTTTTTATAGTGTCTATCAATGTCTATTTTTCGACATTGGTGCCTTAGTTTCCTATAAGTGCCCATAAATGCCTATTTTCCAAATCGGTGCCTATATAAACGTCATTCAACTTCAAATTTTCATTTCAAGTACGGCTTGAGTACGGTGTTCATGTTAACCGCGAAATTGAGCTTTCATAACACTGTGGCGTGCAACCTACTTTCAGCATTGTCAAGCCTACAAGGCCTTTTAGTCAATAGAAAGGTTGATTAGCCTCTACACATGTATTTATCTGCGTCGCGTCGTCTACTCGGCATCTCTCCGGCGCTTGCTTGCTAGTGTAGGGAGCATGAGGTGCTTCTGTGCAGTGGCAGGATGATTAAGAACGAATGCGAAACCATGGAGTGTCATCAGGGGAAAGTAAAGTGCAGATAAAAAAAACAATATTCATGTGGTTTTTGTTTTATTTGTCATTTACTTCTTGAATGGCACTTCACTAGGTCCCATAAAAATTTTATTTATAAAAGGAACTTGTTGAGTGCCCAATAAAAAGCTTTGTATCAGTAGAATTTTTAACTGGCTCATTATAAGCTGCAAAAGCATGATGTGAGGAGGTGAGCTTAAAACCTTCTCCATTCACTCGATGTAGACTTCGCCTGCCCAATTCCTTCCCTGCCCTTTTTGGTATCGGAGCAACTCGGAGCTGGAGGATCACACGACGCGGACGCATGGGCATGTCATTCGCACGTAAGGTACATGTCAGGCCATGCATGCAAGCGCTCTTCTGTCGTTTTGATGTTCTCTGTATTGTACTGCCTGTTTCTGTAGGATGGATCCCTCTATGCGCACACGTTTGAAAAGGCTGCCGTGGATGACGTATCCTTACCACAATACACAGCATCGCACCGCTGCAACTCTTCTAAGGGACGATGCACCAAAAACACGCCAAGCATTGTGAATGCTGGAACTGGCACAATGTGAGAATGGCGAGAACAGCAACCCAAACGAAATAGAGGCAGCTTGGTCTCACATTATCGCTATATACGAAGTTAAAAAAAAAAAAAAAAACGTGCATAGATTCCGTCTGTGTGTTTTAATATTTCTGTCAACCTTCTATTCAGGCAACAGATTGCACAAATTACATACATCTCGCATAGTTCTCGCAGTGTCAGGTACTACTTTGACGTACACAAGACCATTTCATCACATTGACCATGTTGGAGTGCACCCCCGTCAAATGAAGGTCAAGCAGCGTTCAGTCTGGCATTTCAGCTCCTTATGGCGCACATAGCACTGCGAATCTCGGAAGATGAGATCATCAGCGCACAGTGCATGTATTCCTTTTTGCTTCTCAAAATTCTCAAACCTGCGTAAAGGCCCTTCAAGGTGTTCACACACAGAAGAAAAATTGAGCCTGTGCGATTAGACCAAGTTAATATGAGGCAAAAAGATCCTTCTGGCCTATTGCGCTCTGGCTATTTGCACCTGTGTAGCCCTTATCAGCCATGCTGAAAAGACAGATACTCAGAAGCATGTCAATTTGACGATGGACACTTAACTCAACATGCTGGACTAGAAATGGAGAGACCGTATTCTGTGAACCCTGCAGGAAAAAAAAATACATGGCTATGCTTAACTGAAGCAAGACTGATAGTTGGGCTAGTTGGTGATACATTATGGGCAGTACCAGTGCACAAACTCACGGGACGAAGAGAAGAGAAACAAGCGCTTGTTTGTGTCTTCTCTTCGTCCCGTGAGTTTGTGCGCTGGTACTGCCCATAACTTATGCTTAACTATTATGCCTTTGTACCATCATAAACTGAAGCATTTTCGTTTGCTTTCCTGTCATAAACACAGATCCCATAGGTATTTCTTCGAAAATTTGAATTTTGGCAAAGTTTATCGTGCCTATATTTACGATTTTGGGAGCCTAAAACAGTGTTTTACCTGCCTATTTTTGGTGCCTGAAACCCGGTTTTTTAGTTCCTATAAATCCGACCTATAGCGATAACAATGAACTTGCCTATGATGTCGCTCCTGGTGGCGCTCTCTGCTTCTGCTTCTCCGCGATCTCTGACGATCTCGATCCCAGCTAGAGTCTCTTGGTACTTCACGGTCGCTGGGGGATTCACGTGTGTAGGGGCTCCTTGACCATAAGAGGCAATAAAGTAAGTTTAGAATTTTCACACTCATGACAATCCAGATGCTTAGCCATTTTTTCACTAAACACGGAAACATTCATTCAAACGACAGACAATATTGGATGTTTAAGTCCAAGTATACCCACTCCGATACACATTTTTGTTGGTCTGAGAGCATGAAACAGTGTTACAAACAAATGCACCAACAAAACTGGCCCATTTCCTGACTGCTAGACCTGATAGACATAAGGGTGGCTGTACATGGCAACATAGCATGCTGACATGAGAGAAAAGTAAATGCAAGCTGAAGATAACAGTACAAGGCAATGAAAACAAAAATAAAAGCAGCATAGTACTTCTGGCATTTCTTTCGTGTTTTACACAGCCCCCCCCCCCCCCCCCCGTCTCCCGGGGCCCCTACTTCAGAGCACTCTTTCCCAGATTCACTGTTTGGTCTTTCCAGGTCATCAATATGGGCATTGCTGAACAACAAGTTGTGCTATGTCAAGCAATAATGCACAAAACTCTTGAAAAGTTTAGAATAGTAAAAACTTGGGCTTGTTGGCATGGATTCATTGTAAAAAACAGTGTGGTTATACGAGAGAAGAACGAAACGAGTTGAAAAGTGCTAACATAACCGAACATTGCTGCAGCAAGTCTTTCGCTATTATAATTATTTAAAAGTGATGTGTTAATTCAATGTTCAATCCCCTCACAGTGCTTGGTAAAGTAACATACAAAGGTTGAGGGCATAATAGTCAGCACAGCTAGAAGTACAAGGATTCAACATGCATAATAGAGACCCACTATTGCTATCAGAATCTTCCTACTTTCATATTGGAGCTTGAACATGGCATGACGTGACTAACGAAACTTTCCACACGCAGAGCGACCCATTCCCAGTGTGCATTTGGCACAATGTGATGGTAAGAGGCAAGTGGTGAAGGCTGCTGCTTTGATCTGAATCATCTTGAACGTCTTTTTTTCCCCCCAAGTTCACTGCTCTTTGGCAAAGAAGCGAATGCAAACACTATGAAATTATAAAAATGCTGAAATTATGCATAGTAACGCAGCTTCTACACCTACGAAAAACACATTTGTCACCTAGGACCTTAAAAACGCAAAGCGAGAGAGAGAACTTGTTTTTGTTTATATCGGTAACACTCAAACATTTTTAACTTTGCCCAGTGGGGTTCGACCTACGAAACAATATTTACTCTCAGAGGGTAACTACACAAGCATGCAGCACAGTTTAAGTAGAACCTCTACCCCCAAAATATTTTTAAGAACGATATTCAGCACGCCCTGCATACCTCCTACGCCTTGGTTCTGGTGACAGTGCTCTTTCATTTGCAGCAGCTGTTTCTGGTTCAGTGGCCGCTGGCTCCTCACTTGATGCATGTGCTGCTGGGGCCAATGTGGGTGGGCGCAAAGAAAGCCTCTGTTCAATCTCCTTCTGAATGGGCACTGGTATTCGAGGAAACAAGGTGGCAAACCACTCCAGCTTGGTGAGCATGTGGTGTAGCATGTCCCCAATGCGCAGAACCTGGCCACCACCTGCTTTCACATCAAGCTCCTGCAACAGAATTCACACTGCATGGTCAGCATCGAAGTCTGGCTAGCAACAAACACATGAGCAAAAAGCAGGCAGCACCTTTGACAGAAAGGTTGTCGTATGCATGAGCCGTGAGGTGTGTGACTCTCGCCGAGTTACATGTGGCAACGTTTAACAGAACAGAATGTATGACACAGTGCAGTCAGCAGGAACTTCTTATTTTTTACACTTGTTTCTTATTAATAGAAAGATGAATAAGCTTTTGTCATATCTTGCACAATAAACAACTACCACCCATAATCCCTGCCCAAACCACGACAAAGTAAAAAGTCAAGAGCATAATTTTCAATAAAATGCAAGAACATGAAAACCCGCACTGAAAAGGTTGCAAGAATTACAGGAAACAAATAACATGTGAGAAGAGCCTGTTTGCCTGATTCTAGAATGTCATTATGATTTCAGGAAGCAAGGAACAGGAGAAACAGGAAAAGCAGGAATGTACCTAGTTAACTAGTTTTTAATAACTGGTATACTGAATTACACTAGAGAAAAGAATTTCGGGGTTAGAATCTTGGAACATCCTCCTCAAAATACTTTATGGCTGAAGGTAACAGAGCTACTGCTATAATTTTTGAACACAACAAAGCTGTAGAGGCTAATAGTGACGTGTACTACACAAAAAGGACGTACTGACAATATGTGTGGCCCCCTCTACCCTTTCTCTATCATGACTTGAAGTGTTCATAATCCATAAAAGGTTTCTATAAAGAACCCATAACTACACTTAAAGAAAAACTAAAGAGAAACAACGATTTGGTTTAAGTTGAGAAACAGCACTCTGCAACTCTAATGCCATATGTTTCGCTATCATAAATACATTATTAGCAGAAAAAATCAAGATTGAAGTTTCACTTTTAAATTTCACACAAATTTCTGTATGTGACATCGATGGATTGATATGTGGGGTTTAACGTCCCAAAACCACTATATGATTATGAGAGACGCCGTAGTGGAAGGCTCCGGAAATTCAGACCACCTGGGATTCTTTAACGTGCCCCCAAATCTGAGCACTTGGGCCTACAACATTTCCGCCTCCATCGGAAATGCAGCTGCCGCAGCCAAGATGCGAACCCGCGCCCTGCAGGTCAGTAGCCGAGTACCTTAGCCACTAGACCACCGCGGTGGGGCTTCCGTATGTGACATCGAAAATGTGAAAATGAATTTTTCGTATTTTCAGGACATTGGCTTGATCAAATTTTTTGATACTTTGTATGTTAGGTTTAAAGTACCCAGATGACAATGCACTTCATCTTTATCGTTTAGAAGCTACTTAGGACCCCCTAGACACCTTCAAAATTTATGACGTCACAGTGCTTGGTGCAGGAATCTCAAGGTGGCGTTTCTACTCACTTTTATTTTCACGCGTTTTCATACTTACCAAGCATTATGCCACGGTAGGAGTGGTGTTCTTGAGATTGTGAAATTGTACTTTACTAGTGTGCCTTTAATGAATGAAAATAAGCAAGACTTTCTTCTGGTTGCAAAATTTAAGGCAAAGAATGTGGCTAAAGGGCTCCTGAACCATTTTTCCAAGTCATCATAAAATAAACTCAGTATCAGTTATTATTGCTAAAAAAACCAATTATTGCAAAAAATATCTTGAATCTGTCAAGATTTAAAGGAGTAACAGAGATTCGATGCATGTGATCAGTACATTCTCTAATTTCTATAGGTCCTATGGATGTGCTCTACTTGGCCCAGTGAACGGAGCATGGTGCAAGAATATTCAGGTACTAACACCGTGCATGCCTGAGCAGCCACAGTATGGTCAGTTTACCGGGTGCACTCTGCTATGAGCCATTACAAGGCACCGCACTTAACAGACTTAGCGAAGTGGTGCTGTGGTCATGGAAGTCATCTGCCTTTTAAACGTTTTCGCTCGTAATGGTGAGAGTAACACTCAAAGTGCGAAGAAAATTTGTTTCAGATTAAAATTAAGAATGGACAGATTAAAGATTCGCTTACATGAAAGTACCTCTTCGCCCGCCTTAGTTAACTAAGAGGGGAGGGGGGCCAGCAAGTGAACCCCCCTCCCCTGAGGGGGTGAACACTGAGCACGCACACCTATGCATCACACCGACGTTGCCGACTTTCTAACGACATTATTCACGTGAATGCACAGGAAGTTCTCTCTTCTGGGGTGCTTAGTTTTCTTTGTTTACTTGGCCATGTGAAGTGCTTAGAACAGGTCAGAAATTAGTTGGGAATGGCATTCACAGATTGAACACGCCTCTTTGGTGCGTCAAGTAGTACCCTTCCCTCAAACATGTGTGATATGCAGTTGAAATCGTGTCTTGAAAAATGCTTCGTGTAGATATGGTTGGAAGGCATCAGAGTTCGGTCTGCTCTCAAAATTGCACGGCACCACAGCCCCAGACAATCACAGTTGGGCAGCGCTTTGGAGAGAGGCACACGCTCCGTATAAATCCGGTAGCCGGAACAGCAGTTCGGCTACCGGATTCTACTCATTTCTACTCATTCTACTCAAACCAGTTCTACTCATTTGAGACATGTCTCAGCAATTTCGATGCCACCTTCCTTGATAAAAGAGCATAAAACGCATGCAAAAAAAAAAAGCTTGGCTTCAAAACAGTGCAGCCGCACGTGTTAGTAAAAATACGCATAATCAGCAGCTTGCTATTTCAGCCGAGACGAATGAACCCGTTTTTAGTAGTGTCATCTAAGAAGGCACTCACAAAGCTGCAAGAAAACTGACAATGACCCGAACATAATCTCGATGCGCGGGTATCGCACTTTTCAATTTGTCAGCGCCTGTCAAAGTATATTCTTACACCATAACAGGGAGAGATAAGAAAGGGGAAAGAATTTATGCCAGCGCAAATCACGACCTTAAATGAATGCGATGATGCCCACTGAGATGCGAATCTCATTGTGATTCGTGTAGTTAGTGAGGCTACAGTGTAATGTTAGCACATCATATGAAGTGCAGCGTGGGTACGTGGCAGCACCCTGTGGCAAAAAGCGATCCAAACACCACTCTTGATTCATGTCAACTATTGGCCAATAGCACATTATTTGTTCAATGTCATCCAGCAGCTGCGCCGCAACACCGAAGAAAGCATGGTTTAGAAAAAATGCTCGCTGGCTCTGCTTCTAAACTCAACTTGCTGTGCAAGCCTGCAAGGTTTGGCTGGGAGTTGTTCATAGCAGTATCCTTTTTCCGAAGGATATGTTTAGCCACCAAGGCTGAGGAGTTGTTCAAGAACCCTTTAGCACACCATACAGCCGACTCTTGTTAATTCAAACTCGAAGGAACCTCTGAATTTCGTTTGAATTATCAAGAAGTTTGAATTATCAGCAGTCCTCAGGTGTACAACTCCAGGCGAGATGACACCACACATTGCGGTTGTACATTGATTTTATCACACTAAAATGTTTTTCAAGTGTTTTTAAACACTAGCTGCATGAAATGAACAGAAATCACAGGTGCAAGTGAATGGCCAAGGCTATTGGCAATTTACTGCTGATCAGACCTTTTAAAGATATCATGAATTGCCAACTGCTTCTTTGCTATAAGTGCCTTCAGCACAAAGCTCTCTATACCAGTTGAAAAGCATCACAGTTTACTATGTTTGTGCTTCGTTTCAAACATTTCTTTACCAGCAAAGACTTTTTCCTTGAAGGCCTGAGGTGCTTATGTTTCATTTTTAGACTTATGATTATATAAGCATGCAAATTTTCAAATAGTAGTGGGAAAGCAGATTTTTTTCTAGTATGGAACTGCAAAAAGTATGAATTGACCAAATGATAGGGTTTGAATTAAAGTGGTAGGCCACCTTCAAAAGTCTTTTTTTTTTTTTTCGAGAAATGAATTTCTAGGGTTTTGTTTTTCTTGCATGCCCAAACATTCACATATATGTTGCAACAAAAATTATCCTCCTAGCGTCATTAGTTTGCGAGTTACAGCAAGTTTTCTATACCCTATGCTCCTATAGCAAAACCGAAACCACATTTCCAACTGTGGTTTCGGTTTCGAAAAATCGCTTTCAAAAGCAAGTGTTGTTTCGTCTATATTAATGCTATTCAAAATACTTTATGCATTTTATTGTGACTGTTATATAAGATGATGTCATTAAATACAACTTTGTGTTTAAAGGTTTTCGTTCATCTCTAACAACAGTCACAAGGGGGACGCACGATGCTCGTCAGAATTTTTGTTGTTTGCCTTGGTCAGGCTACGCCAGGCTTCGTTCTGCACTTGTTCCACGTGTCAACGCTACTAGGGCTGTATTATTAGACCACCTGGAGCATATTACGACCAGCATAGGGGAGTGCAGAACACAGAAGACGAGGAAGCGCAAGTTTGCTGGAAATCGCTACACGACGACGAGGCTGCCTACTGACACAGACGCCGGTATTTCGGCGACCGCGAAGAAGCTTGGGGACATAAACAAGGCGTACCAGGCTCCACTAGAGAATTCTGTGCTCAAAGGGAACAGGATAATGAACATTGGTATTCTTTCTTCAGTGTTTTCATCGCTGGCATGTTCCGAATGCATGAACACAACACTGAAGCTCGAGGAACGCTCTCACCAAGGGATATGCTCGGCTTGTGCGGTCGTGTGTACCGACTGTGGGTTCAAGCACCCATTTCATACGTCGAGAAAGGTGGGTCGTGCCAATGAGAACAATTTACGTCTGGTTTACGTGATGCGCCAGTTAGGAAAAGGGCACGCTGGTGCGAAAACTTTTTCCAAAGTGGTGAACATGCCTGCTCCTCCACGTCACTCCGCCTAAGACAAATTGTCATCTCTGCTTTCTGCAGCAGCAGGAGAAGTGGCGTCGAAGTCGATCACTGATGCTGCTGTGGAAGTTCGTCGTGTTGTGGGGAGTGCCGAGTGTGGTGTTTCAGGTGATGGCACGTGGCAGAAGCATGGCCATTCATCTTTGAACGGTTGTGTGCCTGTGATTTCTGTTGACACGGGAAAGGTTATTGATGTTGAGGCCCTTTCTAGTTCGTGTAAGTCTTGTAAAACCAAAAACAAGTTGAGGCAAGATAGTGCTTCGTACCAGGAATGGAAGGCAAACCACACTTCCTGTTAAGCAAACAAAACCATGAAGGAAGTGCTGGCAGTATGGAGACAGTTGGTCTATAACGAATATTTGAAAGGTCGAAAGGCAAAAGAGATTTGAAGTACCTGCAGTACTACAGCGATGGTGATTCCAAGAGCTATGCCGCTGTCAAAGACATGTATGGAAAGGACAGTGTGCAGAAGCTGGAATGTATTGGGCATGTCCAGAAGCGTGTTGGCTGCCGCCTCAGAAAACTGAAGAAGACAGTGCATGGACTCGGTGGTAAAAGAAAGCTCATTGATGCCCTCATTGACCGCCTGCAAAACTACTATGGCATCGCCATAAGGGCTAATGTGGGCAACCTTTCTGCAATAAAAAAGGCTACCCTTGCCAGTCTTTTTCATTGCAGCTCTACCGACAAGCAGCCGAGACATGGCCTGTGTCCACTTGAACCGAAAAGCTGGTGCGGATACCAAAGGGTCGAAGCACTCGGCCAAGAGAAATATGTACACAAAGGAGGACTTCCAAATGATGTGCTCAACAAAGTTAAAACTGTCTACAGTGATCTGTGCTCTGATGAACTTCTAATAAAGTGCCTTCATGGAAAGACTCAAAATGCTAATGAGTGTTTCGATGGTTTAATATGGCAGTGGGCACAGAGGTCTACGTAAGCTTGCCTACAGTAATGTTTGCCTTGCATGATGCTGTGGCACACTTTAATAATAGCAGTGTAAGCACCCTAGATATCCTGAGGCAAGCTGGCATAGAACAAGGGTACCACACGATAAAAAGCTTGCATCGCCAGGGATCACCTGCGCATGCAGAATGCTGAACGCAAGTCAGCGGATGGGACAAAACAGGCCAGGAAGAAAAGACGAGCAGCCACCCGAACAAAAGGAGACAATACTTCCGCAGAAGGGCCCAGCTATGAATCTGGTGCATTTTAGGCCTGCATGCGTAGATTGTGACCCTTTTTAGAAGCTTGGAAATCTTTGTTTACGTTTTTCTGAAAATAACAATTTGCTCTAAATGTTGCGATGCAAACTTTCATAACGTATTTCTCAGCATATACTTTCAACTGAAATTTTGCACAATGATTTACAACGTATATATCTGTGCAGTGAACTAAACAATTCCATCGAATATTTTTTAGTTCACAGCTGAATTCTCCAACAGGTTCAGTCTAAATTGGCTCTTTTTCTCCGTTTTTGTTTTGTTTTTTAGCATTACTTCCTTGATATCCACCGCATAATATTTATTCTAGTTCACTGCATAGCTCCAGCCATCAGTTATACAAATGTCAAAGCTTTACTGAATAAAGCCACCCATTAGTCATTTATCACAGCTGGCATGGCTAGCACTTTTAATGCAATTTTTGACAAAGATTACCTCCCAATAAATAAATATTCAATATTTTGCACTGTAAATAACTGGGTAAATTAAATAAGACATGCTGGTTTTGAGGAAAAAGTCATTTCAACTCTGCCTGCCCTTAAAAAATTTTTGTTTTTGAGTGGTCTATCACATTAAGAGGCTTTTAAATACATTGAAAGAAAAAAAGGGCCAACCAAAAAATTAAACTTTGTTTGAATTAACCTAAAGTACGAATTACAAGAGTCTGAATTATCGCGAGTGTACTGTATATCATTTATGAGGGGACCCTGTAATACGACTTTAAAAAAGTGATGGTTGCAAACATGAAACACTTGTCACATAATGATGTGTCGTTCATGTCTCAAAGCATCAGCTCTTTTCAGCGCATATACACTGTACTATTACTATGCATATCAATAATGCTCCTACTGCAAAACTCAAAAATGTTTCATCAATAGAGAATCATGCTATCCATCAATGATGTATTATACTTTGGTTCATGTGAGATGAATAAGAGGTGTCCTCATCAGAAATGCTATCACAGTTAAAAGAAGTTGGAATTTCAGAAATGGTTAGAAACATCCATACAAATGCCATATTAGTGCATGATTATTTAAAAATATTACCATTAGGGTATAAGCTTGATATACACAAACTCCTGCATTGTTTTCTTTTTTTCCTGAACTCCTCATTTCCTTAGCCAGAAATTTCATGCATTATGTTTGTACACTGCTAGCAAGTTATGATTCAGTAAGTAAAGAAACAGCAAACTCCAATGCTTTTGATGGCAGCCCTTTGCCCCACAGTCAAATGAAATACAGCTCAATGTGTTTACAATGACTATAAAAAATGCCTAAAGGTACAGATATGAAACAGCGGTCCACGCTCCACGTAACGCAATGCAAAAAATCGAACTCATAATTGCATGCAAGGTGCTAAGGGTGCTATGCTCCTGCAAGTTACTATAGCACCACTGTTATTCCTCTACATTCCTGCAATTCTTTGTGAAAATAGGCTTTCTGGATAGTTATAATCTGATTGTTGAATCAAACCATATCTATGATGCTTACTGCAGTTCGCATATAGATAACCAGACCCCTAACAATGAAACACTGCACATTAGCAATTACATGTGTACTCCACCAACAATTTTAAGAGCTCACAAGAATATGACCAACATGCTTCCTTCTCAATAAGCTCCCACTGAAAACTGAAAGATCAGTGCTACCATAACTAAAGTGAAAACCCTGTGTACCTTTGCAAATGAGGGAGCGTGAGACACTAATGTATGTCATCTATACAATGAAATTCCTAAGAAAGTGGCAACCCCCCCAAAAATTGCTATTTTATTTATTACTTTTTATTCTACTGATGATTTGTGGGGTTTAACGTCCCAAAACCACGATATGATTATGAGAAACGCCGTAGTGGAGGACTCCGGAACTTTTTCTTCTGCTGTTAAACAAATCACAACATTCCCTTTCAGTTATAATTCATGCAAAAGTAATGCGTTCTTCAAGAACCTATGAGGGAACAAGCCCTAAAAAGGGGACAGGAGCTAGCTCAGTTCTACAATGAGCTAAAGAGTCACTTCAAAAATGTAAGTTTACACAAGTTCTACAATCAGCTAGAGAGTCACTTCAAAAATGTAAGTTTACACAAGCCTATCAACATAAGTATTGTTCATAGAACAAAAAATCCAGAGGCAAGATGAACAAAAAGACATAACAACAAACATTTTTAACAATCAGCATAGCACCAAGCCACACACCTCAATCTATTGAAAATGGGTGCTTCACCTCTCATTACTTACAAATTATTCCACATTTGCACAAAGCAGATGTTATGGGCACTGTGACAACTAGGCATCTAATGTACGTTAAAACTATACCCAGAAGTGAAATGAGTGAAGCATCAGAGGCTCTGTAACAGTGCAACTGCCGGGAAGGACAGTTCAGCTACCTTCATGAACCAATCTAAAATGTAGTAATTGCCAACTTCGTGGAAAAATTGCCAGGTAACGATCCTCGTGCATACGCATCCTTTCAGGTCACTATATCGAAACACAAGGCCCACAGGCCAGGCTATCAGAACGCTCAAAAACCTGCAACAACAACACCACTGGCTACCAAAGGATACATAAAACCCTTCCTTATTCCATACACATGCATCCTCTCCCTAATCAAGCAAAATCTTCTAAATTGCCTATCAATACTCTGTTTAGGTGCCTTTTATCATACCCCATTGCTAAAAAAAATACTGCACTGCTGTGTTGCCTCCCCACCAGGTACTTGCCCGATTTCGAGCGCAAGGCACGGGTGGGTGTACGGGCGCAGCCAGCCCGGAACCACTGAAAAAAGAGGCAGAGGTACATAAAGAGCAGCAGCTACACTCGCCGCAAAGGGGGGATTGTTACTTTTACTGCAGGGCTGCCTTGCTTGGCTGGCGCAGCCACCACCATCCAGGTGGACTTGTCTCCATTTCAGCTTGTTCAGGCAAGTGTGCTTGCACGGTGAGCCTAAAAGAGCCTACGCATGCAACATCGGCACTGCTGCTGCTGCTGCTGATTGGGCTGGGCAAACACCACCAGAGGGGCCATGCACAGTGCCTGTTTTGACTAGTGAGTGCTGCAAGCTGTGAAACCCTGAGACCGAAAGTTAAAAGCACCAAGTAAATGCAATTAAAGACATTTGCAATTAAAAACAAAATCTCCATAAATGGCTATGTGTCGACTCTTCCTAATTGTCCACCACAAAACAATTTTAATACCCGAGCCAAGACTTGTGATGCAGCTGTCATATGTGCAAAATATTGCAGCACAAGAACAACGAAAAGCCAACTGGCATGTTGCAAATAGCTCGGGTACTAGTTGCCTGTCAGATTGCGACACATTTCCTATAAACTGCGACTAGAGATACCTTTTAAATCAAGCAACATGAGGTGGCTACTCAGAAGATATGATTATTACCCGGTTTTATCTTTCATAAAAAGAGTCACATGATAATGAATGAATCTAAATATTTGGCTTGATCCCATTTTCCAATTAATATACATGGCATAAAACTATGTAATGCTTTTAACTCACAACTAAGTATTTCAGTGGTTTTTCTGAACGAGCACAAAAAAGGAAAACTTTCACCAGCAAACAAACGCAATTTCTACCACAGCTAAAGACTTTGGCACAGCTTATGTCCCCACATTATCACCAACTTGCAGTCAGAAACTTTAAAAGTAGAATCTAAATGATGTGGCTATGGTTGACATAAATTTAAGAATACAAAAATGTTAATTGAACCAACTAAAACACAATGTGTTCTACATTCAAAATGTTTGTCACCATAAATGTTATATTGCACAATTCATGAGGCTATGAACCCAAGAGCCATGACCACTAGCATTAACATATGAAGGAAGCCCTTTATCATCTTTTGCTTGCTGCAAGGAGGAGCGTAACTCTAAGTTGGCTGGCCCTCATATTGGCTGTAAGGCTGCAATGTATGACTGTGCTCGGCTGCACTGTGTTGGTGTGAACTCTTGTCCATCCTCCCCATGGTCTTGTAGTGCTGTCTTTTTATTTTCACTGTGGTGGTCATGCAACAGAATTTCATACAAAGATTACTGTGGATCATGCCTTTCGCCTACAGAATTTTATTTGCTGATGATAATATCATGACCGAGTCTGGTGGGGGGGGGGGGGGGGTTGTGTGAAGCAATGAAGAAGTTCTGAAAGAGTGGCTGCATCTGCACCCATGAAAGAAGGAAAGAGACCACGCCCCTGTAAGTGTATGCGATGATGTCACACAGCAGCACGTGAAGTGCAGCCACACGATTTCCACCAGCTGCTTCGAACAAGGTGTATTCCAGTTAACATGGAACAAGCCCATGGTTACTGGTTTGCAAAGTTGTAGCGAGAAGTGATGCACCGTACTTTCTTGTTCACCTTTGGGTTGCACAGATGGGCAGCCTAGTTCGAATCAACAGTGGCCTGCATTTCAAATTCGAATTAAGGAGAGTTTTACACCATTCATATATATGTCGCATTGCTAGGACTAATATGCCAGTTTGAATTATCTGACAATTTGAATTATGTGAGTTTGAATTAACGAGGATGAGCTCAGCCATGACAGCAGGCATGTAAAATGCAGCAAGATCTCGAACTGAAGAAGTTCAAGACTGAACAAAAATGTACAGCAAAGCCCTGTAAGAAATCCGTCCTTTTCCTTCCGAATGCTTTTGTTTACATATTTCTGCAGTACACTGAGCGTACGAAACATAAGTCAATGATTGTGCTGAGCCTTTCCAGATATGAGTAAATTTCTTTAAATCCATATCTGCTGCCTCAACACTTCAACTTTATTATGAAATTTTTGAATGAGCGTGCAAGATGTCCATCAATGAGACACTACTGCATGTTACAAAAAGCTGTGCATTTTAAATAAGCCAAGAAACAGCGTACTGTTGCAGAAACAACAGAATACCACTAGAAGTAATCAGTACTGTACAACAAA
The DNA here is from genome assembly GCA_013436015.1 of Rhipicephalus annulatus. Taxonomy (NCBI): domain Eukaryota; kingdom Metazoa; phylum Arthropoda; class Arachnida; order Ixodida; family Ixodidae; genus Rhipicephalus; species Rhipicephalus annulatus. Next base: position 23,456 of record WOVY01002049.1, on the reverse strand, counting down.
AAACAGTGAGAATGCAAATTATTTGTTTAAGCGGCGTGCACATAATAATAGTAATGACTTTTTCTTTGCAAGTGCAAACTAGTATTATAGAACGTGTGATGTTTTTCAGGAATAAATTTTTTTTTCTGAATTTTATAACGTTTTTCAATCATAATGACGTTACCAATGCCACACAGTCTCTACAAATAACTCGAGACCAATAATAATACCAGCAGCAGCAACAGCAGAAAAAAAAGAAGAGAAAAGGGAGGAAAAGGGAGCAGTTGACTTTTGTTCAATATATGTACTGCATTACAAAAATCCATAAGAGTAAAGACCACCTGGGGGAGCAGGCTTTAAGCAATAAGCATTCTTTCATGCCAAAGAATGCAATTAAACTTTACCTTTGAGGTGTGGTGAACTGCAAAAAATCTGTATGCAGAAATGAGTATTTAACGAGAAATCTGACTTTTTTATATCTTGGTGAAACACACAATGCATTTTGTATCTCTGATTGTAGCATACTTCCCCAGGGAGTAGCAAGGGTGTTTTGTTGAGGCAGCAGTAAGGTTTGCGACAGATGTCACACAATAAGTTCTAGTGAATTTGTTAGGAGCCAGCAAAACCAAGAAAGGCCATATTTACAATGCATGTACATACCTCTTCATCATCGAGGTATGGTTCATACCAATCAATAAGGTCTGCCGGTGGCTGTGTGAACCTGAAATAAAGGCAGTTTTAAGTACACAGCAAGATTTCTCTAATAACAGGGGTGAGACAGCTAAAACTAAACTGGGAGCAGCTTTTGGAGCAGCAAAATTTCAATTTTGGAGCAGAACCTTGCTTCGGAGCAGTTGGCGGCATTTACTATGTCGTCTTGGGAGCTTGAAAATAAAAATTTTTAGCAACGTGGGGGCACCAGTGCATATTTTAATTAGCTTATAATACACATAACACTGAAACAGATTTTGAAGGAAGTTTTTATAAAATATCATCATCAAACGCCGGAAGAAGAAGAAAGAAGGTCTCGATCGTCTTAATAGTTTTTAATGAGATTATCGCTAGGTATGAACTGCACTACCTTTTTGCATACGTAACCTACCTAGCCCTCGTAACATGTGAAATAATATTTAAAGAAGGTTGTGTTCAAAACTAGGTTCCCTGTAAATATTTTAAAATATGCATCACACTCAAAAAGAAATTTGAAAATTGTGATTGCAGAAGAATCTTGCTTACCTAACAGTGTTCGTTCACTTAAAGAAAAGCCTCACATGTCACATGATAGCGCCAAGAGCTTTTAACAGGCAACAAAAGCACGCTGCACTGCCGTTCACAGCCACCTCGTGTGGGACCGACCACCTTCAAAAGTGCAGCGTGAGAGCCAAGAAACCTCGCCGCACTGACTATCTCGTAAAGCGTGTGCGTTTGGCACTAAGTTATAAGTGTGGCACTAAGTGATGGCAGCGATGGCGTAATGGTTAGAACATCAGCCTCGCATGCAAGAGGTCCTTGGTTCAAATCCCGGTGCCGCATAGTTCCCAACAGGATTAAAAAAAAAGTTCGCGTGGTGATGTAACTGCATTAAGAGGCCTGGGGTGCGGCCTCGCCGGTGACCACCGCTGGTAACGCACTCCCTCACCAGAGAAGGATTGGCCACCCTGGCACAGTATCTGGCCTCTACCTCCCACATGCATATGTAAATTACTCATGGCCCTCAGTCCCCAACGGCTGCAAAAACTGACCATGGCGGCCGTCAGATCTGCAATGCAGCAGAGGGTGCTAAGAATCTCTGGATCCAGACAGGCCGCCATTGGAACCTGAAATTGGCAACGTTTAACCCTAGAACCTTATCTAGTGAGGCAAGTCTAGCTGTCCTATTCGAGGAGCTAGAGGGCATTAAGTGGGATGTTATAAGGCTCAGTGAGGTTAGGAGGACAGATGAGGCCTATACAGTGCTACAGAACGGGCACGTCCTTTGCTACCAGGCCTTGGCTGACAGAAGAGAACAGGGAGTGGGGTTCTTAATCCACAGAAACATAGCTGGCAACATAGAGGAATACTATAGCATTATTGAAAGGGTGATAGGTATCGTAATTAAACTCAATAAGAGATACAAGATGAAGGTATTACAGGTTTATGCGCCTATGTTCAGCCATGATGACGTATCAGTTAAAAGTTTCTATGACGACGCGGAATCGGTAATGAGTAAGGTAAAAACACAGTATACTATACTGATGGGAGACTTCAATGCAAAAGTAGGGAAGAAACAGGCTGGAGACCAGACAGTAAGAGATTATAGCACCGGTACTAGAAATGGCAGAAGGGAGCTACTAGTAGATTCGCAGAATGCAATAATTTATGGATTTTGAATACCTTCTACCAAAAGCGAGGGTACACAGCCTTCATAGATTACGAGAAGGCGTTTGGCTCAGTAGAAATATTAGCAGTCATGCAGACACAGCGGAATCAGGGCGTCGACGAAGCATATATAAATACCCTGGAAGAAATCTACAGGGGATCAACTGCTACCACAGTGCTTAATAAAGAAACCAACAGAATACCAATCAAGAAGGGTTCAAAGACAGCGGGATACAATTTCCCCAATGCTATTTACCGCGTGTTTACAGGAAGTTTTCAGAGGCCTAGAATGGGAACAGTTAGGCATAAGAGTTAAAAGAGAGTACCTTAGTAACCTGCACTTTGCTGCTGGCATTGCTGAGTACCGTAAAAACCCGCGTATAGCCCGGGGTTTTTTTCTAAAATTTAGGGTGCGAAATATCAGCCCCGTACTATATGCGGATCCCAAAAAGTTTCAACCCGAATTCAGTTTTGGTTTCGGCATTGGTTGGTGCTATCATCATTATCAGGTGTCTGCGCACTTCTACGTTAGGTGGCGTGGTAGCGTGAGCGGGGTTAGTCCTAGAGACCTACAGGTACAGGCGTGCATCAGGCGAGCAACAGTGGCCATTGCAATCACTTGGCGCACATCACGACGGCCACGATTTTACGTGATTTTAAGCCATGTCGGGACCGCGCAGGCAGTACTCGGCTGCCTTTAAGAGGAAAGTTATTTCTGCTGCCGAAACCATCGGCAACTGTGCCGCAGAGCGGCAGTTCGGCGTGAATGAGCGGAGCATTCGCGGTTGGCGGAAGCAGAAGGAAGCCCCTTTTGCATGCTGCGGCAAGAGAAAAAGTTTCCGGGGACCGAAAAATGGAGCATTTCCAGACGTGGAACGAGAACCGACGGACTTTGTTCGGGAGCAACGAGCTGCACAACTTGCTGTGCACATCGAGCTGCTGCAGGCAAATAAATGCATTTTTTCTGTTTTCCTCGATCAATATTCGCGTGAAAATGTTTTTTCTCGCGTTTGCTATCCCCGAGTTACACCTTGAACTATACGCGGGTTTTCACGGTAACTCAGGGGACAAATCACAGCTCATAATTACGGAGTTAGCGAAGGAGAGCAGAAAAGTAGGTTTTGAAATTAATCTGCAGAAACGAAAGTAATGTACAACAACCTCGGAAAAGAACAGCGCTTCGAGATAGGCAATAGCGCATTTGAATTTGTAAAGAACTACGTCTATTTAGGACGGGTAATAACCGCAGAGCCGAACCGCAGATTGGCACTATCCCTCAAGAGGAAGATATATAACAGCTGCATCTTGCCGGTACTTAGCTACGGAACAGAAACCTGGCGACTTACAAAGAGGGTTCAGCTTAAATTGAGGACGACACAGCGAGCAATGGAAAAGAAAATGGTAGGTGTAACTATAAAAGACAAGAAGAGAGCAGAGTGGATCAGGGAAAAAACCGGGGTTAAGGATATCATAGTTGAAATCAAGAAGAGGAAATACACATGGGCCGGGCATGTAGCACATAGACAGGATAACCGCTAGTCATTAAGGGTAAATAACTGGATTCCTAGAGAATCCATTGATTGATTTGTGGGGTTTAATGTCCCAAAACCACCGTATGATTATGAGAGACACCGCGGTAGTGAAGGGCTCCAAAATTCCAACCACCTGGGGTTCTTTAACGTGCACCCAAATCTGAGTACACGGGCCTACAACATTTCCACCTCCATCGGAAATGCAGCTGCCGCAGCCGGGATTTGAACCCGCGACCTGCGGGTCAGCAGCCGAGTACCTTAGCCACTAGACCACCGTGGCGGGGCGATTCCTAGAGAAGGTAAGCGGGTTAGAGGGAGACAGAAGGTTAGGTGGGCAGATGAGATTAAGAAGTTTGTGGGTATAAATTGGCAGCAGCAAACACAGGGCAGAGTTGACTGGCGGAACATGGGAGAGACCTTTGTCCTGCAGTGGACGTAGTCAGGCTGATGATAAGCGAATGTTACTGATAACGCCTCTCCACGTGAGCAACCATGTGTTATTAATACAGCACACGTTGGCCAGTTCTATTTATTTTTTAATATCTACAGGTCATCGCCATCGATGTAGAACTCCCGATAATAAATCGACTTACGATTGCTGCCCGCTCTGCTTCGCGACTCGCGTAAGCGCTCGCGCAGGTAAGAAAATCCGTGTCTACGCAAATGAACCACCTAACATAGAGAGGCAGCTTTTATTGCAAAGAAAGAAGAAAAGAAAGAAAAAAAAGTCACACTGCCGCTGACCGAAACACCAATCGAGATAAGTCTAAAGCTTGTGTAGCCCAGGGCAGGCATGCATGCAGTGACGCCTCTTAAAGCGCTCGTGGCGAGTTTCGATAACAAAACAGAGCACTGGCAAATTACCATTCATGAAAACTGCGCCAAGTGATCGCCGACGCGTCATAAGTCATGAATAAAGGGCTGAGATGCCCGTTAATATCATTTACAATGGTTTGAACCAGCGTTCTGTCCCCACGGCTTCACATGTAACCAAGTGTTTCTCTTTTCCTACAGACACCGATGTGCGTATTTCGCGTGCAATGGCCTTTTCTAAATGCAAAATGCAATGAGAACTCGCTTGTCTAAATAGATTAGTAGCTGATGGGCATAAACCGGAATGGGTTGCACACATTTTGCCACTAATAAAACCCATTTTAATAACCAATGTGCACGCACCAGAGCATCGAGGAGACGCTTCGGATGCAGGGAAATGACTCCACATTTACAGTTACTCGCTTACGGCAAACATGCACTCGTAGGTGACCGCACGGAGAAGCGTCGACATGAAAACCGCAGTGACCAGAGGAACGGGCTATGCATAACAAAAAACCTGAGAGTCAACCCGGCTAAGCTTGCCACTCAGCTCGGTGGTTTTCACTAGCCGATAGTGGCACCAGAACACGCAGCCTAGCTAGTAGAAGCAGCACGCCCGATGCACGGCAGCACATGTTTGCATAGTCACGCATATTTGCAATAGTTAAAAAAAAAATTATGGCGGCATCATAGGAGCCTTCATCACCAGAAAGGTGCAAAGTGAAAAAAAAAAAAAAAAAAAAATTGGGTGCATCTTATTAGTTAAACTCGGCGTTTTTTTTCTCCACTGAAGCTGAGGTTGGCATCAAAACTCTAGCTTTCTAGGCTGTTTTGAAGCAGTTCGGTGTAATTTTTCACAAGTTTTATGCTTTTAGAGCAGCTTGGCGCAAGAATGCGGAAATGTATAAAAAATGTGCAATATGCACAGCTGTCTCACCCCTGTTAATAAGAACAGCGAACCTCATGGCATCCTACAGGTTCAAAATGAATAAAACAAAAACCGAAAAATATGCAAATATCCATCTACACCATGCTTCCCTAGACTTCTTTTACAGCCACACACTCATGTATCCAAATAAAAATAAAATAGTAGCACTTTTGCCTTCTTGTATATACACAGAGCAAGTACTAGACAGCAAACGTTTAAATGAGGTGCTGAAGAAAACAGCTATACTAATCCCTACAATGTCCATAGAAAACATATCAACTATTAGTTCTTTATGAGGCTTTACTTCACAGTGATAGCCGAATCCCTTTTTGTATAAGCATTGAATACCTCTAATACAAAAGACATGTGTGGTTCCATTAGAAAATTCGACTCTTGAAAGCCAGCCTAGACTCTATGGTGACCTATGATGAAATCTTACATGTATCAGTAACAATTGATGTATCAGTAACAATTGATGTTCGAACTGCCGTTTATAGTGAGAAAAACCTTCCATACAGCAGACAATAAATGCTTTACCGAGAGCTATGGCAAAAACAGCAACAGCAAAGCTCCTTGATGTCTAGAGCTCTCATTCCTCAAACTAATAAATAGCATACCTGATGTACATGAACCCGAGTGCACGGATGTAAGGGGAATCACAATGGTTCAATAGGCCAACCAACTGCTTGCGAGTTAACTTAAGGGTGAACAGCTTGTAGAGGATGCAGAATGCGGTGGACACAATCCCGCCTGCTCCAACTCCCCGTACCTGCGTAAAAGTAATGTTATATTAAACATGTCCACAGTGCTCTGTGTTTGGCCCTCGATTCTATGGCTCCTTACAAAGCACTATCATTTCAGAGTCGCTAGGAAAACCTTAGATTATTGGAGTCCCAATACAAAACAACAACAACAAAAAATGTACACACACACATATATATAAGTTGTGTCCTGCTGAAATTTGTCGTAATTTTACAGGAAAAAAATTTCTCTGGTGCTCATTTGCCTTTGAATTGCGAGAAAGTCAAATTCGAATCAACTCGGGCTTTTTTTTTATGATGATATATGATCTTTATTGGCGCAAGGGCCATACTTGGCCAAAGAGCCCCTCGAGAAATTACATTAAAATGGCTTGATGCGTGGTTTGCAGTGATATGTTGAAGATGCATACTATGGAGCTGTTACGTGGCTGTATACAGGCCTAAAACTCCACGCTCTAAGGCAGATGAAACATAGATAAGTATTTAAAATCATGAGGGTGACATGTAACACGAATGAATGGAAGAGGTTGCTGTATTCTATTTACACATTTCACAGTACATATTTCTGTACCTTCCTCTTGTGCATAGAAGTCTCGTTTTTTTTTTTTTTTCATAGGACCCACAACTAGCCTTGGGCTAGGTGTCCAACCAGTTTTGGTATTTCTGCATTTTACGCCTGCCAATGAAGAATTCAATTGAATTAATACTGTAATGAGGTATATAGCATGAGCACGAATGCCTCGTAAATAGCCCTTGTTTCCAAGGGTCGCGAGGCAGGTGCCATTTTAATGTATCAACATAGTAGCAACCTCTCCTCAGAGAGGTCTTACTGCGGAGATGCCTGAAAATATTACGTGAAAACTGTTTACATTCTTTAAAAGTGTGAACAATGATAACTAAAAAGCGGTTTTATACCTATGAAGATCGATAGGTGCAAGGGCATTTGATAGCGAAAGAGAAATAGAACGTGTTTTTTTTTATTTGTGTCTAATTCCTTGCACTATATTAAAACATGAAGCACGGTGAGTGGTTCCCCGCACTTACAGCATACAGGTGGATCGCCACCGGACAAAACGTGAGAGTGTGAACTGTGTGTATATCCTATTTGCAGTTGTGTGTGGCTTGACATGGATGCTGATGGCCATTTTTACTTCTTCGGTTTCATGATCTGCAGCTTATTTTGTGTTTGTCTGTCCCATGAGCACTGCCAATAAGCCTGAAGTGTGTTTTAAAAAGAGTTTTAAGTCTAGTGGAGGAATCCCTACTGGTGTATTGGCAGCGGTTTTGTGGACTGACGCAGCAAGCTGGTCAGCCAGTACATATCCTTGGATCGCACGGTGCCCTGGCACCCAGCACACTACGAAATGTCGTTTTAGTTGGTCTACAAAACACAAAAGAGAGTAAAGTGAGATAAGGACAGAATTTTCAAGTCTTTTCAGCGTTCATCACGTACAGACGACAGTGGACATATACGTCAGTACGCGCTGTTTTTGGCTCAGTGCAAATAGTGTGCAAATAAAGATCAGTCACTTTAAGCAGACAGGAGACAAAAATATTTTTTAAATCTTTCTTTTTTTACATTATTTGAAATCTGCAACCTTTTCTGAACCAGCATCAGTCATTTGTTTGTCTTAGTACGATCTCTATTCTCTAAAAACGGCATATTTCAAAACTTGTGCGGTGGCCTTCCGTAGCTACGGATTCCTTGCGGTTCAAGCATCATAGCCATAGGGAGAAGTTACAGTTTCCTAACTGGAGTACATTTGGGACATTCAGAAAATAACGGGCCTAGAACTGCAAAAAACAAAACAAAGCAGTGGCACCAGGCTTTCTGCCGAGAAAGCTATATCTGGTTGGGGACGTCTTAGTGGTGTCATCATTGGCAAGCACCAAGACTATTATCACCGGGCCGTTAAATGAAATAGAGCCAGCTTGGAGGACACGCGAAAAGCTGTCCGGTCCAGATATTTTCCCATGGCATCAAAGGATACAAATCAATCCCAAGGCCTATGGCCTTTGCTCCAAGTATGCTGAAACTTGGTGTAAGTTCAACAAAGCCCAGTTGAATGGTGAACCATTTGTTTATAAAGAACACTTTCCAACATCTGTTATTGAGGCTGTTAAGCCAAATTATGTAAAATTAGCTCATCCAAAATTACTTGCTAAATAGCTCCATGGGAAAAGGCAAAACCATAACGAGTCGTCGGATTGACGCGTGGTAGCAGGCTAAAAAAAAAAAGAATGTTTTCCCTTGGCACCAAACACTGAAAATATGCACTCTTGATGCTGTGTTCACTTTAAATGATGGTAATATAGCCCATGTGAATGTGCTGAATTGTTTTGTAGTTTTGCCAGGGCACTACACAGTGCATGGCCTGCGCACCCTTGACCTGCGTCGACAGTACTGTGTTGACACAGCTGTATAGCAGGCGACTAATGAGACTCGCCAGGCAAGACGTTTTAACACAAAAAGAAAAAATGATATAGGTGATGGGTTTCTGGCTAGTGCATATTGAACAAGTTCTTCAATTTGCTGCTATCTCATTGAACTCTTGAAATAATGCAATTTTCAACTTTAAGTGCAATCACCGCAAAACAAGCTTTTTTGTACATGTTCATTTTTCTCAGCAACCACAGTATCTAGAATCATCGATTCCGACCAGTATTTAGAAAACGTAACAGGGAATATGCTGAAGCAGAATTATTGTTGTGTGAAGTGCTCTTCTGCAACACAACATCTAATAGCTATAATCGAGTATAATTAGGTACTTAAAGTAAAAAATTCGCAAAAAATGAGCATTACAATTTTCAGTGCTAAATCTGCTTTAGTAAAAATAGGAATGGCTCATGATCACAATGATAGTAAAATAATTACTATAGCTTTTATGGTTATGGAGACAAAGGTGCATAAACTTTCCCTAAAATACATAACAGGTATTGGCCGCGAGATCGAGCAGAGTCACCACCTGGCGGAAACTGGCCGAAACGGTGAAGTGTGGATTCCTCCTTGCGTCGTCTGCTAGCCAAGTTGTGTTTCTATGTGCGCCAATGTCATGCATGTTCTGGAAATGTGGTTTGTCCGGCCATGTCAATGCGAGTGTAACTGTTTTCACATATGCCTGAAACAACGTACGAAAACATTTCGTCTTGCTCGGCTCCTAATGCACGTAATAAGATCAGCAAGTGAGACTTTCCAGAATGCTGTTTATTGTTATTTTACCCTTCATTCACCAAAATAATTTTCCAGTGGGTGGCACTTTCTGTTTGAAGCACTTTGCGAAATGCTTCTGGCATCCTCCTAAACATGATAACTATTAAATGGTGTGTGAATGCAGCGCTTTATAGCGACTCGGCTGTTAAAAAAACTGGCTCTAGGTCATGCACTTGCGCGCGGTCGTTAGGTATACAGCTACAGCACAGTAGTTTGTCGATCATGCGAGGAGCCTTAATTGTGTTTATGTGGCCGTGGTACCACCACATAAAAATATTACTATCACATAAACTGTAAGACTTTCGTACTTACACTGTACTTGACACTTTCGCGCCTATCCCCGTCTATATTATGTTTTCGATGTTTACAACTTCAATATTTGCCCTGTTTTAAACAGTTTTAGACCCCTTGCGCTATCTAACGTGTAAAAGAAAAAGTATTTTATCAGTTTCGCTTTCATTTTCCTTTTTTAATCGTAAGGTGATTTTAAAGCCCCTTTCCATGCGCGCGAGTAAGCGTGCATAGTTTCAATCATGGCGTCGACACCGCGTGTGACCGCTTGATGAAAACAGCGAATTTCGGAGGATTCTCGTGCATCTGGACTGGAATATTCAAATGACGACAACAGCACAGGCCCGGAAAACGTGGAAAACGTCATCGACACTTGATTTCTGCGCGGACGACGAGAGCTCGCCAACCGCCCCAAAACATCAGCGGCCCTCTACCGGTGAGTTTAGCTTTGTTCTTGGGCCGCGTTATTGCCAGCATGCGCCGGTTAAGTTGATCTGAAGTGTTCTGATGGTTAGGTTAGGTTAATTTGGTTTTTATGGCGCAAAAGCAGCTAAGGCTATGCTGCCCCAGACAAGACTTTCAAGAATGGACACTGAAAAAATGAGATTTTAAAGCTTATTTAACATATTACATTCTTTCAGAAAGTTTAGCACGTCAGGCAGAGGTACTAGAGGGTCATCTCCTAGGAACAAAGCAGAATGTAAAGGTACGTGTTGTTTGTACAGCTTGCTGAAATTTTTTTGTCTCTGTGTTTCAATGGTAGGACATGTGATTAGGATGTGCATAAGTGTTAACGCTTCTTGGCATTTTTCACACGTTGGTTGTTCTTCCTTTGCGAGTAAGAAGTTGTTTGTCAAGTGTGTGTGTCCAATGCGAAGTCGGCATAATACAACTTCAATAAACCGTTGCTGGTGACGGCAGGTCTTCCATTCCCCGAGTGTGGGTTTCACCAGGTGGAGCTTATTGTTCGTGCAGGTGTCCCATTGCTTTTGCCATTTTGCTAGTAGAGCCAGGTGAATTGTTCTTTGGATATCTTTGAGGGGAATTTCCACTTTTGTCACTGTTTTATGGGCTGCCTGGGAAGCATACTTATCTGCTTTTTCGTTTCCGGGTATCCCAACATGACTGGGGACCCAGCATGTTCTGATGGTTAGGGCTCTTATCTTCAGAGCGTTCACTTCCTTCGGGCGGGAATTGCCGGCGGCAGCGCAGAGACTGCAGTTTTGTGCGCGGAGATAGCCGGGAGTAAACCTTGAAACTGCGTTACGTAGTGACGTAGTGTCGCGCGGCGCTTCGTGAGCACTGTCGACTTTTTGTTTTTTACTGTTCAAGTTATTGGAGAGCTATGCAAAAGCACACATAAATATGCTTGGACGCATTTTTTTCAGAAGCGAACGTACAGCGAGAGAGACGGTTCTTGGAGGTCCCACAGTCCATTTTGATGCTCCTACACGAAGTGCTCCTCAGGGCTAAACGGCACCAGCCAAATATATATATATATATATATATATATATATATATCAGGAACTGCAAATTATGCTATGACCAAAGAAAAGTTAAACAGAAAGCAAGTGTTTTCCGTGAAACATGCGTAGCAAACCTGTGTCTTACCGCATCGCAGAACTGCTCCGCACGGTGGCATGAAAGACACTCCGTGTAATGTTATTTTATGTACACAAAAACCTCTGTATTCACAGCTCTTATATTTACAGGATAAGTGTGTGTGCTCTTAGGGCTTAAATGTATATTTCGTTTTTTTATATGCTTAGCCTGCTCTGAGCAGTGTTGATTGTTCTATAAAATTTCCTTGTTCATGTTTACAATGTTTTTCATTTGATGATTTTTTTGCATACTATTGTTAAATTTATTGTGGTTTCAAACTGACCGTGTTTTAGCTGTACAATTTGACACCATAATTATTACCAAAAGTAACATTGGGTGCCCTAAATTATTAAGGTTTTCTGGACTACCCAAGAACGGCCAAATTTCTCGCGGTCATGAAAGTGTTAACAAAGCTACTGTACGCAACCGTGTTCTTAGATTTAAGAACGCTTTTAAGAGCCCAGACGTTGAAAATTAATTCAGACAGCATGCCTTATATATAATGCCGTATAGTTTAACTGAAAATTTTATCCTTTTTACATTGTTTTCAGCATTTGTGTGCCATTGTGATTGACCGACAGAAGGCAGTGATAACTTTTGTCCAAAAAAAAAAAAAAACATGCTTATCCAAATAACCAGGTCTTTGTTGTAGCCACGTCATGCACATAATCCATCGATGAAAGCTTTCTGCTGAAGTCATATAAGATTTTTACTGGTGCAAGAACACGTGCGTACATGTGGTAAATGCAGTTTTGCATAGAGCGCCGACAGCCACTAAGCTTTCCTGACTAGACTTATCAACTGTCCCACATTTCATGATGAACAGAATGATAGCAAAAAATCGTGCGTATAAGATGCGAACGGTAGTACTCAACGAATCGCACAGATATGCGGGCTTTCTGCGATCGTTCTCTCTTTTTTTGTAGTATGCAGATGACAAAAATGTAAATAAGTAGTTCAATCACGCTACAGCAGTGCATAGCAGGCGGAGCACAAGTTGACCTCGTACAAACAACACAGCAAAGGTATGATTTAGTGCGAAAGCGGGAGGCAAATTACCCAGGGCGAGCATTACTATGAAAGGCAGAAAGCACTTTACTCGAGGGTAATGTTAACGTTGCATAGGCGTCTTACACTGATTCAGAAAAGAAGAGTGTGGATATTAACAGCAAAACTGTCAAAAACTCATTTTATCCCCAGACAATCGGCTCAGACCGCATGCAACGAAGCACCGCTGCGTGCATACGCGCCGCCGACTGCCTACCCACACTAGCACGGGGATAGTGCTGCCACCTATAGCCTGATCTCACGGAAATAGGGCTTACCCTGTTCCCTTAAGATGGCCAGACTGAAGGTCTGCCCAAGTGCTCAGCTTTACACAGAGTGCTTCTTTTTTTTAAGACAATCGAAATTTTTAAATAAAAATTCTATGACAACTAACTCCAGTTGTTTTCGCACACGAATTCTCAAGAATTCCATGTCGGGGCAGAAATCTACTATTGGAGCTAAAATAAGCCCTATGTGGTTAGTTAACAACCCATTAACTTTTAACTCTCTGACTTCAGAGTAGTAGTTTATATGACAAAGTTGTAGTGCATGACAGTTTATGGCATAAACATTTTTTTCAGAAATCGCAAAGGGTAAAATTAATTTGAAACTGTCATTATCAAATTTTAAAAGGGCTTACAATACCTTTTCAAGCATTTATCAAATAGCCTCATTAAGAGAGCTTACTGCCTCACGAATCGGCTTCCGCAAAAGTTTCGAGAATCTGTCAAGTACGGAGGGAATCACAGAAATTTGTCGCAAGTGTCAAGCGCCCTTAATATTCATTTAGTACCAGCGAGCACACAGAAAGCTTGTACACAGGAGGGTTGACAAGGAGGCAAGATGTGTATGTTTGCCAGTGCACATCATGACCATGAGCATTTTCTTTAAATTCGTTTTTCATTGTGGCTGGGAACACGCACGGGCACGTGGTGGCATCCCCCAGTGGCCATGGTAACTATGTAGCTCACAAAGCTCAAATCAGCCAATTGCCGAGGACTTTGGGTTTACGGCATCGTTTGCCGAGAGAAGCTGGAACAATTTCTAGCTGACTTTGAGAATCAGTTGTCAATTGCAGTCAAGGTGCTACACTATAATATTAGGCTGGCATGTTTGCACCAGCCAAGACTACTGATCAACAGCATTTTCTGACCAAGCTAAAAAGGTGTTATGGGCCCCTATAATTAAAATGGTACCGACACGAAATTTCGCGGCCAAAACAGCCTACGGGATCGATTTCCATGAACATGCGTAAATCGTCTGCAAAATATCAAGAGCGAATATAGCTTGGAATGTATTTTATAGTATTTTCAAGTTTGAAAACTGCAGGTATTGACACTATCCAAAGAGGCCCCTTTAATTCACTCACGTCACCACGCTGCAGTAAATAAAATAAGTTGACGTCACAGCCACCCTTTTGCCACGTTGGTTCCAGCAGTCTATAGCTGGTCATGAGTGCGTGGCCACGCGTTGAAAGTTTCGTGTTTGGCAATACTGCAGTTCTGTTTCGTATTCGAAAGGAATTCTTGATGCAGACCGTGTAGAAGCGCGTCGCAGTTCTGTGTGCTGATGTGGTCAAGAGCGGCACATGCTAGATGACAGTAGTTGCACTTGACGGCTTGTTGTTGTTTGGAGCTCTATTAAATCACAATTGAAACTGGTCGATAAAAAGGGGCCTGTCTGTCACATGCTGCAGCAAACGAAGTGCTATGCTATGACAAACAGGCCAACTAAACATTGCAGCCATGAAACGCGAGGCCAAACTTTTTTGTCGGTACCTTTTTAAGGGAGATATCGAAACCGAAGCGTGGCCTCTCTGGTATGACTGTCCGGAACTACACATGACAAGGAAGTCACTGAGCTTTATTTGTGCAAGGCATGTAGTGTTCTTATACAAAGAAGTAGCAATGAGTAGCAGTGCAGCATGTCTGGGTTGTCGCCCAATTAAAGTGTGTGGTACGCTTACAACTGTGCAAGGCCACATGTCCTACTAAGAAGATAATTGAAAATGTTTTTGTAATAGAGTTATCAGCAGTTACACATCCTCCCACTCTTCATCTATCAGAAATTAAAGGGGCCATGGAAAAAACGAAGCTGTCTGCTTCTAATTTTCCCTGCTTCTATCGGAATTAGACATGCTGATTGCAAAATATTTTGGGGAAATATCAACGTGATAGCGTTAACGCGCTCGTTTCGCAGAAATTCCGCAGTAGGTGTTGGTGTGACGTCATCATTTTTGAGCGAAAGATCATCGCCTTGTCCATGACCGAAAAATTGAGAAAGATGCAAATAAAATTAATAATAAAGATTTCTGGGTCTCCATGAGGCTCGAACCCAGGGCGTCCGCATGATAATCAGGTGTTCTACCACAGGGTCACATTTGTTGAAACTGCTTTCGAAAAAAAAAAAAAAGACGAATGTTATGTAGTAGAAGAAGTCTCCTTAATACATCAAGTATTGCATGGCAGAAGCGTAGAATCGTGCCAGGCATCAAAAGGTATTGAGTAACGAGTAGGTGTTTTAAAGGCCCACTCATTACAAAGAGCTCAGACATATTTAATTATTATCAGCCGCAGAACCATCAAGTGAACATACGTGTAGGTTCCTGTGTTGCCCTACTTACACGTAGGGCAGCACGCGACTGATGCATCTTGGTGGATGCGCTTCGCTGACTCGCAAAGGAAATTATGGCATAGTGCTTGCAAAAGGCATTCAGTGATATTTTTGAAGCGGCCAACATTACGCGTACTGTCATTCGTTTCCTAATGGCACGGTTGAGGCATGGACCGAGAACTAAGCAGGTTAGCAGTACAGAAGGCTGACTGATGATTGATATGTGGGGTTTAACATCCCAAAACCACCACATCATTATGAGACACTCCGTAGTGGAGGGCTATAAAAATTTTGACCACTTGGGGTTCTTTAACGTGCACCCAAATCTGAGCACACGGGCCTACAGCATTTTCGCCTCCATCGAAAATGCAGCCACCGCAGCCGGGATTCGATCCCTCGATCCTGATTCGATCCCTGTAGGTCAGCAGTCGAGTAGCTTTGCCACTAGACCACTGCGACGGGGCAGTTCAGAAGGCGATGCGCACGAGGCCTGATTATGTTATCGTGACCTACTCTTGAAGGCAAGTCTCAAAAGTCCTCCAATTTTTTAGTGTATCAATGACTTGCAATCGCAGTTTTCTTTGGCTCCTAAGCGACCATGCTGCACCACCGGCAGCCATAGGCATCGACATGTGACCTCGTGCTAGAAGTTATGAACGTGATGTTAGCTTTCTTTTGCTTTAAAATAATACATTTATAGGAACCTAGAAAAGAAATAATACCACAGCACAACACGTTTTGCACACAGAGTTGCATACTATGCAAGTACACCAAGTGATCTGCTTGGTTCTGCTTTCAAGTACCTCGTCTTCTTGACTAAACCCAAGCATTTAACAAATCCTTCTTGCCATCAGCCAGAGAACATTGAAACAGTCTCCATGAATGTTGTTCTAAGAGTGCAACCCAGTCAAATTCAGAGTGTTGCTGTCTTCTCTTTTCAGCTGACCCTCGCACATACCAATTGTTTCAGAAAGCTCTTTCTCTTCGAAAAAGTTTTTTTAATATATTTTCAAGTTTTGACCTAGTATTCAATTGTGCTTGCATCTTGCAACCAGCTAAATATAACAGTAGGCTATCATAATATGCTTTACCTTGATGTTCAACACTATGCTATGTATATTTGCTTCCCTGTTATTCTTTAAACGGAGATGCAAGTTGAAAAACGCAAGTTTTTTTTTTTTTCAAAACATATATTTTTCATTGGCTTTCACAAGTTTGGTTTTTCCAATTTCATAATAAAAAAAACCTGAGGACTATAATTAAACTCAAAGTAGCTTAAAATACCTTTTAAAGAGCACAAGATGGCTACTAAAAACTAAACAGAGCTCATTGTCTAGAGTCCCCTGAAAATTATCCCCTTGGTGCTTGTCATTGCCTTTCGCATTAAAAGTTCACTAAAGGCACCTGCTCAAAAAAACAAAGATTGCCAAGCTCTCATAATGAAAGAAATCATTTTAAAAAACATATCTTTGCCACATAGATGAGCTTTCATTTGTAACTTTAAGATGCGTTTTTCTCAAGATCCTTTTTTGGTCAACTTCTTGACATCATGTTTTTGATACTTCTGATAGCCAGATCAAGTTGAAATATTTCCCAGATATTACTACGTAAAGGGCAGAAATATCTTTTTTTAAAACTTGATGTCACCTGCCTAATTATTACCAGACCAATGTGAGCAATTAGTATGGGCAGATAACTCTAAAACATTCTCATATTACAATTTGCCTTGTCCATCAAAATGTCTTGAGGCCGTTTCACATTACCCAAAAAGTAGCGATTTTCAGTCTGCGAATTCGCTCGCAACAAAAAAAAAAAGGGGGGGGGGCATTTAGTTTTTGCCGCAGCGGTCTGCGGTGAGCTACCAACATGTTGAAAATTACTCGCTCTGATCACAGCAGCAGAGCAATTTCTGGTCGATACCGGTCGAAATCGGGCCGGGCCACGCAAGCTGTGGAAATTGCATCGACGAGTTTGTTTTAGTAAAGGCAGCTCTTGCGCATTTTAAAATGGAGTTAGATTGGACAGTGTTCTTAAATGACGAAAGACACGTGCACGTTGTAGCTCTTCATTGAAACTTAATATTATCATAACGCACAGTGTTACATTATATTTGAAAAATTTTACAGTGTTTGCCACAAAGAACAGTGGCAACAAACGTTGCTTGCCGCCCCAGTCGCAGAGCGAAAATCGCAGAAGGTTCGTGGTCCATGTGAAATGAAACCACCATTAGCGGCGGTTGCGAACAGAGCAATTGGACTGAACGAAACAATTTTTTTTGCTGCAATCGCGGCATGTGAAACAGCCTTTATACACACTTTCTTGATAGTTATTTGCATTCTACAGATAATGAGGAGCAATACGAGACATTGATGGCTCAGAACTACAAAAGTTTAATGGCATAAAAAGTTCGTCTAAAATAAAAACTGTGCAACTTACCGCAAAACTAATTACATATTTGAAATCGGCATAAAAGCCCACATATACATAAAAAAATTGCACTGCCCTGGCATACAAATTCACAAAACTTTTTTAAATTGCATCTCCCTTGTGCACTCCATTTGTATCATGACATGTCCTTATGATATCTATTTACTAATAATGTTAATATGTAGGGTTTAACATCTCAAAACTACCATATGATTATGAGAGAGGCCGTAGTAGAGGGCTTCGGAGATTTCGACCACCTGGGGTTCTTTAACGTGCACCCAAATTTGAGCACACGAGTCTACAGCATTTTCACTTCCCCAAAAATGCAGCCGCCACAGCCGGGATTCGATCCACCGACCTGCAGGTTAGCAGCGCAGTGTCTTAGCCACTAGACCACTTCATGTAACACCTTCATGTAATGCCTTGTATAAGTACTTTAAAGGTTTAATAAATTATTAAGTACATGTGGACTATCACTTGTGCATTCCTCTCTTCCCGTTCTCTACAACGCTATGAACCTCGGTCAACTATGACTCGCAGGGTACCCGAATCGAATCAGTCATCTATGGCCCAGCAAATATTACAGCGTCACGATGTATTGTCAACGAAAGACTTTTCATCGGTTCACTTTGTGTGGTGTCAGCTGTACTGTTGAGGGTAATCACAAGCTTTTATAGTTATTAAATGAGCCTCGACGATGAAGCGTGTCAAGGTATTGTACTGAATGGACAGCCAAGATTTTGAACACACACATAGTTGAAGATTTTCAGAAAACGTTTCACAACCCCTTTAAATCATACTGGCATGGTTGTTGCCATCGTGATTTCATGTCTTTCAATGCTTATCCATGAAGGTATTGCCACAGTGCACCATGTCAGTGGTGCCTTCAGATAATCGGTGTGCTTCGCCACCATAGCACTTTGAAATTGCAGCACAGCTAACTTTCGAAACCTGCCACGGCTTCAGACAGATGTACTTAAGGAAAGCTAGTTCGAGCCTACGAGTTGATTAAAGTGGCAGTGGTGCCAGCTGCAATGACATTTTGCACCTGCAATTTCAGCAGAAAGTCAGAAAAAAAGTGGACATGAAACAATTTCAGCATCCAAAAGTTCTGATGCTCTTGTACATTGACTATGTGGAGCTTGTGGTAGTGCCGTGAGAATGTACAAATACTTGAGCGAGTTCAAAAAAATCAGCGGTTGACTATGGGAAGCAACTTGAAGTGGTAAGTGCTTGCGACTTAGTAATCAATTTCAAGCTGTATTTTTTTACTTATCATGACTTCTGTAGCAGAGACACTGCAGCATAAGCACTGATATTATTCTTTCACATGTTCTAATTACTCATTTGAAGACACAATATGGCATTACCCACTTTATATTTCCCACTACCACTACCATAGTAGCACTGTCTAATCCCTATTTCACACAAATACTAATAGATAGAATGCACTCATTAGCTTGGAGCCCGATAAACAGGTTCAGTACAGCATCTCCTTATAGAAATAAAGGCTAGTAGAAGCTATGGGTGGCTTAGAGCTTGTAGAGGCTGGACGCTCCCAGCTTGAGTCATACTGTGCGCAACTATACACGGCCCGTTTCCAAAACCTTCAATATAGGTACAATGAGCAAGGATAATTCCTTCTATGTCTACAGCAAAAGAATTATGGCCCAAATTTGATGGAACCCGAGTAGCTTCTAATGAAAGGTTGGTGCACATGTGGTCAGTCCATGCATCTGCTGCACACTGATTGGGGAAAATGAGCAACTCTTGCAGCAAATTATCATCTCAACACCACTGAGTTTTTTTTTTTTTTTTGCTGTATAGATAAGCTACTAGTAGTAAGCTACACGATTATCCTGATCTGTGCTTTAAGCTTATTTTGATTGCTTTACTGTCAACGAATTCTTTCTATAGCGTCCAGACAACCGTCAGCAGTAGATCACGACGACATGAAGTCTAGTCCACTGGTGTTACAAAACTTCGATTGATGATAGATGTATGTGGTTTAACGTCCCGAAACCACTATTTGATTTTGAGAGACACCATAGTGGAGGGCTCTGGAAATTTCGACTGACCGGAGTTCTTTAATGTGCACCCAAATCTGAACACTCGAGCCTACAGCCATTTCACCTCCATCAAAAATGCAACTGCCGCAGCCGAGTACCTTAGCCACTAGACCACCGCGGTGGGGCACTACAAGGCTTCAAAAGGAAGGCAAGCAGGCTGTCAAATAGCACAAATCTTACCCCTCCGCACATGCCAGTCTGGCCCGATGTCTTTCTGCTCCCTTTTTCCCATGGTTCCAAGTGCTGTACCTAAGTACAAGTTTCAGTGAACAAAATGAAGGACGCTTGTAAAGTTCAAATTGCAAACATAGACAATTACAATTTCTATCAAAGCTGATGGCTTATCTACGATTCAGGGGCAGATCCAGCCACTCATCTTAAGGGGAAGCGGTTGCTTAAAAGAACACCTGAGAGGGGGGGGGGCTTGGTCATTATGTTTTTGTTTTTACTAGCACAAGAACATAGCATAAATACTGTTAGCGTGTGCTCAAAGGGACCCCACTCATTTGTTCTAATTGGTGATAGCAGGTGGACGGCAAGCACTGAATAGAGGGGGAGGGGGTGCTGACAGGCTATTGGAAGGGGGGGGGGGGGGCTCTGGATCCACCACTGCTACGACCACACTTGCTTATGATCACGCATAAATAAATGTGGCCACACTACGTGATTTACATTATCGTGAACGAAATTAGTTAAACATTTAACAGATCAAACAAAAGAAAAAATACATAACTTACATTGTAATAAATTTCATCCACAACTTCATGGTACGTCTTCAACTTGTAAAGGTTTACTTTGAAGTACGGCGACGACAGTATGTTCGTGAGTATCAAATTGTTCAGGTTCATCGTTTTGTCGTTGCCCCATAATGGAAGGACATTACCCTTTTTCTCCGCAGGTCCACCAGGAGCCATGCTAGTTCGGCCTGCGAAACGCATTACATAGAATAATTAACCAATATCGCACATAAGTTTTCGTCACGAAACAGTATTTCATCACTGATCACTTAGGGCTAGCAAAAAAAAGACAGAGAAAAGGAAACCACGAAGCTACATCGCACACTCATTCCTGCTACACTAAAGTTTATATGAGTAATACGAACAGATACGTAATGAAGCAAGGTTAATCACCGGCAACAACGTTCATTTAGACCACAGATATCATTAAATTGACGTTGGTCAAACACTTCGGGTTGCCACAGAACACCTACCAGTTGGGGTCGCTTTAAAAAACTGAACAGGATGTTGATACATGCCGCACAGTGTTGCTTTTTCCGCAAAATCTTCTGATACTTTTTGGCCGCAGTTTTACACAATAAGTGTTTTTTTATCTTTTTTTTCTTTACCAACTAAGGTGTATGATAAAAGAAATTAAAAAGTCACAGCCGTTTTTTTATTTATGACATACACAGCGGCGTGTCTAAAAAATGTAGCGACTGTGCCGTATTTTTGACTCCTGAAAGGCCGCGTCTGCTGCCCCCAGATGGCACGAGTGTTTGAGGCGCAAACCCTTGTGGAAACTAAATCTGGTGCTTGGTGGGTGCTTGGTATACCTAAAAGCATAGCCTTGAGATTTGTGAGTCAAAAAAAAAAAAGTTAGCAGAGGAGTGAGTTTCGACCGACCACGGTGGTTTAGACAAAATGCACTCACATTTGATTCATATAATTTATAGTCTGCATATATAACCTTCTAACTTTCATGACTTGTCGTTTTGTAATAACGAAAGCCACGATGGTCAGTTCGTTGCCGCAGCTTTGATACCAAAATTGACCGACGAATACAGTTGCGTCTCTCATGGTTCAGAAGGAATGTCATGAATGGCGTGACTGGCACGGACAGTAAGAACATAGAGTTTCGTACAATAATGATGCAGACAATTTTACACTAACCGCTGCAGACGAAGCGTAGCTCGGCCAGCATGCCTACCTCACTAATCGGGAGACCACGGAAGGCAGCGCATGGGTGGAGTGACGTAGAATAGGGAAGTGTCCAAAGCGCCGCGCGAATTCAAGCTCTCAAGCGCGTTCGAACGGCGAGCCTGGAGTGATCATGGCGTGCGCGGCGAATAAAAAGTGCCCGAAGTTTGTTGGCGCGCTTTTCACTTGACGTCAGGGTCACCTGACTAGCTGGCAGGTTGGTTGTTGGCCGCATAGAGTTTTTTCTAGTGACTCTACGCAAGATCGAGCAGAATCGCCGCCTGGCGGCAACTGGCCGAAATGGCGAAGTGTGGACTGCTTCTTGCGTTGTCTGCTAGCCACGTCGTGTTTCTATGTGCGCGTACGTCATGCACGTTCTCAAAGTGTGGTTTGTCCGGTCATGTCAGCGCGAATGTAAATGTTTTTACGTATGCCTGAAACGACGTACGAAAGCATTTGGTCTTTCTGGTCTGCTTATGCTTATTAATAAGATCGGCAAGTGCAACTTTCTAGAGTGTTGTTTATTGTCGTTGTACCCCGCATTCACCAGAATAATTTCAGAGTGGGTGCTGGTTTCCGTTTCTAGCACATTGCAAAATTCTCTTGGCATCCTTCCAAACACGAGGACTATTACATTCTGGGTGAATGCAACATTTTATAGCAACTCGGTAGTAAAAAAAAGGCTCTAGGTCATGCATTTGCGCGCTGTTGTAAGGCATACAGCTACAGCACTGTAGTTTATCGATCATGCGAGGAGCCTCAGTTGTGTTTACATGACCGTGGTAGCACTACATAGAAATATTACTATCACATAAACTGTGAGACTTTGGTATACTTACACTGTACTTAATACAGAGTTACCGTGCGCAATTGTGTGCTTAGATTTAAGAACGCTTTAAAGAGCCCAGACGTTGAAAATTAATTCAGATGGCACGCCCTATATATGATGTTGTATAATTTCACTGAAAACTTCATCCTTTTTTTACTTTGTTGTTTTCAGCGTTTGTGTGGCATTGTTATTGACCGACAGAAGGCAGAGAGAATTTTCGCCTGAAAAAAAAAAAAAAACATGCTTGTCCTATTAACCAGGGCTTCGTCGTAGCACCCTCATGCACGTAGTTCATCGATGAAAGCTTTCTGCTGAACTCTTATATAAGATTTTTACTGGAGCAAGAACATGTGCGTACACGTGGTTAACACAGTGTAGCTCAAAGCGCCGTCTGCCACTAAGCTTTCTTGATTAGATTTATCGACCATCCCACATTTCAAGGTGAACGAATCGGGAAAAAAATCATATGCGCATAAGGTGCGAATGGTGGTACTCAACGAGTCGCACAGATATGCGGGCTTTCTACGGTCTTCCTTTCTCACCTTTCTGTAGTATGTAGATGACAAAGATGTAAATAAGTAGTTCAGTCACGCTACAGCAGTGCGTAGCAGGCGGAACACAAGCTAACCACGAACAAACAACACAGCAAAGGCGTGATTTAGTGCGAAAGCGTGAAA
Organism: Rhipicephalus annulatus; assembly: GCA_013436015.1. Classification (NCBI taxonomy): domain Eukaryota; kingdom Metazoa; phylum Arthropoda; class Arachnida; order Ixodida; family Ixodidae; genus Rhipicephalus; species Rhipicephalus annulatus. The sequence goes on along the minus strand of WOVY01002049.1, from coordinate 403 downwards.
AGAGGCAACTAAGAGCGAGCATCCCTATGAAAGGTAAAATGCACTTAACTCGCGGGTAATGTTAACGTTGCATAGGAGTCGTGCACCGATTCAGTAGTGAAGAGCGTAGATATTAACAGTAAACTGTAGTCAACGCATTTTATCTGCCGACAATCGGCTCAGACCACACGCAACGAAGCGCCGCTGCGTGTCCGACCACCTATCCACACTTTCGCGGGAAAGTGCTGCCACCTATAGCCCGATTTCGCGGCGAATAGTGAACTAGAATATGATCTAGTGGCATGACCGGCTGGGCTCCGGCGTCAGCTTTCACGCGGATGCCGTCAAACGGCACCACTGCTACTTTTTATGCACATGAAAGGATGCCGCCCTCCAGAATGTGATGGATGAAATGGATGCTGCG